>CABEGB010000169.1:0-517166 GCA_901521435.1 Crematogaster levior
AGTAAAGTACTTCCCACATGGGTACGACCTCACGGGAGAGCCTAGTATTCGATAAGCTTTTACCTACCTCTTGTTTCTGATAAAAATCCAAAGACGAAAGCCAAATGTACCCGTCGCCGATTTAATTGAATAAACGAGCCGCATGGTCTGTCGCTTTGTTTCTGGGAGTGCCACAACCAGTAATCGGACTAAAGACTTGCTTTAAACGGAGGTCAAGGCTATCGCGCGAAAAACTTTTACTGCTAATTAGTCCGCGCGCGACTTATAGTTTATTCACAGGCTTTCGCGAGTGCTGTGCAACAGGAATAGAAACAAGACCCAAACGTCCTGAGGAGGAGAAGGTCTGGGAAGACATCGGGCCTCGGCGGAGCAACCTTGAGGTGAGTTTTATCCTCCTTTATGTAAAATTAATAGGTCTTCGTTTAAAAAATTAATGTTTTATCTCATTAAATTAAAAAATAATTAGAGAAAGAAAGTCATACTTTTAACATTAAAGTTTATCCTGTAAAGACACTTTTTTTTTGAAAAATAGGATAATTATACTAGTTATAAGAATCTGAAAGACAGAATTCAATCAAGGTATAAATTATCTTTTGAAACGCGTTACCGTTCTCACTATGAACGTTTTTTTTAATTTTGAATATTCTTGCCTTGTGTGTTGTGCATCATTGTAGCTACGTGGTTGATGAACTCCGCCCGTTTGCGCATCGATCTGTAAGTCAAAAAAATTTCACTGATATGTTTATAGAATCTACGAAGAATAAAAAAAATAAAGAAGTACCGGGTACATGTCACATTAAATAATAGTTATAGTATAAAACATCATATCCGTAGATCATACACTTAAAATGGATGGCCAAAAATAATTACGGAGCAAGACATTTGTCTTGGCTTATCACGTCACTCCTACATCATATGCAACCGTGCTCGAGGGAATACTGCTACGCACTTCAATAATGGAGCTCGCAGGAGCCATCATCTCTAATCGATGAACTGCCGTATTCTGTAGTTAAAATAGTTTGTAAATAAATTTTAACAAATAAATATATAACAACAGCTTTATTTTGCGACATCTAAATTACTTGCAATGAAGTACGTAAGAGATTGCATTTTTCAAGTTTCTTCTGTGATCAATCGACTTATTATTTAACAAATATTTAGAAATTAGAATTATTTAGAATTATTATAATAAATATTTTAGAAATACAGAGAAAAAAAAACAAAAGTAAAATAACAGTGCTTTTGCGCCTAAATAAAAAAACAATTTTTTTTTTAATATAAATTTATTTAAGTTAATTAAGTTAATTTTTCTTATAAATAAAATATCAATTAATTTTTTAAATATTTTTTTCATTTTTCGAGTAAGAAAAAAAATAAAGGAAGATATTAGTAGGTGCAATAAAAAAAATATCAATAGATAGGAAAAATTATGAAATTATTAGTTATTAGAATATGTTTTTATTGAATTTATCTGTTCCTTTCCCATACATTTGAAAATAAGACACAATACACATTGTATAAACTGATGCAAACAGATTCATGATCTTCAATACGTACAACACAAGCGTGAATTTTAAAAGAATATTTTGGTTTTATTGGGCACCATATAGAAAACGCTATAATAATTATTAATTACTAAAATTTATCTTTAACAAGAAGATATCGATCTAAATTTAAATTTTTTTTATAACCCTATCCATGTATTTTTACTGAGAAATTGGCTTATGCTGGATAAAGTCATACCATGACGTGAGATTTAAAATATTTTTAAAAACTCTTTATATTATAAAGTTTATCACGGTAAAATTAGAAAAAAAAATATATTCAGTAATACTGGCGATTTTAGTAGAATAAAAACATATGGGATGTAATTGTGATCTTCGAAAATGAAATACAGTCCTTGCCGAAATGACCGCTATCGGAGAAAATCCGGAAGATCTGAGATTTCTTCCATAACGGGGCCTTGACATTCGCAGTGGTTTCGGCACAAGTACGTGACGTCTTCGTGAAGAATATTACACTTTTAAAATATCTTTGGAAATATGATACATATTATACCAAAATAATTTAACAAAATAATGATAAAAGATATAAAGAGATATCTTATCAGTTCTTATAAAAGGAAATCAATTAATCGATTCTTCATAATATTCTCATAATATAAGAAATTTATTGTATCCTTGATCTCACGTTATTTACTCTAAACTCATATTTGCATGCTTTTGTCATAAAATCTTCGGCAACAAATCGTTCGAATCAAAAAAAATACACATATGGGCCTTAGATTCCATCGAATGACGCGTCTAGTAATTTTATTCATTTTTAAATTTAAATTTTGTTATTATCATAAAAAATATTGCATATAGTTAAATATAAATTTTCAGATAATATTTATAATCGAATTTTTTCAAATAAAAAATTACACTGTCCACATAGAAATTTTTTTTTAAACTCAAAAATTGCATTCTAGCTTATTTCTGGCATATTTACTCGAATATAATGCAAAAAAGCAAGCCAAAAAAATAAATGTAAAATTTGTATTTTATATATATAATAGAATTATTGCTGTTTTTAATCAACTTGGTAATTGATTTAATTAATGGTTTCTTCAAGACATTGCTCAAGCACTACAAAGCGTGAAATTTTACGCGCATTATCAACGGATTTTCGCAATAAAAGAAGCATTTTGCTGTCGATGCTAAGTTTTATAGTCAGGGCTATGGCCAGGAACAACGAAAGGTAAGACTAATTTTGGCTGGAAGAAAGAAGACGAAGAGGATCTTATAAGGTAGGTTGGTGTATAACAATCAACTCAAAATATGAGAAAAGGTAAGGTCATAAGATTTTCTTGTATACGTGCGATTTGTATTGCACTAGAGACGGAAAGTCCGTCTTGAATTAAGTTCCGAGATTTGTATCAAAATTACATCCCCTTATAAAATTCCCTTACTATTTAAAACCAAATTCGCGTACTCTTTCTTCGATATTCGGATATTCGCGGTCCTTTGCTAGAGATAGGCAGGAATAAATAAAAACTATATAAAAATCGAGGCAGGTAAGGATACTGCAAATGAATAATGAACAACGGGTAGGTAGGGATACGGGCAGGGATTGGGGAAATGCAACTTAATAACGTTTAAAATTATTTTAAGTTTTTAGCCTTTGGTGGTATTATTTTTTTTTTTGTAAAATGTATGTAGCTAAAAATTTGTATACAGCATAGCAAGTGTATATATTATTTATATATAATGTAAATATGTAATAAATGTGAAGTTTATGTGGAGTTAAGGTCATCCAAATAAATGTCATAATATTTATTTCTTTAAAACGTTTTATCACTATTTACATTTTGTCATCATTTAGAGACATACATATCAAAGAAATCTGTCTGACATTAGCGTTTATCTGGATTTAGTAAATCAAATTATCTGGATTTAGTGTCAAACATTATATTAGTGATTTAACTTATGTGAAATCGATGAAAATATTTACGTAAAGGATAACATGAAATCTAATGGCTAGGATATATCTGGTGCCTTGGTTGAGAAAAGATATGCGTAATAAGATTTATAGAGAGAAAAAGATATGGCCAAGATTTATAAAATCTATGAAACTTACACCTCGGGAAAGAATTCCTCTCTTCAAAATTATATAAATCTTTTATTCCGATATTTACCTTTAAAAAATATCTAATATATTATATATTCCATAGGAATCTAAAAAAAAAGCAGAAATAGATAAATATGCTTAATAAAAAAGTAATAAAATTAGTAGTAAATAATAAAAAAATTAGTAATTCTTGATTAAATGCTACTTAAAAAAACACGCTAGATATAAAATTTCACGAATGCTACAGACAACTATTTCGGAGAAACAGTCGAAACTGACAACACAACCTTGGTGCCAGTTTTCATCCTTGTATACGTAGCTGTTCAATGAGGTCACCGCGAAATTTCAAAGTCACCGGCAGACATAATACAGAGATCATTGTCGTCCCGTGGCCGTAGCGCTAAGACGTATCGATCGCTCTTCGAATATACGTAATTATCTCCCGTACAATTAAACGCGCTCTACGTTTAGTGATTCGCATCGAACTGGTACTTGATCAAGCGGATACATGCATGAATTGTTAATGAACAGATACCACTCTATTAGCGTGCTGACCAGGGTGTGCAGTGAAAACTTGATAAGGAAAGAATGCGCGAAAAATATTAATAAACATTTTATGCGTTATTTTATTTTCCTCTCTTTCCTTCCCCAAATATTTTAAACAAAATCTTGAAACGCTTGCATTTAATATCTCTATTTTCACTAGAGTTAAATATTCTCATTTATTCATTTATATATTGATAATTTGATTTTATACCACCAGCAAAATAAAGTACTTCCTTCCTCATGGGTACGACTCTATAAAAGTAGGTGGGGAGGGGCCCAGTACCTGAGGCTTTTTACTCAAGCAAAATTTTGTTTTGTTGCTGGATAAAATCCATAGTGAGACGTGGTGCCGCAAATGTACCTCGTCGCCGATTTAACTGAATAAACCAGAGCCGCAGCCAGTTCGTCGCATTCTGGAGTGCCGTTCCAGTAATCGGACCAATTTAATTTCATTGACACAAAATTTCACGTGGATTTGTCGGAGGTCGTACAATATCGCGCGAAAACTTGGCCAGTAATTAGTCCACGTGACTTCTAGCTTTAGAGTATTCAAGGAGTGTCCCAGTAACGGGAGGGAGACAAGGCCCAGAGACGTCCTGAGTGGAGGCGGGAGGTCTGGTAGACATCGGGGCCTCGGCGGAGCAACCTTGGGGTGAGTTATCCCTCCTCAGAATTTGTACTAATAGTTTTGTTCATTTATTTGGAAAAATTAATGCTTCATCTCTCGTTAAATTAAAAATAATTAGAGAAAGAAAAGATTATCTGCAAAATTTTATTAAAGTTTATCCTCTCAAAGACTTTTCAAGAAATAGATAATTACACTAGTTATAAATCAATTCTGGGAAAAGAACAGAATTAACGCAGCGCGTATGAATTATCTCCTTTTTTGAAACGTTATCGTCACCATGAGCGCCTCTATAATTTGAATATCGGCTTGTGTTGCAGCATCATCGCCACGTGGTTGATGAACCCGCCCGTTGCGCACGGTCGGTGAGTCGCGTACTTTAATGAGGTTACGAAATCTACACGAATAAAAAAAATAAAGCAGAAGAATTCCTGATACAATAATGCTTATAGTATAAAATGATTAAATCCGTGATCGTCAGTCTTTAAAATGGATAGGCTAAAAATAATCATTTATGCAAATGAATTTGGCTTTGTCGATTGGTTTGATGAGCAACGTGATTGTGCTCGATAAAGCACGCAGCACTGCACACGAAGCTCGCAAAGAGCCCATACCATTCCAATTGAACCTGCCGTGTCTGTAGTTAAACAATTTTTGAACAAATTTTAAGATAAAATATGCAATCAAAGCGATTATCTATTAATTTAACTTAGCACAAAGTAAGAGATTTTCCAAGCTTTTTTCAAAATCACACTCTGATCATTATTATAAGAATCTGAAAATTTAGAATCATATTTAGAACATTATAATAAAAATTTGAAAATACAGAGAAAACAAAAAAAAGAAAAGTAACAGTTAAAACAAAAGTTATTTTTTAAATATATTTTATTTAAGCGAATTAAGACCCTTATAAATAAAATTCGTGACATTTGAATTGATTTGTTTGTTATTTTTTCGAGTGGAAGAAAAAAACAAAGAAAGATAAGCACAATAAAAAAAAAAATGCCAATAGATAAGGAAAAACCTAGAAATTATTAGATTAGATGTACTAAATTATATAACCCACTCGTTCCTTTTCCCAAGCATTGCCAAGATTAAAATTATTATATAAATCAGATGCAAAATAGATCTATAGATTTTACATACATTACAAAATACAAGCGTGACTTAAAAAAGGAAATATTTTAAACTCTATTAAATTTATTTTATAGAAAATCATATCATAATTATTAATAACTAAAATTTATTTTTAACAAATAGATAATATCGATCTTGCCCAATTTTTTTTGAATCATCCATATATTTTTAATTGAGCAATTGGGTTTATGCTGATAAAGTTATGCAATATGACATGAGATTAAAAAGAAAAAACCTTATTGAAACTCCTTTATATTGTTATATCGCGGTAAAATTTATAAGAAAAAGATATATTTTAATAATGGAACATTATTTACACTGCGAAATTATTTTGATTTAGAAATATACATATATTCTATTAAAATAATTTTAACACACACAAATACGAATTAGTAAAGAGGATTCATCATTTGTTACACATTAATTATAGTGTTGAAATTAATTAGTCGATCCCTTGTAATAAAGGAAATTTATTATCACTTTCACTCCTTACAATATTTGAATCATATTTTACGCTTTTGTATTAAAACTCTCTGCAACAAATCGTTCGAACAGAAAATAAGCACATATGGGCCTTAGATTCCATCGAATGATGTCTTGTAAATTTTTATTTATTTATTTTTAATTAAATTTTATTTATATTATAAAAAAAATATATTGCATACAGTGAAATATAAAGTTTAAATAATACTTAATCAAATTTTCTTTTGATTAAAAAATCACACTGTCAATGTAGAGATTTTACGTACCAATATTTGTTTCTATTTTATACATTTATTGATATGTAAAGCGTTAAAAATCTGTATACTTACCAATTTAAATTAACGGCCCCTTCTATGACGCGTCTGGCATCATGCAAAAAAGTGAAATTTTTACGCCATTGCCAACGATTGTCGGCAGTAAAGGAATATTCTTGCTTGATTTCGGGCTTCATGGAAGGATTATGGCACAGAAACAACGAAAAGACCAATTGGCCAGAAGAAAGAAGACGAAGAGGATCGAATAAGGTAGGTTATGTACAACACCAACATGAAAGATATGGTACAGGGAAAGGTAAGGTCATGAGATTTTCTTTACACAAAAGTATTGCACGTAATCAGATTAAAGTCCGTCTGCAACTAAAAATCTATGTAAATATTAAATTAAACTCCCCTACAAACCCCTCAACTACAATATTTTAAACTATAAAACTAAATCTGCACGCTTTTCTGAATCTTAACACACGCGTCCCCTGTTACTACATTGTGGCAGGTAGGATTAAAATAAAAACCAAGTAAAAATCAGGTGTAGGGATACGGGCAGAGATGGGATAATTTAAAAAATATAAATTAAAATTAAAATTAATTATTTTATATTTTAAAATTGGAACACAATTAAGGTCACATAATAAACTATATGGATAAACATGTATTGGTAGGAAATATACATGGACTTAATTTGTTTGATGATTGAAAAGGAAGGCTACAAAATTGAATAACGTTTAAAATTTAATTTTTGCAAATTATTTTAAATTTTATACCTCAATACAGAATATTTTTTTTAATAACTAAATTTTATACAACATAAGTGTATATTATGTAAATGTTATATGCAATGTATGTTATTTAAAAATTTTATGTGATGCTGCCATGTCCAGATAAATGTGCCAACATATTTATTTCAAAATGCTTCACTGAAATTCATTTTGCATTTAATATAGTTAGAGAAGAAAGCATCAATCAGGGAAGATCTAATTGACATTATTAGCATTTATCTGGATTTTAGTAAGTTAAATCAATGTTAATGATCTAACTTATGCGAAATCGACAAAATACGTACGATAATACTGAATTTTGTTTTTTGTGATATCTGTGCCTGTAAGCTGAGAAAATATGAGAATTAGATTGCTACTTTTATTTATTAATTCTGACATATAGTCAAATTAACAAAGATAAAACAGATAAAAGCTGTTAGTAAATTTATCTATTATAATAACGTGAAATTTAAGTAAAGAAATTCAAACAAATGATCACTACAGAAACAGTATCTCTAACGAGCGGAAGTTAAATAATAATACACAATATAAAATTCAGTACCAACCATTGTCATTACATAAACATTAAAACGTTTCGAAGTCCTCCTAGTTTAAATTATTCGATAATTTTAAAAAAATTACACAAAAATTATAAATAAATCTTGGATAAAAAATCCAGTTTACACTGTTTTACGCCATAATCTGTTCCTAAACCTCCTATTAGATCAATTCCTTTAAACTATCATTATTTTTATATTTCAGAGAAAACTATTAAAATAACAATAAAAAAATTTTTTATATATATTTCAACTGATAAAATATTTATGTGCATAATATATTATACATACATTTATGTAAAATTTAAAAGAACATTTAAGAAGTTTTATAAGCTTCATAAGCTTTTGACACCATAAAAAATTAGCTTGAGAAGTTTAACATCTAACTTTACAAGTGCATAACCTATGCATACGTATAAACTCACAGTGAAACTAAAGATGCCAATTTTGGTCTCATCGAGTCCATAACAAGAGAAGCGTAAAGAACTCTACCCGCACCTCACAACCGTCGCCATCTAGGGTCTGAAAATAAAGCAATGTGAATTTCTATTTATTTAAATGGTATGAAGTAAATAACACAATACATGCCATCCGAGTAGCTAATCAGGCAATCCCAGGGCATCTCCGAGTAGGAAATCTTTACAGGTAAACCAGTAGGGAAACCCTGAAGTGCAGTACCATGCCAAACCCAAAACCAGTTGAACAGACGGGAGGGAAGAAAAGCGTATTTTATCTTTGCATCTTACATTATCCTGTAACATACTGCCATCTTCCAGATGCTTAACAAATTTTGTCAGAGCTGTTAATGTATCAATATGTAAAAGAGGTTGAGGGTAGATAAGAGTGCTTTAAAACAATATAATTGAAATTACATCAAGAAGCGGTAAAATAAAGGAAAAAAGAAAAGTAATAAAAATAAAACAACTGTAATAAATTGTAAAATATTTAAATATTTATTATTCCAACAAAAGAACGCAATTTTTTAAAACATAACGATATTTTAAATATAATGTTAACCGCAATCTTAATATAGCAGTTACGAACGACCTTGCAATCCTTTGCAAGGCCTGGAAACTGAGGTAGTATCAGCAATCTGAAGGAACTTGGAGGTAGTCAGGTCTCGAAGAATCTCTGAGGATGGTGCTGCATCCAAATCTTCATCCGGGTGCGCTATGATAGTAGAAGCAATTATAGCATACGTGACATGTAATTATAAATACGTACCATAACAACTTCTAGTGCTATAGTACCCAGGTGGGAAATCTGAACGCAACCTTGCTGGACCTTGCGGTGTCCATGGCGAGCGGCTACAACTGATCAATCAGGAAGTAGAACAAGATCGCGCTTTCTCTTATTATAAACTCTACTATTCACTACCGGGAACCTTATGTATAAAAAAAAATAAATTTTGTAAAGTTAGGTATTAAAAAAGTTTGTAATATTGTAATACATTAAGTCTGGCAAGTAATAATAAACTTAATGACTGACACACAGTCATACTTGATTTAAATTCTGCATCCCATATATATCATAAGCAAACTAGTACAAAATCAAATCAAATGTGGTATTTAGTTCCATTTAACTGTGACGAACCAGCTCGAGGTGTTAATCTGTGTCGATTTATAAGTCTTGAAAAAAACAGCCATAATGTTGTTGAGATGTTACTCATTAAAGTCTGTTTTGTATACTGGACGTGGGGTAGTGCGTAGTAAGTCCAGGTTGCAAGGAACTGACCGGAAAATCACATTCAATTATTTTCTTTCATATTCGACTGTCTAGAAACGATTAAATCTTTCTAAACCATCAGAATAAAAATGGAAAAGGCAAGAGGAACAATTATAAAGTATCTTGTAAAATATAGTTGATAGTGGAGATCCTATTGAAGTGCCAAAACATTGTTTATACACATTTTTATTGAACATGTACGTTGAATTTATAATAAATTTCACTCGTTGCAGAAACTTTGATTTCAAAATTCCCGGTGAACAGTTTAATGTATCTAATCTGTTGATAAACTACCAGAACCAGCTGTAAAAGATATTCCAGAAGAAATAGCATCTGAACTTTAAATTGTAAACCTGAGAATTGTATGTACAGATCGAAACTGTTATCTAGAACTAACCGTGATCTAGAATCTATGATGTAAATTGTGAATACATGATTAGAAAACATACGGTTACAAAAAAAATTGAGATGAGTCGAATGTACCTCCATATTAGTGTGATATCAATAATAAAATTATTAAGAATTATTAAAAAATAATTTAAGAAATAGTTTTCAGGATTGCTAGATTTTTCAGTATAAAATTCTTTAAAATCCCACTATGTGGGTCTGACCTATCTCGAACAGTTGCAAATTGAGACATTTTGTACCCGTATGTAAATTAGCTACAATAACGTATTTTTTTATTAATATTTATAGCAAGAAGACCCAGGTTAAAATTGGGCGCAAACTTGGATATTATTTTTGATGTAATATCTCTTTCACAAACATCTCGGTAGTACTGGTCCTAGTGAGTCTATCTAACAGATTGGAAATATAGAACTGTTCACAGGAATTTCGGAAATCAAAGTTTCCTGCAGACATAAATGTATTATACCCAACATACTGCAGTGTTAATAAAAGCAGTGTTATAAGCAGTGTTTGGTATATTCAAATCATCACTATCAGCTTATTATTGCGAAATTAGTACGTAAGATGAAGAAAATCAGTTTTAAACTGGGATTGAAGATGGGTTTTACTGCAGATGGTAAAATGATAATTCTAGCTAAGCTATTAGGAAAAAGGTGTCACTTATACATCTGACAGTTTCAATAATTATTAAGAAAGGATTGAAATTTACTCCAGAACATAACATAACTCAATAAGTTTCCTTGATTTTAAATCATATACAAGAAGGAAAAATTATTTTAAATTGTATCATAAAAATTTTTTCAGTAGCTCTTTTACATCCGATCTGTCACAAGTGAAATAGTGAAATATCTATTTTTAGCAATTTAAACATTTCCAAATATCTATTTAGTACTTACTTGCAATTTTACATCCAACATTCCATGTTAAATACATTTGTTTATGCATTAATTTGCTATTAGATAATGGGTTTTCTATTATGATATTTAATTACTGAACAAGAGAAAACTTAGCTTAAATATTAACTTCCTAAGTTTATGCCAGTCTTTTTTGTATATGATCATTTATTGAACTTCTACTAGAGTTTAATCTCATATATTATTATTACATAATAGTTAAATTTTACTTAATTTACACCTTCTTTATCTGTCATTACGTAAGACAAAAAATGAAAATTCTGTAATCATAACTGAGTTAAAATACATATGATACTAATTCATCATATCCTTTCTCAATATACGAGCAATACAGATATATCTCTAATAAAATTTGTGTTACATTTACATCGCTGCATACTTTCGCGTTATTAAAAATTTTGTAGAGTATATTATTATTATTAATAATATTATTCTTTTATATATTCTTCCTTGAAACAGCATAAATTTCTTAATATTTTTTTTGTATTATATACATTTTTTGTATTATATTTATATATATTGTAGTCTGATTAGAGATTTATATATTGTATTATTTCATTAAATTGTATGAAACATTATTATTTTCATTCCCTTAAACTAGAATTTCGGATATAATTGTACAATATTATATAGAATCATTTAGACATAAAATAATAAATTTTACAGATAAAAAAAACATTAAAAGTTTAAAGATGCTTGCCAGTAAATTTTTGCATCCAAAGCAGAAAAGAGGGCCGCCGAAACTCCATGGGGTGGTGGAGGGCCCCTATAAGATAATTAATTTTAATTCTTTGTTGTAATTATATTATACATCAAACATCTGATTCTTACATTCTTACATTGTATTTCAAATTAAAAATTGTATGAAACATTATTTCTACTAAATAACAACTTCGAGGATTGAAAATAACATTATATAAAATAAATTGTATTTTAATATAAAATAAATTTATAATAAAAAATAGTAAAGTTTAAAAGATAAAAAATATTAAAAATTTTTTATCCAAAGAAAAGAGGACCGCCGGTTGGAATCGGCGGGGGTGGTGGAGGGCCTCTATAAGATAATTAATTTTTTATTAGATAATTTATTTCTCTCTTTCTTTCTTTTCTAATACTATATACAAATACATGCAAAGGCTTGTGTGTTACAGAATTCGAATTAGCATTTCGTGTACATAGCACGGAACACAACCAGAAATTGTGCACATTTTATGTACCCACTAAGAACATTCGTGGACATTGGCTTCGTAGTTCATGTCCACATTTTGTATGTCCACAGAGGGCGTATCGCTTTCAGGGATCACCCAAAAACGGGCCATGGCGTCTCTCATAGTCCAAAAGCTCATGACACAAATTTGGGTAGGTGTTTTAGGCAACTTGAAATTATAAAAATAAGTAAATTTGAATGTGTGCGATTACGGAATGAAGAGTCTGGCAAAAAGTTTGCGGTTATTTTGCAACTGCGCAGCCTAGTACATTTAAAAAGAAAAAGCCTCAAAAAATATACTTTTGGCAAAATAAAATTTAGTTATTTTTTAACTTTAGCACCTATAGAAATAAAAAATCAAAATGCCAGACGTTTTGAATGGTTCTGAAATATAGCCAGATTGCCCCAAAGATGAGAAAGTTTATCAGCAGTCCCTCGCAGTACCGGGAGCCCTTCGCTTGCCGAATTCTGATTGGTTGATGAGGGGTCACGTGACTTGTGAGTTTAGTGTCGCCGTAGTAAACAACTCGCCACGACAACTCGCCCGGTACTGCGATCATCTTTGGGGCAATCTGGCTATATTTCAGAACCATTCAAAACGTCTGGCATTTTGATTTTTTATTTCTATAGGTGCTAAAGTTAAAAAATAACTAAATTTTATTTTGCCAAAAGTATATTTTTTGAGGCTTTTTCTTTTTAAATGTACTAGGCTGCGCAGTTGCAAAATAACCGCAAACTTTTTGCCAGACTCTTCATTCCGTAATCGCACACATTCAAATTTACTTATTTTTATAATTTCAAGTTGCCTAAAACACCTACCCAAATTTGTGTCATGAGCTCTTGGACTATCATTCTTCTCTCTGGTACCACATTTATCTGCTCATAGATGCCACTGAATAACGACGTCTCTATCGACTGCTATCGACGGAGCCAGGAAATACCGAAAGGTCGTAGATCGTGTCGATCGTGATACCGTTTCCGGATTTTCCGTGATCGCGTCAGAAAGCCGTTAGAAAAATTTAATCTCACCATAGAAAACGATTAACGCTCCGTCGAACTGCACTGCGCCTCCATTACGCTCAATTAGATTTATATTAAAAAAAATAAATTACAGATACATGTAAAAGATTTGTCAGATGCATCCTTTGTAACTTTCTAGACATAACCTTAAAACGCGAGGTCATCTTTGGTTAGACGATAGCACAATTTTTCTATCACGACTCTTTTACGGTTAATAGAAGGCGTGGAAGAATGCCGGCACCAAATTCCATCAGCGTAGCTGTAATATGTTCCAGTAACATGAACAGGAGCATGGAGGCGCACGCTTTTTTGAGGTAATCGGTTAATTCGCAATGATTAACCTCTTAAAACGGCAATTACAACCTCTACATTGTGAATTTCTTGTAGAATGCAATTTTTACTCTTTAAAAATTATAAAATATCTGAAATATTCTGTGATCTTGAAAATATAAAAATCGAGATTTCGAGCTTTCTGCGAATCAAAGTTTTTTTCTCTGAAAAAATTTAAAATAGTTGCAATATTTAATAATTGAAATATAGCTCGTAAAGTATGGTATAAATGCAGAATTTATGATCATAATTGTTTCAGCAAAAAGGGTTTTAATGTGAAATCGTTTGGGACTGGCGACAAGGTCAAACTACCCGGTACTGCACCAGATCGCCCTAACATCTATGACTTTGGAACTTCATACGATGAGATTTACAATGATCTACTAATGAAAGACAAGCAATAGTATCCTTTGCATATAAATTAGCCTTTTGATACTTTTCTACTGTATACAATATTAAAAATATAAATTTGTCTCAATTATTGTTTTCAAAGTTTCCGTTATTAAGCTGCTAATTTAAATTAATTTAAATAAAATGTGTTAATTGTTCCTTAATAATTAGTATAGTTATACACAGAATGGTTTATTGCATATGTTGGATCGGAACCGTCGGATAAAACCTAAGCCAGAACGATTTCAATTGTCTAAGGATAAGTTTGATATTCTAATTACATGCGAGGAACGTGTGTACGATCAAGTAATTGAATGCATGGAATCTAGAACTAAAGAAGATAATCAACCTGTGCATTTGATCAATATTGATATTCAGGATAATCATGAGGAGGCCACAGTAGGATCGTTTCTTATATGCGAACTAGTGACAGTGGTACTTTTTTTATATTTTTTATTCTTTGAAAATATTCTGATTTATAATGCAAATTTTTGTGTTTTAGTTGGCGAATAGCGAAGACTTAGACAATGATATAGATGAGCTACTCCACGAATTTGAATCAAAGTTCGCAAGAACAATATTGCACACTGTGTTATTTTACTGAAAATCAGTTGCTGACATAAAATTTATCAGGACTCTGGTGTTCATTGAACTTGAAATTTATTTATAATGCAACTTAAATTATGTATAATTTACTGCACATACACATATATATCTATGTATGTGTATGTATGTCTGTATATATGTATGTATGTATATTCATCCACTGAATCGTGTGGACCGAATTTTGACTCGAACGGAAAAATCCGCTTGTGCTTCCTATTTAATGATTATTCCTATTATGGAATCTAACTAACATGATTCACTATGAAAGTCGATCTAGTTGAGATTCACATCACATCATGATTAAACGGAATCTGTAGAATGGTATCAACTTTAGGCGTAAAACATACAGAGATATTGGGAAAAAATAAATACAGAGGATATAAAATATAAAATACTTTAATATTTTAGTGTATATATACATGTACACATATCATTTTCATGTGTGTGCGTGTGTGTGTATACGTGTTGTGTGTTTGTGTGTGTGTGTGAAGAATGTGCAGTTGTTTTATATATATATATATGCAATCGTACAGTTATATTGCATAGTTGTTATAACTGTATGATTGCTTAAAACTAACTAGATTCAAAAAATGACTTTTCGTACATTTTATATTCAATGTTGGTCAAGATAAGCATATAATCTTCGAGCCTTCTCACGTTTATTCTTATTAACGTGCTTATTTATCATTTTCCATGGTTTCTTAATTCTATCAGACTGACCATCAATCGATTCTTCTAAGTTAACCGTTGATCCCACGTGCCTGAAAGTTAATTGTATCAATCAAGTGAATTTTATATACTTGAAAATATGACATTCTCTAATGATACGTACAATGTACATATATTTCAATCATGTATGACATAAAGAGAGTCATTCGATTATTAGAATTCACAAACATAATTTAATAGGATTTATAATTGTCGCAACATTATTTATGGCGATCGTTTAAATAAAGCTAACATTTTGACATTACGTTGTAGAATATTGCAGCACAGGACCATGGATCCTCTTGACATGTATATTCTGGAAGAAGTTTCGATCCACGTCATTGGTCGTTACCCGACATCCTTCGTTCACACGAACTGTTCGCGGTGGTACGTGTCTGTTTACAGATACATTACGACGTCGCGGCGGAAACGTGTGAAAGCGCTCTTGTTCGGACGTTGGCGGTGCAACGCAGTATAACAATCTACCGTTAACGAAATCCTTTAAAATGTACCTAGCTGAACGTGGATTATCCGGTTGACCATTCTGCGTCATAAAACCTCTATTATCTGTGAAGAAATACGATATTAATTTGTAACAAATATACGTTATAATTATAAATATAAAAATAATTTATATGTGCAACGTGTGAGACATAAATCTATAGTTGGAGCACAGTTCTTAAATCTCTTAAATTTTTAATTTCAACACGTTCAGACATCTTATCAATATAAGACGATTACATACAACCATACGCGTTCAAGAGCTCTTCTGCGGTTGGTGCACGACTCGAGACTTCTCCCTCCGGTGGTATAGGTAACATAAAACCATACAGGTCCTCTAGAATATGTCTAGGTATCAATGTAGCCAGTAATGTAATTGCTGGTACGTGGTCTCGCATCTGATCAATCGATAGTATGCCATTCAAGATCATCTCCGCTTTTGTACAAATAAAGCTTGGCATCACCAAACCTGGGCAGTCACATAACAGTAAATCCTTGTCCAAGTACAACGTTTGAAAATGTTTAGTTTTGCCCGGTGTGGCAGACACAGAAACCTTTTTATCCATGAGCAAAGCATTAATGGTAGAACTCTTTCCAACATTCGGATATCCCACAAAACCGATTGTTGTCACTCCATCTGTGTAGGTTTCATTACCATTATAAATCATTTTAAATAATTTCACAAGATCGTCCCTATTTAATAATTTTGACGAATTAACAATTTTTTTGGTTTTGTCTCCCAAAAAGTCTGTATCAGAGATTTTTAAATTCTCAATTATGCATTGAGCATCCATTTGTTTAGCATTATTAATTTCTATACTAGGTGCAGTGCATGTATCATTATCATCCACAATGCCATCCTCCTTCACGCTTTCATATTCCGATTCCGATTCCGAAACAAATTCTGAGTTCCACTCGTCAGTACTACCTTCATCTTTTTTATCAAAATGATCGTTGTCATTTTCATCTATCGATTTTGCTTTATCCTCGTCATCTTCTTGTATCTGCTGTTTCTCTGCTGCCAATGTAGCAGAGAAAAAAGCCACTTGTACATTTATGTCTGTAAAATATTTTGCCCACGTTTCCCTTTGTTCATCTGTTAAGAAGTCTGCTTTATTAAGAAGAATCATATTCAATTTGTCAGGATTTATTTCTTTAACATAACGCTCCAAATCCTCGCAACGAAAGAGCAACGGATTACGTGCATCTACAATTTGTACAATTACATCGCTGCGTTCTACCACTCTCCACAATTGCCGCCAGAATTCTAAATTCCTCTCGTAAGGTGTCAATATCAATCCTTCGACTTCTTGCAACGTAGCCAAATGACGTCTCCATTCTAAGAACGCTTCTTTCTCAAGAGTGTGTAATTCCTGAGCGTTTATAGAACTGTCCCATTTGGGCCTTCTAGGTATCTTAACAAGACCCTTATTTCTTTCTTGCATTTCCAATACTTTTTCCTTTTCATTCTTCGAAAGTAAACCACTACTACTATGTTTCACAAATTTAATATTTAATTTTTCCGCATTAAACTCTGCTCCTGCGAGTTCAGCGGTTGACAGAAACTCTTGAAACGAACTTTCCTCTGTAACTGATTGCAAGTTGAGTCGACCCCAATCGTAACCATCATTAATCTCTGTAGTATGAAGCTACATAAAAAGAGAGAAAAGAAAAGAACCGTTATAAATAATATCAATGACTTATTAGCAAATATATATATATATATATATATATATATATATATATATATATCGTAGAATACATTGGTAGTAGATCTATACAGTAGCTTGTAAAGTCTCTCTGATAAGGGTCATGAATTATTTATCATAGTGATTAAAAATGTAAAGCAAAACGATAGAACTTTTTTTAATCCCATCGTTTACGCGACAGGTCTGAGATACTAATTACAACTCGCCTTACACTTATCAAGATGTACGTGACACTTAAACGAGGAGGTTAAAGAAAATTCATTATTTTACCATAGACGATTCATTGCTGTTCCTTTTAATTTTCCTAGATCCAAATTGATCCCTGATTAAAGATTTTCCTAAACTACTTCCTCCTTTGCCCTTTTTGCCCATGGTCTCTATCAGATGATATTTCTCTTTTGCAAAAGTAACATGTGACCCTGCAACGCAACTTGGACAATTTGAAGGTTATAGGTTTTGGAAAACATAACCTCACACAAGGAAACAGGACATTTATTGATTCGCTGCATAGAAAAGAATCGAACAGGCTATTATTAAAAAATGAAAGCCATTTATTGATAATTAATAAATAACGCAAAATATGTATATCCCTCAAAATGAATCTACGGATATACCGTGTTACAATTCCTTACGTTCCTAATGTGGAACATGATTCAGAAATCGAAATAGATGAAATTCGAATTCCAATCAAATTGTTACACGAGAATACGTTCCTTAACTTTTTATATGCACCTATATAAAACATGAGCCTATTTATAGTATGAAACATTTAACTCGGTGAATCATCATCATCATCATCATCATCATCATCGTTATCACCACCATCGGTTTTGGACGTAATCCTTTTTTTTTCAAAATTTTATCATGATTCGATATTTGTTCAATTATTACATTTGCGCGTATTATACAAGATCAAAGAAAATCGATATAAATTCAATCAGGATAATTGTGACATTAGAATAATTTCCAACAATAAACCTAAGAATTGTTACATAATTGTGTAACAAAAAAGTTATAATTATGTGTATATATATATATATATATATATATATATACACACACATATAAATATATACACATATATAACGGATATCATGGATAAAAGTACTAAGAGAATTATTGCAAGCTTTCGCGTCAATAGCAAATAAGTCCATAATTGACAAGTTTTAAATGGACAATTTTATAATCAAAGTTATAAATATAAGGCAAATTACAATTTGCTCGCAACACCCTTGCTTCGATAATGCTATTTAAAAATTTTTATTCTTTCTAAATCCATCAAATATCCTTTGTTTCTTTATGTCACGGTTATCCCAGTTGAGTTCGCTCGTTTACCATTTAGTACATGCGAAAATAGAGTAGAAACAAAAGATGTTTTATGTTATTCCGTTTTATTAATAATAGATAGACTGTTCCGGCACTCTCACACCCTTTGGACGACAAACAGTGGACACATTCATACATTCGTGCTCAACCTCTTCCGGGGTTATGCATTATCCGACGCGCATTTGTTCGAACTCCACGTACGGAGCAAGAATTTCCTCGCAAGGCAGCTTGTGAACAGTTTCTATCGGAATTATATTCGTGTCGTCGATCCCTGCATTATATTACAATTTTGTTTATCTTGAAAAAAAGCTGTTTATACTGTGGCAAATTGCACCACACAAATCAACTAAATTCAGAATAAATCCAAATCTTATTAGCGATTCGTTTTCTCTTTCTCTTTCATCTTCTCTAAAGAAAGAATGTTTAATTAATCATCCTCTGTACAATCGATCCACATAGATCTAACATAAAGCGCCTGATCATTAGCTAATCGTAGGCGAATGGTGGAAAAAAAAATATATATATACGTATTTATATACTTTTTTCGTATGTGTATGTGTGTGTCTATCATATAGATGTATTTTCACACACGAGAGTTGCTATCGTCACTCGAGGATTCCGGCACATTATCTTATATACTGAGCCACAGTTTCACTGAATAGTTCATGCAAGAACGTTTATATCCGATGTATTAAGAACGTTATCGATAATCGCGCACGTTGTTCTGAAAAACCTTTAATAATTGTCTCTTCCTCTCCCTCCTCTCGATTGATCGTTGTCACGTCCCCTACCGCGATTACTATAGCCACTCCTGCCCATGTTGTCGCCACCGCCGCGACTCATACCGCGATTGGGACCGTTCTTGCCAAAATTTCCAAAGCTAGAGTTGAAATTATTCAACTGACCCTGTGGGTTTTGACCACGAAAATTGGGTCCGAAGCCTGGTCGATCAAAATTCATCGGAGCGACGTTTGGTCCGCGGAAGTTGGGCGGTCCCTGAAAACTGTTGCCGAACGGTGGGACCTGATTCGGTCCAAATGGTAACATCGGATTCGGTCTAAAGTGATTCGGGCCGAAATTACCGTTCGGCGGAGGCCGGAAGTTGGGTCCGAAACCACCGGGCGGCGGTCCATTGGGCGGTCCAAAACCTGGATGTATGTTCGGATGATGTGGCATCATATGTGGTGGCATCGGACCGTCTAGCCCAGGCATACCAGGATGCGGTTTACCCTGCATACCAGGATGCTGTGACATGTTGGGATGCGGCACTAGACTCGGTATCGGCGGCGGCATGTTGGGATTAATGTTCTGCATGTTATGATGATTCGGCAGATGGGACATGCTAACCATATGACCATGTAGACTGTTACCCATACCGCCAGGGCCCATCGCTATGCCGTTGTCACGCTTGTCAAAACTGTTGCCGGCGAACGTACTGTCCAGTTTGCCACGTGAACCGTCGGCCTTTTCCTCGTCCCAACGGCCGCCGGCGTTATCATGCTCCCGTTCATCGTAATCATCATCATCCAGAGACTTGGATGATAGGAAACTGCCAATATTGCGAAAATCCTTGTCTGCAAAACTGTTGCCGCGCAAATCGTACTCGTTGCGTGAGCTAGGTCTGCCAGGACCGATGGATATATTGAATCTGAGATCCTCATCACCGCGATTGCCGCTCCTCGTTGGATCAACATGAAGACCGCTCCTTCTGTGATCTTCATCCTGACCGCTATGAAAGGAATTGTTCTCTGTGGAGAGAGGATTCGATTTGCCAATACCGAACCTCAAATCGGTGTCGCTGGATTGTGAGTCTTCCGTAATCATGCCACCAAAGACCGGTTGGTGCATTTTGGATATGCGATCACTAGCCCCGCCATCGCTCCAACCAATCAACTGATCGAACTTACGCTTACCGCCGCGATTCAGCGATTTCAACAATTCTGGATTCTGTGCAAATTTAGAGCTGGGCAAGGGTGGTGGCAAATCTATGTCGGGCACCTTAGAATAATCGATTTCGCCGTCATCCTGTAGATACTCCTCGGCTTCGTCCATATTATCCGGTGGACCTACCACGTCCCGTAGTTCTTCTATTTCACCAGAAAATACTAACTTGTTTATGGCATCGGTTCCTTTACTAATTGCTTCCGCCAGTTTAGAGCCAGCTAAAAGACACGATTGAGTTTAATAATTAATTGCGTATTTTTTTAAATAAAAATCAATGTGTTTAATACTGATCATATGTCTTTTACTAAAATATACTGCTTACATTCCACGGGAATCATTTTCCCATATAATATAATGGCGTTGGGCGTAACTTCGTTTAATGGTACGGCACCTGGCGTTGTTTCTATTAATTGATTGACAAACGCATTAAGTGCTTCAACTTGCTCAATATCCTCGGCTTCCATTTCGTTCCATTGAGCTTGGAAATTTCGCGGTATCGGTTTACTGTATGGAACTTTCTTGTTGGCAAATTTCTTGCCCTCATCTACCGCATGATCTAAATCCAAACCCGGGATCCCACCGTTTTTGTCCTCGGATTCACAATCTGCGTTGATTCTGTCTTCTGGACCCATACCAGGTATCACCGCTGCTTCATCAGCTAAGAAAAATGATTGAGAATATTTTAGAGTAAAAAATATTTATATTATAAACTTTATATCATATATATCGTAAAAATAATTTTATAAATTATTCCAATTTATAATAATACCGATTTCGTGATCATCGATACCGGCCGAACCTGCCGGTAATGTATTGAGATTGTACTTGTCTCTCATTAAATCTCCTGGTCGGTTACGCGTCCAAAACTTAGACGTGTGATCGTTACTGCCAGAACACAAAATATGTCCTAATGGATGCCAAGCTAGTGTCCAAACTATACTATCGTGAGCCTGTTCTATCGCTCCCACTTCCTTATCCGCTCTAAAATTCAAGATAAAAATTACATAATTAACTGCAGTATTAATTTAGTATTAAGAAAAATAATAAGAATAATCATGTAAATGGAATCACATGTAATTATAAGCAAAAACAATGATATGTACCCAACATGCCAGAAGAGTATGGCACCGTCACTCCCTCCACTACAGAAAAGACCTTCATGACTTGGATGCCACGCGACACTAGATGCTTCTTTTTTATGGCCACGAAATGTCTGAACTTCTTGACTAAGATTCCTGAGATCAAAAAGTTTTAAGAGATGATCTCTTGATGCAGTCACCAACCAGTTGCCGTTCTCATTCCATTTGACATCCATTACAGTCGACTTATGTGCATGCAGAGTCGCCAGGGACTGCCCAGTCTTCGGATCCCAAAGTTTCACTGGTTGCTGATTGTCTTTACTGCCAGAAATGACTAGACTCTTTTGTGGATGCCAATGCACGCACTTCACATCCGCACCATGACCTGTAGAAAGAATGTTATAAAGTGCTACAATACTAAATATATACACACACACACGTGTGTGTGTGTGTGTGTGTGTATAAAGTATAAAAATATATGTCATAAAGATAGTAACATGCATGTATGTATATGATAAGTGTATAATTTTAAAAATTATGTCAAAACCAAGCTATTTAAATAATGGAATAATCGAAGAGAATAATAAATTTCATATAACGCTAATAAATAAAATTAAAGATTTATATACCCCTGAGAATTCGTTCCTCGTGACAGCGAAGAAAGTCCCAAATTCTGACAGTCCCATCATCACTGCAGGTTGCCAATTTGTGATCCGTTGGACTGAAACTACCCGCCCAAAAAAACAAATTACATTTGAACAATGCGTCATCGTACGAATAAAAAATTACATTAATATTTGCTGATCCATAATAAAAAATCATAAATAAGTTTGAACAATTTATTAAATAATTTAATTATTAGGATATTGAAAAATATGAATATTATTATTGTATTTATTATTGTATGTACAACATTGTGACGTATTAAAAATTCACATAATTAGTTTAAAAAGCAAAAGATAAAATAATAATTTTTAATATCTTGAAATAGCTAAGAAAATAAATACAGTTGTTGTACTTAGGAATTTTTATTGAAATTCACTTTACAGAAAAGTAAATTTTTTTGTTATAGCAAAGGAAAGAAAAATCTAATAAGAAAGAGTAATAAAATAGTTATATATTGTGAAGAAATGATATGAAAAACATGATACATCTTACGGACATTGTTACAGTATAAGTCGCTTAGTATTGAGTCATTCAATTCAACATTCAATTGCCTACATTTATTACTGATTCCTCCATATCTATTATAACTACCACATGCAATGTTGATATATATGTACGTATATGTATATGAAAAAAACAAAATAGGAAACGCGTTATCAAGTTATCGACATTTTTGGTGGATTTTTTAATTTAAATTGTAGTTGTACAGATGCGTGAAAGAAAGAAAAATCTTTTCTAGTATGATCTAATTGCATCAATTTATTTATTTATTGTTATTTAATGTAATATTTTAACTCAATGATAAAAAAATCAATGTTAAATAGATGTAAATTATAATTAAATGTAAATATGTCATTTTATAATAGTTTATAGCTTCCCTTTGATGATTCTCCCTGTGTGTTTGTTGCTGAAAGCAATATACAGGTGGAGAGACAGGAAAGAAATGCTAGCAAACGTGTACACAGAGCAGTGCACGTATGAATAAAGTACATTTCCGAATTTTAATTTAAAACAAAACAGACATAATCGAGAAAACGTAGCCGAATCTTATGAGTACGCCGTTGTGAGGAATAGACAGAGATCAGTAATAAAAAAGGAACCTTTATATGTATAAATGTATATTGTAAATAAACAAAAAACCATCCGCGACAGTCATATCTGGCACACAAGTAAAACTCCATTATTATTTATCGAACAAGTGCAACATTTCATCTTGGTAAAATTAAGATTGATTTTTGATGCCACATGACCACCGAGTGATGTATTAAGAGCAATATTTTTTTCAAAATTTAACGTTTATTGCACAAAAAAATGTCCGAAGTGTACATGAATTATGTCTTATATTTGTCTGTTACGCTTTCGCTCTTTCGCTCTTTTCTCTCTCTCTCTCTCTCTCTCTCTCTCTCTCTCTCTCTCTCTCTCGTCTGCGAAAGGGCACAAGTGACACATAAAACTAAAGATAAAATATTTTATTTCCATAGCCATGCAATAATAATGTCTTTATTTAACTTTATTGAAACTTAAATGATATAAAGAAGGACACAGGATACTTCATCTTTTTTTATTTATCATTATATGGGAATCTCGACTAGGTATTGCCATATGTATAGATATATTTTTTCTTTTATTTATCTAAAGCATACATCTTTGCCGAATAAATAATCTAACCACATAAACAGCTTAAAACAAGAGCCATAAGGACCTAATAGCGTTATAACTTAATTAAAATTTGTGTCACTTTGATGTGTGATGAGCGCATTATCGATACTATATGGAATAGTTAGTTAATCGAGAGTTAGGTCCCCAGGACTCTACAAATACAAATCATAAATTATATCGATACGCGCATATAATGTACGCAAAAAATTTACACTGTCCTTGTGTAATAATTTCACATCGCGATAAAAAAATGGGGTAAAAATTTACTTATTAATTACTATTTAGTTATTAGTTTTCTGCAAATTAAATTTATTTTTGGATTTATTGGTTTAAAAATATAATTTACCACAATACATGAAAAATTATTTTAATACATGAAAAAATATTTTATACAACTGGGAACTATTCCATTCCGAAATCTTCTAATTCGGCAAAAGATAAGAAACTTTTTTATACGAATTTGATTTGAAGACATTTAATAATTAGCGTTTTGCATGAACATGGTTCAGTTTCTGGTTCACGCGACGTTATATCTCATTATACTCTATCCAATCTTTATATTAAAATTTGTTAAAATCACCTGTGTACCCATATAAAAATCACTATTGCTCTGCCAGAAATGGTACAAAACCAGAAAAGGAAGAGAAGAAGAGTTATATCCGATATCCTAACTACGGCAAGGATGGGCCGATCATCGGCAACAGTGACGCAAGAGACGTAAGGACTAGTGTGGTGGATGATATACCTGAGTCCTCTAATCGCTTCTTTGTGTGCTTGAAACATCTTGACATTGTTCATGTTGCTCTGCCAATATTTTACGTAGCCCGCGTGGTCCCCTGTTACCATCCAGCTTTCATTATGTGACCATACCATTGTCCTGACGGGGCTATCGTGTGCCTAAACAGAAAAATTAATTTCTCTTATTAAAGCTTTCTAAAAATCACATAAATTTCAATATACGCAATAATAAAAATAAATAAATTCATTACTTGGAATATTTATTGAATAAACTATATATTTATCTTTTATAACAAATTAATATCTACATTGTTACAATTTGTAAGATATTCAGAGCTAGAAATTGTTATCATAAGTTCATAAAGTTTTATCTTTCATGGTATCTCAATATAAGATTTATAAAATTGTTATACATATAAAGTTAAAAGTAAGAAAGTCATAGCCTTTCAATTGCCAAACAATACCTAAATTAATTCTAAACTAGATGTATACCATAAAATATACCTGCAGAATAGTTTCAAAATTGAAAGTAAGGCCATTCCACAAAGTAAATTCTCCACTCGAAGCGCCAGTAACGAGACGCCTACCCTCTGGTGTCCAAGCCATACAAAAAATCGGACAACGCATTTTATTTGTAGCTGTTTTTACGAACCTCGTGGTAACTGCATTTATTGGATTGTCAATATAACTTGGTGGAGGGAGTAAATCGGGGTAATATATTACATCTGGCTGAAGAGCGCGACGATCCCTATAATCCCGCTGCCATACTCGATTCTATAAAAATTTAGGAGTTTGACATAAAAGTAAAAATTATCTCGGAAAATCAGTTATTTTAATAAATCTATACAATGAGATTTATACTTACTTCTAAACTTTTAATGATGGCGGAGTTGTAATCAACAGTCTTTCGCATAACGGATTTCCTGAGTCTCTTCCCATCAAATTCATCTTGTAGAGTATCTTGTCCTCCAGCGACAATTTTTGGAGCGTGATAAGGTCTAAATGGTTTAAAGAAACCACGATTGCCTTCTCTATGATTTGCATAACGATGCTGATAACTTCCCGATGTGTTTATAGTAGTTAAATTTGGTGGTGGCGCCGACAAGTTCGGAGTTGTGGGCGGCGGCACGGACATGTTGGGTAAGCTTACAGTTGGTGGCGGATTCGCAAATTGAGTATTTGCAGACATTACAAGAAGATATAGATATGGATACAATTTGAATTAGACGTTATCTGACTTAAACGGACAACAAGGGTCAGACATGTTTCATGACAGTAACAGTCCTATGATCAATCGACAGATCCATCCTGATAAAGGACCCTGTAAAAAGTACAAAAGTACATTAATATTTATGTAAAATAAACTGTAAGATCAAAAAAATAATAAAACTCAAACAAGGAGGTATATTTGTTTGTAGATTTCATTATACCATGTATCATCATACTATTTAAAAATGTTTATATTCCTCTTTTATAAAGTATAGTATTTTATAAAGTATAGTAAACCGTCAGTTAATCTATTAGTAAACCATCAATTTAATCTATTTAAATCAGCAATTAATTTTATTAAATTACAAGTATCTAGATGAAATAATTAAATTAAATCGAAAATTAAAATGGAAATAACATTAAAGAATATTAACATAATTATACTATATTCTCTTTATTAATTTACTTTCCTTGTTTACTGTTATTAAAATTGCTCTGGTTTACCGTTTATATCATGAGTACAGTAAGTATAGTAGGATGATTTCTATGAAAAGAGATGCTTTCGAAAGAAATCTACACTCTTTGAGTCATGCATTAAGTCAAATATAAAAATTAGATTTCTATCAGTAAAGAGGGAAAAAGTAGAATCTATATATTATTTCAATCGTAATTATAAATGGAATAAGTGAGCAAGACAAAAATGACATGTACACGTCACATTACTCCAAGCAGCATACAAGATAGATATGATGTACGATGATGAAACGTGCGAAACCAAAAATTCTCAGTTCATTATAAGTCGATTGGAGTTGACAACCGGAATTATCGTGTCGAATCGACAAACGTTTCGAAACTCAAATTTCCCCGTTCTTTCCGTTGACGACGTACAGAATGTGGAAAACACAACCACCAGTTCGGCTGCCACGCTTTCGCGGATTCTAGTATCGTCTTGGGATGTTCTCGAACTTTGTTTGCGGATAAATCGCGGTCGATCCTCGATTAGAGACGGAGTTTTCGAAAACGACGAAAATCAAGGCCCAGCCAGTCGCCTCATCCAACACACGGTGTGACAGACGAACCGCGAGAATATCGTGCGTTCGCCGCGGACGCCATTACTCTCTCTTACTTTTAGGCGATGACATCCGTTTCAGCCGCGGCCGCCGCTTCCGCCTTTAGGCTCGTATTACACTACTGGGTTGCAGACTTGATAGCCTCAACCAATCGCCACTAATTACAGACGCCAACCAATAGTTTATGCGAGCTTTATGACTTACGAAGAAATTAGCAATTTTTACTAGCATTTTCTAGTATAACTAATATGTTCACTATGTACATTTACACGGCTCAATTTATGCTAAAGTTATAAACATCGATGTTATAACTTCGGTGTTAAATCGGATCGTGTAAACATAGGCTGCGTTCCAATGGGTCTGTTCTTTTCAGCTGCACTGCTGAACTAGTGCAATAAGTTAGAATGAGACATTGGGTCTGTTCTTTTCAGCTGCACTGCTGAACTAGTGCAATAGGTTAGAATGAGACATATATATATTTTTTCACTCTAACTTATTGCACTAGTTCAGCAGTGCAGCTGAAAAGAACAGACCCAACGGCTGAAATTACATGGTGCGGAATAGAAGTACGGAATAGAGAGTGCGTCATAGAAACAGCCAATCAAAGGTCGCATTCAGCAGACGCAACTGTTGTACAACTGTTGAGTAATTCTTTTTAATGCGTCAACATGATTGGTCTAGATTTTGGGATCTAATAGAAAGGACCAATAATCACTGATCGCTCACTGATCTGCTCTAGAGACTCTTTAATAAGAGTCTGGCCATCAGAGACGTGGTTTTGATTGGTCCGCCATTTTTTCTCTAATCTAAGTGGGGATAACTTAAGCGCAAGCGTATGATCATAAAAATCGAGACATTACTAACCAATTGCACTGTTCGACGATATCACGTGATTAGAGAAAAAATGGCGGATCAATCACGATGCTTCAAATCGAGGTACATGGTGATATATGGTGATGGCCAGACTCTTATTAAAGGGTCTCTAATCTGCTCTGCTGCTGAACGCAGCCAAAGCTTTGCCCTAGTATCTACAACATTTTCTGCAAAGCTCTGATTGGCTGTTTCTATGACGCACTCTCTATTCCGTACTTTTATTCCGCACCATGTGATTTCAGTCTTAAAGCTTAATCTTAAGCCTGCAGCACACGGTACAATTTTTCGTCCTGGATTGCTTACGAAAGCCAATTAAGATTAAGCTTTAAGTCACTTGATCTAAAATTCTGCATCTTTATTGGCTCTCGTAAGCAAATCAGTACAAAAAATCGTATCGTGTGTCGCAGGCTTTAATTGGTTCTCGTAATTCAGGACGAAAAATCGTACCGTGTGCTGCAAGCTTAAAATACTCTTTTAAGTTGCATTCCAAAACGTCTTATTTGAGGAAAATTTCACTCAATTTCTATAGTATATGTGACGTGAGCTATAAAGTATTGAGTAAAATTTTCCTCAAATAAGACGTTTTGGAATGCAATCTTAGTGATAACTAGACTGCAGGCTAGAACATTTCTAGAGACTCGAGAATCTTACTATCCTGCAACCACGGACTAAGGAATAGAGGGACGGAGCACAAGCTGTACCGGTGAGGCACGTTTGCGGCGGGGGGGGCCGCCATATTCGTTTAGTAATCACCACACATAGAACTCACTATTTGCGTACGTGTGAGAAATGAAAGTCAGATCCTGCGCACAATAAACAAAATAGAAATAGGAATAATTATTAAATATTATAAATAAGAAATTGGAATTATTTATTTTAAAAATAAAAAGAATAGAATAAATTAATGCGTGAATTAAGAAATAAGAATTGGAACTAATTAATATATTTTATTCTCTTGTTAGATGTAAAATAATTTCTCTTTTCAACAATAAACAACAATAACAACAATAATAAAACATAAAATCACCGCCTAACCTCTTTACGCTTGTCACTCGTGGCACCACTACACGAGTGTAACCATGTCACAGACACAGGATCTCTGTGTGAGAATCGCTACATCAATAGGGCGGAAAGCAGTCCTCCCCGCACGCTTGAGTTACCATCCCCTCTCGCCTAAACTAGGACTTTAGACTCGGTCCCTCTATTCCTTAGTCCGTGCCTGCAACCAATCAATATGCCTGAAATTTTTGTCGTACAACACATGTAATATCAGCCTAACATCAGCCTAACCAGAAGCGTAACGGTTTCGCTACATTTTTCGTTGATTGATTGCATTGATTGAGAAACAGTATTAAGCATGGCGGTAAGATTTCTCATTTAATTACATCTGCTATAAGTGCATTTATTCTGAGATAATTCGCTCTCTATAATCCCATTATTACAGCAAAACGATTTCCTTTTATCTGCAATGGCGGTTAACCTGTATTTCTCTTACATATATACACATACAGATTTATACGTATTATGTTTTAAATTTATGCGTTGTACATATTATATATGTTGTATTGTTTTTATAAAATTATTATTGTTTTTGTAAGAGAAGACAAATATTTTTTTATATGATTTTTTATTATGCTTCATATTGGTTGGTATAGCAACCAATTGTTTGATCCATTTTACTGCAATCATTTATGAATTGCAATAATAGATGTTAAAGCTATGCATTCAATTATCTTTTATTTCAGATTGTTACGAATGTGCAAGAAGTCCGTGAGATCACCAAGATAGAACGTATAGGTGCCCATTCCCATATCAGAGGTTTAGGGTTGAATGATAGTTTAGAGCCTCGCAATGTAAACATCCAGTTTTTCAAATACTATTAATATTTTTATTAATTATAAACAATACAATATGATACAAATTAAAATTTTTTGTTACTAAATCAGGTTTCTCAAGGCATGGTTGGCCAGCTCATGGCACGCCGAGCTGCTGGTGTTATCATGGAGATGATTAAGGAGAGTAAAATAGCAGGTCGTGCGATTCTATTAGCTGGACAACCCGGCACAGGAAAAACCGCTATTGCTATGGGAATGGCACAAGCTTTGGGCGCAGATACTCCTTTCACATCTATGGCTGGTTCTGAAATTTATTCTTTAGAGATGAGTAAAACTGAAGCCTTAACTCAATCTATTCGAAAATCTATTGGAGTCAGAATAAAAGAAGAGACAGAAATTATAGAGGGTGAAGTAGTGGAGATTCAAGTTGATAGGCCAGCAACTGGAATTGGAGTAAAAGTTGGCAAATTGACATTAAAGACAACGGAGATGGAAACAATTTATGATTTGGGAAATAAAATGATTGATTGCTTAATGAAAGAAAAAGTTAGTATATTTATATATTAAGTAGATTGCATCTTGCTTGACTTTGTACTTCGTATCACTTTTAGGTGCAGGCTGGTGATGTCATAACAATTGACAAAGCTACAGGAAAAATCAATAGACTTGGACGATCCTTTACAAGAGCTCGAGATTACGACGCGACAGGTTCGCAAACGCGTTTTGTACAATGTCCAGAAGGCGAACTACAGAAACGTAAAGAAGTTGTGCACACTGTGACATTGCATGAAGTTGATGTGATAAACAGCAGAACGCATGGCTTCTTAGCATTATTCTCCGGAGATACTGGAGAGATCAAATCAGAAGTGCGAGATCAAATAAATGCGAAAGTCGCGGAATGGCGGGAAGAAGGCAAGGCAGAAATAGTTCCAGGTGTACTTTTTATTGATGAAGTACATATGTTGGATATCGAATGTTTCTCATTTTTAAATCGAGCATTAGAGAATGAAATGGCTCCAGTTGTAATTATGGCAACAAATAGAGGTACTAATATGGATAATCAACTACATGGTTATTAAACGATCAACTATGCTGTTATTTAACAATTTACAATTACGTAGGTATTACAAGAATCAGAGGGACAAATTATAAGAGTCCTCATGGCATTCCGATTGACTTATTGGATCGTATGATTATTGTTCCAACGAGTCCGTATCAAGAGAAAGAATTAAAGGAAATCTTGAAAATAAGATGCGAAGAGGAAGATTGCGAAATGGCTGACGATGCTCTGACTGTGTTAACAAGGATCGCTTTAGAAACATCGCTGAGATATGCAATACAGTTAATTACGACAGCTTCTCTTGTCAGCCGTCGAAGAAAAACTACAGAAGTAAGTAAACAGACGACCTGTCGCCGATAATATGTTCGATGACATTGTAATGTTTTAAATTGTATGTAGGTCAGTATCGAGGATGTGAAACGTGTATACTCCTTATTTCTCGATGAAAATAGATCTACGCAATTTCTCAAGGAATATCAAGATGATTTTATGTTCAATGAATTCCGTAAGCTATAGTTATATTATTTTATTTATGTATATAATTTATGTGTTACTAAAATTTAAATATTCAACTGTTTCAGCTACTTCAGCTGAGGACAGCATGGACGTTTCTTCATAATACATTGTGGAAATACAAAAAAACCAATTATTTTATTAAGTTATAAGTTTCAAAAATTATATAATTATAATAAAAAAATTTTGGAATGTAAAGATAGTTGAATTACATATTCTGTGCGTGCGTGCATGCGTGCTTGCGCGCGCGCGCTTCACCGTGTGTGTGTGTGTGTGTGTGTGTGTTACTATTGTAATACTTAACACAAATATTTTTAATTACTAACAGATTCATAAAAAATAAATGTTTTGCTGTATATATATTCTCTATCTTTTAGGTAAGAGACATCTTGTGTTACAATTAGTAGATATATGAATAACTTCGTACATACAATGTAACTGCTTATTAATTTTGATTTGGTATATTAGGGACAACAATATATATTTTCGAGGATAAAAGTAATTAATTAATATAATTAATAGAGATCTATTTTTTGGTGTAGAGCTTCTTAATTAAGATAACTTAACAAAGTAATAAGCGCGTACTTGCAGGAAGTTGATGTAATAAGTAATAGCATGCAATACTATCTCTAACGCTATTCTCCGAAGATGTGCTTCTCTGATAGATATCACTTGACATAATTTTCAACATTTACATTTGTATTAGATCTTTTCTTGGACCTTGTTGACTAAAAAAAAAGAAATCAATATTAATTACCAGATAATATAGAAAATATAAAAAATCACTTATATGAGTTATGTAAAAAAAATTACATTTGTGCAAATATGCTATTCACGCAACATTTAGGAGCAAGATATTTTATAATTTAGCTTATGTATATCGACTTGTATCTGTGTTGTCGATTGATATGAAAGGAAAAGAGAAAGTTACGAAAAAGAGTTTATTACGAAAACAACATTTCGTAATTTTTAATATTTAAAAACTATACTTATTATTCTTATTAAGTTATACTTACTCGTGATCAACTTTATGCCACCTTCCGGTTTGAATGATGATTGGGTCTTCTTATCTTTCGATATAAAGCCTAAGCCATAGCCAACTTTATACACGGGTAATGGGATTACTGTGGATGAAACGGGTACCATTACTGAAAGAAAAAATATATTTATTATTTATCCTGATTTTATTATCACTGGCGAAGAGAAGATTATTCATTTGATATTTATTATTAATTGTTAAATATACGTATATAAAAACTAAAAATTGTTTAATAAATCGTATATCAATAATTTAAGATACATTTTGGTAGCAGGTAACAATTCATGATAATATCAATAGAATATCAGGAGAACATAATAAGCAAAGCGGTGACACTTGACAGTAAAATTCCAAGATTTCCAAAATTCGCGATTTCAAGAATTTCCGTATTTTAAATCGTGAAAATCAAGAATTTCGAAAATCGAGAGAATATCAGAAGAATATAATCGAGACAAAGAGGTTGTACTATTTAAAATTCCAATAATTTTCCAAAGTTCTAAGAATTCTGAGAATTTAATTCTATGATTGTAATTCTGAGAATTTAAGATATTAGCAGGTCGATAATTACCAACGATCGATTACATATACATAAACTTTTATCAAAGTTACATATATTTTTATTAACAAAATGTTTTGCGAATCCTCAATCCTATTATATAACTCTCAAATTAATAAAAAAGTAAGATCTCGAAAATCGACAAAGTATTTGGGAAACATTGTCAATTGAAGGAAAGATTGAATTGCATTATCCAAGTATTATAATTTTGAGAATCCAGAATTTCCCAAAATTCAAGAATGATCTAGAATATATTTCTACAATGTACATAATTGTCTCGATAACTTTCAAAATTATTAATATATATATATATATATATATATATATATATATTCGACTGATTTAATAGGTCACTGTATCTATCAATAATACGTAATTTGTATTATATTTATCAATTATCAATAATCGATATGTTTTAAACAAGTGTAATGAAGTATAGTGAAAGTTAATCATTCACACATTCAGCTCTCGACGCATATCACAATATGCATTATAATAGCTCCGTCTGTTCACACTAGATTGAATTCAAGTGTACACCTACTATAGTGTTCTACCACAGAGAAATTCTTTCGAATTGTTCACTCGAGTGATGATTGCACTTGGTTGCCACGAGAAACGCATCGTTTCTTCCCCCCATTTCTCTCTCGCGCTGTAACGACAATTCAAGGACATGAAGTTACATATATGTAACTTCTATTAACATCTTCTACGCGTGGGCGTCTTCTTTATTTAGCGATTCGCCTTTCCATCTCCACTGCGCTCGTGCAACGACACGTGAAAAATCGTTTCAAGAAATCAGAAAATTCAAATCACGCACAGACAGAAGCAAATCCATGTCATTAATGATGACGAATATATCGATATGATGCGATATATGTACATAGATCTCATTAACCGAAACCTACGCGCTATCTTGGTTGACGTCACTGTCCCGTTCCTCTCACCTATCGAATATTGGTCGCGCAAATTCAGAATTCTTCAGAGAAATCGCTCTTTATATGGTCAGTAACATTTCGCCTTGGGTCATTCCTTTTTCTTAACATACATTTATCGTCGAGGTGCATAAGGTGCGGTCAATGTTTGTAGGAAAAATGAGTGCAGCAGAAAGAAAGAACAAGTTCGAAAGATGTTGATTAATTTGTTTAGATTTTAGAAATTCTTATCTTTCTATTAGTTCTCTAATTCGAAAAAATATATATATATGTTTTTTTAAATTGAAATAAATTTTTCAAACACAGTCAAGACATCGCTATATGTATGATGCACTAACATTTCCATATGATCGTCAATTGTCATGGCCGTTAAAAAATTCATCCGGTTCACGAGTCAATTTCGCGTGCATCTCTAATGCAGGGAAAAAGAATCTATTTTTTAATTATTGCTTTAAGAGGGAGATTAGTAACGTGTGCATTGGAAAACATCCGGCTTGTACACATGTGCCACGACATATATTAATCTTTAATGGCACGCGCTAACGAGAGTTTAAATTTTGCACAAGAAATATTCAAAAACACAGAAAAATCTGTCTTTTTCTCTTTTAAGTAAAAAATGAAAATAATATTAAAATTTATTTGCGACGCATCCGAATGAATCACAAATCCTTTGCTTACCTGGCTCGAATACATTGTCTTCATTCCTCTTGTAAATCGTAGGCTTAGCGTGTACCGCAATGATCGCGGCGATGACGCAAAGGAGTACGGTCCAGAAGGTCTTCATAACTGTCTCGCCGCGTTCACCTGTCGAGATCCTAAGAGAATCCTTCAAAAAAAATCTATGCGCAAGATTCGGCTGTGAGAAATACCTCTGCGCGGCGATATATTCGTTACAATACTACTACGCTCGGCACTCGTTTGCCGTGGACCGAAGTAAATGAAAACACTTGCCGCGAGTGGGGAAACTGTGGCGATAAGGAAATTGACGTAATCCGTGAGAGAGATCGCAACTCCGTAGGTGTAATAAATCCGCATCGCGTGTCGCACGATTGTGATTGTAATAAAGCCAACATATGTCGCGACATGCTGGTGATAGTGATGATGAGAAAGAGATGAAAAAATATAAATAAAAAGAGAAAGAAAGAGTAGGAGCAGTGAATCTCTAGATCTCACGTACCTTTCGCTCTTCTCTCTCGCATGGGAGAACGCGTGAAAGTTGGATTTTTGTGGCGTCGTATCACGTTCGTTGATCACAATCGATCTTCATTTACCTCTTTACCTTACGGATTAAAACTATTTATTTCCTTTCAGAAAAGTGTTTTCTATTCTTTTCGGATATTTCGAAAGATCTTGTTCTATTTTCTATTTTTCGGTGTATTTCAAAAAAGTTGGGGGGACACGTTTGAATATACATTTAATTAATACAACTGTTACAAATTATTACCTTCGCAGAGACATATTCATAATATTGTAATAAATTCAGGCGTAATAATATTTATCGCCATTTTATAGATACACAGTACTGTACTCTCGTGAAAACAAGTAAGAACTTGAGACCAAGTTACACCCACGATTTATTCCGCTTGAAGATAAACCGTGACAGAAGCAAGATGCTGGTGAACGATGGTTAGAGAATGTCAAGGATTTTTATTAATCATTCGTTATACACACTATTTGCTTTTCCACCAATGTACATACACGGAAGATGAATAAAAAAGACAAAAATACGAATTTACAGGGAATCTAATTCCTTCGCTGTAAATGTCTCCATCCATACGTTATGTTCGATATCATTTTATTACGGATAATATATGAATTACTTAATCAATTATTTATATACATATATTTAATTACGCAGAAGATAGTACAATAATGATAAAAAAAACTTTGATTTAATGCTAATTATAGACAGTTCGGTAATCAGCGGGCGTGACAGAAACATAGCTTAGTAGCCTAACAATGGAAACTAGGTTAAAAAGTGAAAGGATCTAGATTGGAAAAGGAACGGCCGTAGAACTCTATTCGAGCTTTCTATTCGCTCGACGACAGTTTTGTGGCGCCCGAAAAGCACCTCCTCCATATTTTTACGCTGAAAGCGGAAAAAATTGCAAGTGGCTCCAAGAACGAGCATTGTGTCAGCAGGGGTAGAATCCTTCTTCTTCTTTCTCCTTTTCAGCGATTTTTCGCCATATGACGAGAAGAGAGAAAACTGCTGAAGAGATATCGAATTACGATTAGACTTGGACATACTATTGTCGTTAGCCATCAACTAGCATACTTTATCACCCAAAGACATTTTTAAAAAAATTTTTTTATTACAGCACAAAATACGCGATTCAACGAAAAGAGATAACGCCAGAGTGACAGAATATAAAGTTACAAAAATGTACTCAAGATTTTATTGATTTTTAGATGCAAATCCGTCAAACGACACGATAAGAATAAAATCATTAAATAAGCCTGATAAAACGACCAGATGACCTTTATCGATAAAATAGTCTTCCGAAAACGTCCACTAAATAACTAGAAACATAATACCGTTATAGCGATTTTTCTATCGGAACAAGTAATCGAGTGGAAGAAAGAAGGTAAAGATTGGGGAAATATTGGCCGAGATAATCGAATGAGATTGATTTGCGGAAACATTCAATAACTTGCACATACATGCTCCTACAATCGTGTTACGTTCGTTGTATTATCAATACCATGACTCTTTTGTCTACTTATTTTATTTAAGTCAACTATAATAAGTTTCGAAATATACACATACGTATATACATATACTCGACACTGATAAAATCCAAGTGTTTTATACTTTTTGCGCGTGCAAGTTTCGTCAATATTCTCGACATATTGCTCTTTAAAGCGAATGTATCGAAATACAAAATTGTGCGTAAACAGTTTTAACTTTCATCTCAACTACATTCCATGTAATATTTTATACAATTAAAAACTATTTTTCATATATGTGATATTTTTATACATTTTACATAAACATATTACACATCTTGCATATTTTTATACATTATACTAATATTAAGTAACTTCTATCAGATAAAAACGCGAAGTGTTACCGATCTTATACGTACACGATTACAACACTATATTTTAGCAGTTGTAAAATAGTCCCCTCGTATAAAGCGAGGGGACTGCTTTAGACGTTACAATTGTAGGAAATTTATCGATCATGATAATATTACGTGAGATATCTGAAAATTCGAGACCGCTAGAATAGATAGTATTACCCCTACAAGGATATGCACTTAATAGCGACACAATAGACAGTCGATGACTAAATCGCATTTCCGGCTTGGGAAAAGAAAGCTACCCTCGAATAAGCACATCAAGAACATGTTCATGTAATCTAAAATGGAGATCGTTTACAAGTAGGAAAGAAACGCGTAAATCTTTAATATAACGGACAACATTATGTCACATAATTACGATAGGTGCAAAAATTATATTTGTGTCGTTGACAAATAACTGAGCGCAGATTTCGGCTCGTCTCCTCCCAGTTCATTTCGGATGAGAATCCAAGCCGAAAGGACCTGAGAAGGATGAGGAAGCGGCGCAACACCCCTTGCAACAGCCGAATCTTACCGTGTTAATTGCAAGTACTTCCCTTTAGGGAAAGCCCACCGCATGCGGATATGTACATATATGGACGATCGTCCACAAGGGTAGACGCAGGGATGACTCGCAGTACAACACCCCATTTCCTTTTCAGTGCTCTGGTCGCGCAAGTCTTTTACCTCGCCGCTGGTTAAAATATTAGGATTTCCCCGAGGTCTTTTACGTTAGGAGAGAGTACCACCAACCCTCGTTGTCCTTCTCGTAAAGTTGGAGTTGCTCGACAGTCCGAATCAAAGCCTGCTCCCCTATTCACTATGCTCGGTTTCACGTGTACGCACAAGTTGTTGCGCGAGCAGACACGTGAGTTGTCATGCCTATGAGGGTGATTGTTACCTCTTTGTTAAACCTCCGAGTACGTTTTTTACGAGAAAAATTTGTACTTTCTAAAAAAGATGAGGTGTGATAAGATTATAATTACTTATATATGCAAAATATTTGAAATATTCAAGAGACTTTGTGCTCTGGTAATTGAAAGTGAAATATCGGCAATGTTAGAAATATAATGTATAATATATTATGCTCTATATATATGTATATATAGTCATAATAAGGTGATTATATATATCTTAATTTACGAAATTACATACAATTTAATTTATAAATACATAAAATTACATATTACGTATACATTACATATAACTTTGGAAAAATATTCTTGAAATATTTGTAATAATATTACACTGAAAAACACGTTATGTTTTTGCATCTTCGTCCGGAAATAAATAAATTAAGTTATTTATGTTTATTAAATTTATCTTATGCTTAATAAATTTAATCTGTAGATGAAATAGACGATGTGTTCCTCATACAATGGCAGATGATGCCAGTCGAGCTAGATGTGGAATCAGGCTTAATTTCTGGAGCTCGTCCGAACATCGACAGTGTCAAACTTGGTACTTGAGGGCGCGATATATTATATTATTATATCCCATGGGAGTGCGCACTGATGCTACACTCCCCTCAACCACACTCCGAAGTATACAAGTCCGTATACAAAATATACGTTTAATAGAGATCGCATTTAGCAGCTGCATAAATCAAACTATGTGTTGCGTACATTGCACTCTCAATGCGTTTAATGCGCACACATACCAAATGTAAGTGCATCCATTACGGTTGGGCGTCAACATCATAATCATCAGAGAAGGCAAATGTCATTAATTAATGTTATCTAATAATATACATTATATAAATTAATTTAGTATAAAATAATAATTAGCTTATTATAAGAAAACTAAAAGTCTCTTTAATCTAATTTGTCTTTTAGATTTCCTGGGAGATTTCGTCAAAGGGGAAAAGTGGAAACGACGACATGAGAAGAGAAGATGAAAAGCGAAGGAGTCATAGAGGTTCAAGTATCCGCTTGTTTCGGCATGTTAGCACTTCGCACCTTCCTTTTATGTATTACTCATCCTCATGAGAAGAATACCACATTCACTGTGACTCATAAAAAAAGTGTGGTTACAATCCTTATATTATATTTAATATTTCAAAATGATATATTTCTTTAGAAAATATCAGTGACATTTTTCCTTTGAGTGCATTCACATTATAACTATATTCATATTATGTTATAATATAAATGTCTCTCATGCTTTTCTAAATCTTTTACAATACTTTTCTAAAATTCCCTGATTTTTGCAAAAAAGCAAATATTATACAAAAGTACCAAGTGCATGGAATACAATGATCTTCATGTCTTAAAAATTTAATCACTGTCGAAATTCCAGGGCTGATCGTAATTTTTCTAGAAAATTTCAGATGGCCACGTCGAGATTTAATCTGCCGAGTTGACAGTACGGATAAACTGTGTCTGTTCTAGCGTGATATTCATCTCCCGACCTGTGCTATATCCCTACTGTCGCCATAAAATTGCCGGATTAACCTCGACTAGCCGAATATTTTGGGAGTCTTCAAACATATATCCGAGTCTACATGTAACATATGTAATTATTTTTTTCTGTTTTCAAATTTTTGTTTCTGTAAATTTCTAATAAACAATAAGAGCAATTCATAGTAATTTAACTATGCGTATTTACGATAATCATCTGATCATGCGCTGCAAAGGACAGTAAATGGATGGCAAACTAATTAATCATTTGTACTTGAGCTGTCAAAACCTGAAATTCGAAATTGGATAATCTAGATTAATCTAAAATATCTACCGAATATAGATAACATAGATAACCATAAAATCTTTCTTATTCATTAATACAATATTTTCTTTCAGTCTTAATAAAATATTAATTAAAAATATAAAAATGTTCACCCGTCACAACTATCGTTTAATAATTGATAAAAAAGATAGACATTTCTTCTAGAAAATTTTTAATTTAATTGTAATTAATTTGTGTGTATATATATATATATATATATATATATATATATATACATACATACACATATAATTAATAAATTCTTCCAATTTGCTTCCAATTTGTTGCACATTTACCATTTATCCATTTTGTACTGTTATTGTTCTGTTTCGAGAAATAAAATACTAAATTTGCACTGCTTTTATATAAATTTATTTGCACAATAATTTTGATGATACCAAATATATCAGAATTGACCTTACATTGTGATCGCTGATATGGGCAAATTTGTTTTGTTGCAAAAACGCATGGTTGAATTATCGATCGGTATTGAAAACCTGCTTGTTAGTTCGAGTTGAATCACCTCGTAAGAAACCATCCTAGGAGTTTCCCAGGTGTCAGACGCTTCCTGTTCTTTTCTGGCTCTATATCTATATCGATCCTAAGTACCCTGCACCCCTTCCTTTTTGTCCCACCGTGACTGTTATCCCTCTCTTCTTCTCATTCCCCTATAATCCCGTCTCTTTATCACGCTGTAACTTTCTCTCTCGCTCGCTTGCTGACTAAATCTATGGGGTGGTTCACTTAATTGCATTGTTCCTTTTTATGCATCTTCTTTTAACTATTCCATTAATAACTTTGAAATATAAAACAATATTTTAATGGATTTATTTTGATCTTGTAAATGTAAAAAAAAAGATATACAACATCCATCTTAATAAAGATAAAGGCACTTTTGTTGGAAAACAGTAACATACAAAGTTGTCGTTATAGTTAGAAGCAATCCAATTTTTCTTAAAAGTATTCAAAATATCCAAACATTGGAAATGTATATTTAGATTGAATGGATCACCCTGTATATTATTTTTTGCCCCTATACAAGTAGCTCTCCTCGTCGTAGTTCATGCCATGGCACGGGTAATTTTCTTTGCATATTTATACACGCACCTCATCGAGAGAAGTGCCTGCGTTAAACACTTCTCTTCTCTCTCTCTCTCTCTCTCTCTCTCTCTCTCTCTTGCTTTCATTCTCTCTCCAAAAGAATTAACTGCTACGTTTAACAGATTCATACCACAATGAGAAGCAATACTTCCTTCCGCAAGTCCTCCCCTACGAACAGGTCATTTGCATTATCAAAATGCAGAGCTATCTTCGTTCATTCGAGGTGATTTAACTAATTGTTTCTATAAAATAATTAATAATTAAGTTAAAATTAACGATTAATCAATATAAAAAAGGATAAATTGGACAAACTTTGCGATTTTTATCCCATCTGATTTTACTTTGAATAGTACATGATATCTACGTACTCTAGCGAAAATTCGTATACACACTTTTGATCCTGTTATTGGAAAGTATCACGTAGAGAGAGAAAGAGAGAGAGAGAGAGAGAGAGAGAGAGAGACGCTGTCACATTCCATTTCAAATATCTCTAATATATTAAATAAATTTGATCATTTACATACGGTTTCAGCTGCAACAATCTCAACGTGGGATTGCGCGTAGTACAATTCTTAAACTGGGTCGCGACTTTTGCTTAATCCATGGAAAGTAAAATAAATATTTTATTTTACTTTTCATATTTAATGCCATAACTATTTCGTATTAAAACAAATCAAATTATTTGTCGAATAATATCCTTCCCATCGCAATAACGAGGATGAGAGTAGTTTAGGTTCGCGTCTGAGTCGACAACCCCTTGATTTCCGTTACAGTCAGTTAAAGCGTTGACAGTTGAGCGAGTTACATCAATGACAGTGGAATGCAGTTCCGGCATTCCATTTCTGTCGCCAGTAGAGAAATCACATTTTATCGTTTGAGACGGAAACAACTCTCCACGAGACAACAATATAGCTCCGACTTTGTCGTGAGGTATTATTTCTCGTTCTAACCGATAAATGGAAAGTGGTAAATGTTCGGCATATATATTTTAACTATTAACTTATCCAATTAAAAATCCATGCACCACCAATAAATAACGAACAAAATAAAGCAATAAAATTAGGCATCGTTATTAATTATGCAGAAACTTTAATAGTATTTACTTATGCTTTTGGATAAATCTTTTTTGCAACTATAAAAAATATATAGAATATATAAAACAAATAATAAAAATATATAAATAGTACATGCATACGCAGTAAATAAAGAAAATAAAATGTGCAGACTATACAAACGCTGTCTTTATTCACTCTATAAACATATTTGCATATTATATTTATTTGCGACAATTATAACAGAATGAAAAATGTTGAATAAAAAATAATAAATTCTAATAGAAATGTTTCAGCATTATTTTGTTTATATACAATTATCTCAAAACAGATAAAATAAAAGATTATATATATATATATATATATATATATATATATATATACATATATTACCTACTATATGTTACCTATGTATAAAATAACTTTGAGAGCCAGCTCGAGGTATAATGAATCACTTTTTAATGAAGGGATGTAGAAGGACTATTTAGTGCCATCTGAATAAAGTAAAATTAGAAAAGAAGACGAGCTACGAACACCCTCGCATAACGGAGAATTCACTCAACCACGAACGAAAGCCGGGACGCGAACCATCGGCAATCGTCTTTGTACCGACGGTGGTGGTGACGCCACCCCCGCATATCGCACACTCTACCACCCTAAAGGTAGACACGCGGCTGCTCTCTCCGCCACGTTTTCCCGAGCCCTGTCTGACACCCTCCCGTCGCCACCCTTTGGTCGGTGGTGGTTCCCCATGCGCGCAGAGGGCGGGAAGGGTCCCTCCGTTCGCGGGCGTGGGGTTGCGCGCGCACTATCTATCCCCTCTGTGTACCTCCGGTACGTAATCGAACTGGGAGCGCCGTGGTGGTCGTCGTCAGTTCCGTAAGACGGAGCTAAATTTTATTTCTAAAATGAGAACATAGTTTAGCTAAAACAAAAAAAGATAGAGCCGACATAAAAACGCGAAGTGAAGGAAGGATTCGTCGTGAGAGCTTCTTCGTCATGATAGAGAGCTCTGATTTGCAGCCTGACCGCGAGCGCAATCACGCCGCTTATCGTTGAATCGTATAACAATATCTTCGATGCACGGTGCACGCGGAATAGAGTGACAGTGCGACTCGACGAAGAAAGGAGGGTTATCTGTCTTTGAAGTTTATATGCACCAGCCTGGTGGTTCAAGAGTGTCTAAGACACCCCCAAACGCCACGTCGAGTGTTAAATTCATCGTTCCGCGAGTGCTTAGCAGGGCGGATATGATTGGAATTAATCGCGACAATTAAATGGGATTTTGGTCGTAAAGAGTTGGTCAGAGCCGAGGAGAACCGTCGTAAGGTGGAGGAGCTGCGACGTCACCACTGATCAAAAGCGACCGATTTCGTCGGAATTCGGCCACGTCTCCGACGGGACAGGATACCGTGAGGTCTCTCCTCGAATCACAATGGCGCCCAACTCCGTGTTCGTGGAATCGTGGCCGGCCACGATCGACTGATGCAACAGCAGCAGGCTTGATCTTGATAAATATCGACGTATATATCCCCCTGTGTCTATTGTCCACTCGATGCACCGCTGATTCAAATGAGCGGACTACTAGCTAATCGTCATTCCTCAAAACGTGTCCGGTAGTCTCGACAGTACACGGTGTAGGAGGCAACATGAAAAGAATTCGCAAGAGGCATCCGCCAAAGATAAAAGAAGATTATGTCAGATCGTCACAGTGATAGTGCATGCGGTGAGTGCGTTAGGTGTATGATGCTCCTGCCTGGGAGTATTTGGCGGTGTCTTTCATCGCCTATCGTCCAGTGAATGTTGCTCATCAAGGAGTATCAAAAATCTGAGCTAACGTCAGTGAGATGGATGCATAAAATACAACATTTACAACAGTTCTCAATTAATTCAAGCGGAAGAGATGCAACGGGCCGAGCAATCTGACGACATTCGTAAAAAATCTGTGCTCAAGTCGAAACGTATGCGATGTCTTTTGAGAAGAAATGGACGAATACCGACGATAAACTGGCAGTTGACGTGCATATCGCATTGATTGTCTTCGAACTGCTATGAACCGAATGAAACTAAGAAAATATACAACTCAAAAATAATTTATTCGTTAAGTTATCCCCGAAGCATCTCTCACGTACCATCGCAAGTTATCATGCCAAAGAGCACGATGTCGCGTAAAATAGCGATAGAATACGGCAGACCGGTACCAGATCTCGCAAGAAAGTGATAACGAAGAGTACGGAAAGAAGGGAATCGTGATACGTTCGACATCGGCTGTTTTTACAGGACAACCTTTCAACCTGGCGGACCAAGAAGAAGGCGGCAGCTCGGCGGCGATGCAGGGCAAGGAGAGCCCCGTTGGGTCTAACACCCAGGAGACCCATCAGTACGTCGGCCCGTATCGGTTGGAAAAGACCTTGGGGAAAGGCCAGACTGGTGGGTGGTGCACGGTTCCTCCCTCTCCTTTCACCCCCTCTCTATTACAAATCTCCGTTGCAATCGTTATTACAATCGACGATAGCCACAAGAATGTCTCATCAAGTCGAGTCACACACACACACACACACACAGAATGTTTAATCAAGTTCCGCGTTTTCGAAAGGATATACGAGATATCTCGCACACACGGTTTTCAGTAATAGAGCTTTCGAAGCGACACTTTCCCGATTGGAAAGACTAAACAATTGAGGTTTAGATACAGGGTTGGTCGATACAAATTTGCCGCAAAACTTTTGTGGGACTTCAAGGTCTGCCGCATTGTGACATAGAACACGTGTAATTCTCACAGATTATCTCGCTACCCACGCAAACTAAACGAGGATATAGTTTTCATGTCTTTTGAATCTACCTGAAAGATTGAGAATTCTGTTGTCGCAATGATACAAGGATGAAGAAGAAAATTTGTGTAAATGATAACTAATCCGAGTTATCGCGATAATGGGATCGATTCGAAGCCATTCTGCAGCACGACAAGACTATTAGCCTTAGGCACTATTGCCAAGTGTATTTTCGAGCTTACTATTCAACTCGAATATAATAATTTTCTGTCCTCTTCTACATGTATGTAGTTTCTCGTTCGTATTCAAATATAATTCAAATTAGGCGTAACACGTGCAAATTCTCGGAGAATACACATTTCATGTAACTTTCATATATATTGAGGGAGCTTGCAAAACAAACAATATTTTGAATATATTGTCGTGCAACATGTTTACGAATGGTAACACTGTAAACTTATACAAGTTTTCTTCTGTGCAGCAGATGTTGAAATCGTAATTTATGTTATAACGTGTTGTGATAGTCTTTTTTGTCAGAATATATTAAAAAATAAATCACAGAATAATTAAAGGGAAACGCTAGAGATTTAGACAGAGGGGAGTCTAACGCCGCAAACTAATTTGCTCTCACTTCGAAGGTATTCGGTGCTATTATACGATCGATACTGACAACGTACTAATTATGTCATGTAATGGTTATGGGTAGTCAGGGAATTAGAAACGTTTCGAACTTGAATAAGATATAATCGTATCGGTATCCCTAATAATATCTCGTACCTAAAATATATAAAAAATTACATTCGTTTATTGCTACATGATTACATAATTACAAGTTGAAGAATCAAATTATATTCTCTTTAAAAGAATATAATCGCTGAAGGGCATAAACCACTAAAAAGAATATAAAAGAAACAGGAGAAAATGACAGGGAATTTAATTTCTAAATATCTCTCCGTTCTTGAGTCGCTCTTTAGTTTTATGGTAATTTGGTACTCTAATAATAAATATAGTGCAATTCAAAGTTTAAGAGCTTTGTGCCACGCACAAGTTGTACGAAAAAAACTCGACGACAATTGTAAATCTTTACGAAGCAGTTAATAAGCGTTTTTAATTAAATGCCACCATTAAATGCCAAGAGGACAGGAAAGTAATAACGTCGACGACAACGAATGTACTGGAGAAAAAAGGATTCGCTGATTCGCGCGCGCGTGTACTCCGCGTATAAATGCGGGAGTAAATTAGCAATATTAAGATGAGACATTCTTTTCTCTTTCAGTAAACACTTCTTATTATTTATTCATCTTTTATTCAGATAGGATGTCTTGAAACTCTCGATACACAGGTGTGAGGTTTAAATAGAAACACAATTTGGTTCTTCGATCAACACGTAATTTCACAAAAGCTCGTTAATGAATTCGCGGCTCGGCTTTCAGCGGATGAGTCTCGTGGTGGTCATTTCCTCCGGCGGACTATATCGATCCTGTATGCATCTCGAAAGGGGTGCATGCTCCGGCACGTGACAATACGGCGCGTTAATCATACGAATGAATTCCTCTCCACGCTTTGAATTCCGTGACCCATGCGCGGGCGGGGTAATGAAATTGCCGCTCACACGCTCGCGACATGAGTGCGCGCGGTTTGAATTATAACCGACAGGATCGATGGAGACGTTAGGAAGAAGAATATAATTGCTTATACGATGGTTCTCGCGAAAACGAAGGTGCTAAAAAGTCCCCGGTAAGCTTGGTGTGTTCTGTGAATTGTAATTACAAAAAGCGGGCAGAATCGAAAATTGAAAACGACGAATCGGCATTACGTTAGCGGCCATATATTTGGGCAATGCTTTAACCACAAAATATTTTCTACATAAAACTTATCTTTTGCTTCCTACCATTTATTATTTATTATTATTCATATTCAAAGCAGATTCGAAATTATAATAAGTATATTATAGTATGTAATATCGTGTGTGTGCGTGTAAATTTAAATACTGGACAGATTCATCATCAAATCTTTCAGTTGCCCGACTAACAATAAGTCGAAATGCTTGTTTGTATGTACGAGTTATGCATTTAAACTTTAACCTTGGCAAATATGTGTTCTAAATTGCGTACGACGGACCCGAAGGTTTCTCTTTGTAAATGCATATATGCTATCGACACCGTTAAATCATGCATGACATAAATCGTTTGGGAAAGTGCACTTTAACTCTCAATGGTCTCAATAGCCACTAATGCAATTGCCACCAGATTTGACGGGAAACGTCGCGTTTAATTCCATAGGAATCATTGTCATCTCGTCAATCACTGACGAGACTTAATCTCGCGTGTTTCAATTGAAAATGGCTGAAAGATGATCATCGATCATAAAAAGTGTCTTGGACTATTTATAACATTCTAAGCGTAACGTCACAGAAACGTAATATATTTTTAGACTATATGTAAATAAGTGCAGACACAGAGAAGCTGACGCGTACGTGAAAAATTATTTTTCACTCGAGTAATCAAAACACGTTGATCACTTCGCGAGAATCGTACGCCTGCAATGATGCTTACAATGTTCACGTAATCGCCGTGCAAAACGATTCTTTATCTAGGATTAAATCTAAAGGATTTAGAAGATTATCGGATGCGACTTCGTTACGAGGATTCTTAATTGCTCTTCATCGTCGTCTCACAACGAGCAGTTTCTTTCTGTATTTTTCTTTTTTCTTATCCCTTTTCCTTATCTGCTTAACGTACAGCCGTCGTAGCGCAGCCATTTAAGTGGATAAAGACATTGTATGGCGCGACTCGTCGTGGACTTCCGACAGCGATTTGATAATCAATTTTGTGCCAACCTCATAAATTCCATTTTTGCATTGGCTCTTCTTCTTGAATTATATCGTCGTTATAAAAGATCATAAATCTGATCTGTTGTAATACAATTGTAATATGCTTCGTAATTTGTCCCTAATATGACTCGTAATTAATATCACTTAAGTGTAGCTACAAAACGATATGGTATTGGCGTTCGCAAGAATTTAATTGACAAAAGATTTCTCGTGACTGTAACATGCATTTTGTATCATACACGAATTAATACGTGTTAATTAAAGTAACATTATCAAGAATTCATACATTACCGAATTTGGTCGATACAATAGCGTAATTAGGAATTATATCGTGAAGAATAGTGAATGATAATAAACAAATGGATGCATTTATATTTGATTAATTTAAAGTGTTAACATATTTTGGAATACTACATAGCAAATTGACAAAATTACAACTGCTCGAAGAATGATGCTTTTTAATAGAAATCCGCCAAACCGCTCGAGTAAACCATTGTGTTTGTCTCTCCGGAATAATAGTGTATGTTTACATACTGTACCCTCGAGAACTGAATCCCCAAGTAATTCATGCACGTTCCATAGCTTTATTGCCATCGATTTTTTATTTTCATTCTTTTATGCTCAACTATAACCGCAAAATAATGACAAATTAATAATTCAAGATTTAGAAATTATGTTTATGTATTAAAGCAGAAATAAAATGATAATTAAAATTATCTATTATAGTGCTATATCATAAAGATCAAATGGTTTTAATAACACAGGCCTGCAAAATTTCACTTATGTCTGTAACAAAAAAAAGGGAAGGTGATTCTTGTAGATTTTTTCACGCTGAATCCGAATCTGACCTCCAAAATGGCCCATCACGTCAGGATTTTTTGTAATATCAGCTGAAATGGCCAAAAAATGGCCATTTTGGCCATTTTCGTGAATTTGTTGTGGCTTACCAAAATTTTTTTTTTTATTTCCCGAAATGGTATCGTATAGTACTACTCTTAAGCTTCAAAACCTATTTTAGCAAATTGTTTTACGATTTTTAAAAAGAAAGTTATGTAGATTTGAAATTTTTGCATTTAGTCAAATATGCATATAAAACTATGAAGGCTGAGGTATATAAGAAAAGTGGTAATAATGAAACAATAACACAATTTTCAACGAAGACACATATAATTATATGTTATTGTTTCATTATTACCACTTTTCTTATATACCTCAGCCTTCATAGTTTTATATGCATATTTGACTAAATGCAAAAATTTCAAATCTACATAACTTTCTTTTTAAAAATCGTAAAACAATTTGCTAAAATAGGTTTTGAAGCTTAAGAGTAGTACTATACGATACCATTTCGGGAAATAAAAAAAAAAATTTGGTAAGCCACAACAAATTCACGAAAATGGCCAAAATGGCCATTTTTTGGCCATTTCAGCTGATATTACAAAAAATCCTGACGTGATGGGCCATTTTGGAGGTCAGATTCGGATTCAGCGTGAAAAAATTTACAAGAATCACCTTCCCTTTTTTTTGTTACAGACATAAGTGAAATTTTGCAGGCCTGTGTAATCAATGGTATAATTTTGTCGACTCTATATATACTCATAAAATAAATCTCCTATTTTTAATTTTAGGTTTAGTTAAACTCGGCGTGCATTGTGTGTTGGGTAAGAAGGTGGCGATCAAGATTATCAACCGCGAAAAACTTTCGGAGTCCGTGTTGATGAAAGTGGAGCGTGAGATCGCCATTATGAAACTGATCGATCATCCGCATGTGCTCGGCCTCTCGGATGTATATGAAAACAAAAAATATCTGTAAGCATTGACGAAAATGTGAAAATTTTAAGTTAAACCTCACTCGTGTTTATTACGTTTTATATGTTTTTTAAAGATATCTTGTTCTGGAACACGTTTCGGGCGGGGAGCTGTTCGATTATTTGGTTAAAAAGAGCAGACTGACCCCGAAGGAAGCGAGGAGATTTTTTCGACAAATAATTTCCGCATTAGATTTTTGTCACAGTCATAGTATATGGTGAGTCACGTGAATTGTCGCTCACAATAATTGTCTATACAAAAACATCTCGGACTTACACATTTAATTTTGTTATTATTTTTAGCCATAGAGATTTGAAGCCTGAGAACTTATTACTAGACGAGAAAAATAACATTAAGATAGCGGATTTCGGAATGGCATCCTTACAACCTGCGGGCTCTATGCTGGAGACCAGTTGCGGATCACCTCATTACGCTTGTCCCGAAGTCATTAGAGTAAGAGCCCTTAATTACAATCAATTTGCGATTCAAATTACATAGAAATGATATTAAGTGAGTAATAGCAATTTGAGCTAATCACAAAACCATTTGCTTCCTTTTAACAGGGTGAGAAATACGACGGTAGAAAGGCGGATGTATGGTCCTGTGGGGTAATACTTTACGCGCTTCTGGTAGGCGCATTACCCTTCGACGACGACAATCTGAGAAAATTGTTGGAAAAAGTTAAGCGTGGATTGTTTTACATACCACATTTTGTGCCACCCGAGTGTCAGAATTTACTCAGAGGCATGATAGAAGTAGATCCCGAGAAAAGATTGACGGTAAATGACTCTTTTTATCCCTTTTCAACTTGCAATACACACTTCTCTCTCTCTCTCTCTCTCTCTCTCTCTCTCTAACTCTCTCTCTAACTCTCTCCTTCCCTCCCTTCTTCTCTCTCTCTTTTTAAATGTGTTAATATCATATGTATTTACAAACACCAAATATTTAAAAAATGAAGCAATGTTAATTATTTTTAGTTAGCAGAAATAAATAGGCATATTTGGGTAACGGCAGCGGGTAAGGGCGAATTGGAATTAGAACTGTCGATGATGGATGTAGTGCAGACGCACGTTATTCCGTCCGTAGAAGCGATCGATCCCGACGTGTTACAGGCGATCGCAAGTCTTGGTTGCTTCAAGGAACGCGACAAACTCATTCAAGAGCTGCTCAGTCCAAAGTAAGATAAGACTCCTTTCTCGTAGAAAGACTTTGAATTTATAGTTTCCATACATTTGACAATGTCGGAAAAGTATTGAGAAAAGCAACTAAGTGATCTGATCCGCAAATGTTCTTTCAGCCACAACACAGAGAAAGTGATATACTTTCTGCTATTGGAAAGAAAGCGAAGAAGACCGGCGTGTGAAGATGAGCTCGAAGTAATGAGAACTGGTATGAGAGGATCCGCAGGACAATTAGAGGCCGATCCGCCAAGAAAACGGGTGGACACGTGTAGAGTGAACGGAAGTACCGCCCTCAATCTCGGACAGATCAGTCATGGCTCACCTTTGACGCCTAGAAGACAGTCCAGGTAAATTCGCATGAATTTAAATAGAAAGAATTAAAAATGTTACGTGACAAATTGTTTTTATACTCTTGTTGCGTGAAACGAAATCGAGAACCCGATTTCCACGTGTTCTGCCGATAAAACTAATGCGTCAACCGTACTCGATGAGAACGTCCTGGTAAGAGCAGGCAGTTGTGCAGTTTGTTTCAAACAAACTGGCTAGCGATTGCGTGACAACGTCAGTTATGCGCACATGTCACGTGCACCATATCACATGTCTCCCCACGTTATTTTTCCTCACTCTTTTTCGTCGCAATCCTGCATTTACAAGCTTGAATTCACGTTAGGTGTGACTATCAAGTTACATTTCAATTTGTTTATTTCGTTCGATTAAATACCAGAAAATTTTAATTAAAGCATCTAATTTCATAATTTGAAGTAGATAATTTCGTTAATTAAATCGTTAATTATTTGCAGCACGAGACATCACGCGCGTCGGTCACCGAGCACGGGTGGATGCCACACTCATGCGTCTTCGCACACGTCGACACCGGGCAACTCACCGTTACACGCACCTGCAGGTCTGCTAAGTCCTCACAGAGCGGTGCCGACGTCGCACATGGGTCAAACGATTACCTGCGGTGCACACAGACTGTCCATTGGTGGCAGTACCATCACTACTATTGCTGGAAACGGTGGCAGTCCTACGAGTCAAAGCGTCCCGACGCCAACGCCAACGCTCGCCAATGTCGGTATTGAACTCAATGAAGTGCAGCCTGGTAAGTTTAGCATATTATCCTTAAAATGATGTCTTACTCTTCGAAAATATTATCCTTCTTGTTCTACTTTATATTGGTAAAATATTCGTAAGCTTTCTTCAAATATTTTAACATATATGTACTGTCATAAAATTAACATAGGAAAGTGCAAAACTCTGTGTATATGTATGCACTTTTTCACTACTATATTATTCTATACTATTTCCTACTATATTATTCTATACTATTTCCTACTATATATTATCCTATATCTAATATTTAACTCTTTTTTCTTTAAAGTACTCTCTTCAAATTTCACATTTTCAAATTTTGATCAGTTTGTGCGCGCGCGCGTGTGTGTACAGTTGTGGGCTACATGTATTGTACAATACGGAGGCTGTATAACATCGATAATCACTTAAGTTAACTGCTGCTCTTAAAGACTATTACCCCATAGCAGATCGTATTACACTAAGTGCTCTCGTATTTATCACATAGCCACGAGATTGAGTATCAATGTTTAAATAGAATCCCCAATGTGATCATACAGTAGTATTTTACGTTAATTTTATTTTTATCGAATATTATTTTGATTTATGCATAGAACTCGTGTTGTAATTAAACGAAATTGTGATAATTTGTCTCACGCAATAGTCTTGTTGTGACCAACCGTTATATAAAGGTCACATTTACTTCAAACAGAAATTTTGGAAGATAACTGATTAATTAAAGAGAGAGAAGAAGTTAACATTTTAGGATAAGCCAAGTATGTGTTTTTAAGATATGGTTCGTTTCGCAGTAGTTGCGGTCGGCGTTACACCGCCGGGCTCACCTCACACGGGAGCAGGATCTGGAGCTCATCACTGGAGATCGCGATTAACCACGATTAAGAATTCTTTCCTGGGCAGTCCCAGATTTCATCGTCGTAAATTGCTCACTAGTACCGAGGAGGTATGCGATAACAGATGATAAAAATATAATTTATTTCTTTTCATTATATATTATTTTTCTACCAAATGCAATTATTAGCAAAAATCGCATTTCTTCACAATCAGAGATTTCTCCTTAACAAAATTTAAATATCGATGAATGTGTTTCTGTGTTTGATGAAATTTCTTAGCGAAGATTAGTTAAAAGTTCAGCGCAGTATTGCGCAGTAGTAGTAAATTATTTTAATACAATATTATTTATCATCAACTTATCATCAAGTTTTTATTGAATATAGGTACACCTTACACCAGATTCCTCGCCGGAACTTACGAAAAAATCATGGTTCGGTAGTTTAATGACCACGGAGAAAGACGAAACCTTCACCGTTTTAGTCAAAGGAAAACCGCTAGCTAGTGTAAAAGCCGATCTAATTCATGCTTTTTTATCGGTAAGTGTATTCTGAAACTAATTTTCATTTTGGAATAAGTCTTGAAAGTATAAACAATTATTATCCATTTAAAAGAAATAATATTCATGTTTGTGTATGTGTGGAGGGGGTGAGAATTGTGATCACAGGCGAAACATTCAATAGTTTCTTAAAGTATTTATTAAAAATATTTAATAAATTTGAAGGAATTTAATATGAAACGTCTGTGAATATATATGAATATGAAATATGTCATGATGTACGAATACGAAATGGTTTATAAATCTTTGTTATTCCTATAGAACTTCTAATAAAGTTATAATATAATCTAATTTTTAATTGACTTCTCATTGATATATTTAATTTGGAACGCTTGCAGATAGCAGAATTATCTCATAGCGTGAGCTCGCCAATGTCGTTCAGAGTGGAATACAAAAGAGGTAGTACCGCACCAGCCATGTTCCAGAGACAAGTGCGATTTCAAGTTGACATTAGCGCGATTTCGAAACAACCGAATGAGCCCCTCTTCGCCATTACCTTTACATTACTGAGCGGTAAGTACAGTTACTGGTTACATTCTTATCTTCTCTTCGGTTAAAATTAAAAGAAAAATTCTTGTTATTCTTAAATCAGACATAACACAAAAAAGCGAAGGAACCAAAAATTTAAACTGAAGCCTTCTTGGAGAAATATAAGCTTTCACGAAAATATGCCATAGATATGGTGAATCGCTTCGCTCTTCAGTGTTTGGCAATCATCCAAGCGCAACTAGATCGATGTTACCTTGACACGTACTAATGTATATATGTAATTTTATGTTCTGTCCACATATGTATATCTTCTACGTTCGGTATGTCGACGCGATAGATTCCGGTGTTTTTTTCTGACGAGTCATTTAGTTTCTTATGACCGACGAGAACAAGATGTAGTCGCTCGGTTCATAAATTTAATCTGCCAGAAACACACTATAAGTAAAATCTAATTGTATTTTAATAAGCAAAAGCAATCTTCACTCGAAGCGCAATTTAAATGTTAATTTTCGAGGAAGTTATATTAATTCTTAACTTGATACATTTTCTATAGTATAGTTTTTTTGAAATTTTTTTCTTGAAAAACTACATATTGCGAATTAAGGATTAGACATTGAAGTCAATTCGATTGTTTGCAGGAAATATCCGAAGATTCAGGCGAGTATGCGAGCATATTCAGTCTCAAGTGTGTTCAAGAAATGTGGGTATGAACTTGGGAGGACAAAGCAGAGCCGCACCTCCTAGTCCGAGAGCCTCCAGAAAGTTCACTACAGAGATGAGTGAGAGTTCCAGCTGCGGCAGCGACACTAGTGAACGACTCTTTCTTAATCCTCATCCAGCTACCAGACAGGTAGTCTGTTTTAACAAGGTAGTGCATCATCCCCATCGTATTCATCTTCATTAATATTGTCATAATAATTTATTGTCATAAACCACTTTTTAAATCTCTAGATCCTCAAATAAAAATTCTCGTCAAGGTAGTTTCATAAAACCTCACATTATTCCTTTCTCATTCATAAGATTAATGTCATCTAGATTGTTTACTTGTTGTGAATAATTGCAATAAACGGTTATTTTAAATGTTATTTATGGAAAATTCAAATATTTTTTATTTTATTTTACATAAAGCCACTATAGAGATTAGACATGGAACAGAAACCTGTTTTTGTTACTGATTAACAGAGCATCACATCGGTTTCAGATTGATTCGGATATCGAGTCGGATACGTCTGTATTTGATGTGAAGTCGCCGACTCGTGAGAACGGTAGAAGAAGCTCGACATCGACAAACAATAATAATGCTCTGTCAGACGACACAACTCCAACGCCAGGCAGTCCGCCAAAAGCAGTGCGAAGTAACTCGGAGAGCCAAAACACGCCTGAGAAGAAATGCGTGACTACAATGAGCGGTAACAACATAGCGTGATACTATCAGAACCTTCGCTTCGAGTTCCGATCAAGTCTGAAGAGCCTATGGGACAGCGCTCAGAGATTCTGGTGAGGTTTTCCCTGACGAATGCTTACAACAGAACTGCAGACACAGCTATATACGTAATACAACATTGCAATAAACAAGATTGAGGTCTAACATCATAAATCTTACCATCAGCAGTAATAACAAGAAGATAGAAAGACAACAGTGAGGCTAGCACACTTATTTGCGTTGTGTAATTTGAAACATCGAAATCATTAGTGCGAGCTCCGGATACTAGTTTTCATTCACAAAATTAAAAAATGTTTAATTTTGTTTCAAAAGATACATGATGTAAAAATTTTTCTCCAACGGCTCAAAATTAAATAGTAGAAGTGGTAAATACAAACATTAAATACAAACATTGTATTTTGTTTTATAAGTGGATCTTCGAGAGAGACGCTATTTCTAAATCATCTCCAGATAAAACCCCCGAGTGACATATATATTTCAATAAATAAGATAAAAAAAGAATTATACACGAAGAGGAAGATCCACGATAACTCAAGAAGAAAAATGTAAAGTATATTTAAAAAATGTGTTTCGTGCGAAACTTAAGTGCAATAATATAATATAATGTTACTATATTATTTTGCACTCCACATACAATGGATGTTACTGAAAAATTGCATCGCGCTATGTTAAATTTGTGCTAACAAATGATAATTTTGTGTATTTAGGCATATTTTATTTATTTATTAATTATAGAAAAAACATAAATGCCATTGTCTGGAGAGCATCACATCGTTATTCCCAGACATTGTAAATTACTTATCTCGTCATAATTCACGTTTTTATTCGCATTTTTTTAAATTTGCAATTTCATTATCAATATCAATCTCCTAGCAGCAACCAGTTCAAACAACACACCGCTTACATAACTACATTGACAAGAGACATAGTCTAGCGTGAAGAATGTCCTGAGAAATTTATTTTTTTCTTTCACGATGAAAAAGAAAGTAAGTTAAAATGAGAGGTGGAGAAAAACAAAGATTTTCAACTAAGATATTGATAATAAATACACACGCAAGTCTCACGATCGTACGAAGCATAGATATTTGTTTGGTTTTCATCATAAGATGAAAAGCAGAGAATGATAAAATCGACCATGACATGCAAAACCCACCGCAAAGCGATTAAAAGCTAAGGCGTTGCTGAATGTATAACTCAGAAAAAAAAAATATATATATATATACATACACAAAAGCAGAAAGAGCTGCACTTCCCTAAATGATATAAGGAATAAGTAGTTAAATATTATAAACTTATTCTCAACACAGACATATCTCGAGATTGTCCCTTTGGCTTCTTAGTAAAAAACGATATAAGGAGAATAAATGCGCGTTTTAAGCAAAGATTATATAAGGCTATATCGTGATATATGTTTACGAAAAAAAAGAGGAAAAGATAAAGTAATGGAGGAAGTAACGAGCGTTGAACGCCCGGATATTCTCGGAGATTAATATCTTGAAATCGATCGACTTTTTCGAAAGTACGGAAAAAGGATTGTCTTTAATAATTCTGCAATGATACGATTTTCAAAGTTTACGTGATTAGAATTAGATTAGTAGATGAAAGCGAAGGTGCATAAATGTTCGCACAAATCAAAATTGTGATTTTTTTTTAGCGCGAGTTGGATCCCCCGATTAAATACTCTCGCTTCAAATATAAATACCTACGTATCATATCGCACATGTGGCAACTCGTTCCTATATATAAATGTCCGAGGGCTATATCTTTATAATCGATTAATGATACGGAAAAAGAAAACCAACAAATCTACTCTTTCCGGTGCATTTTAGAGTAGCAAAATTTTGCGAGACATAAAACGCGGCGGTGTTTTTTTTTTTCACCTAAAGGCTCAGCTAACGGCAGAAGTTGTCATTTTGTATTATCAAGCAGAAATACGTAACATTATAAAAGGGATTTAGCTGGACACGTATCAAAAATACGATGAAAAAAGCGTGGGTAAAATTTTATGAAGAGTCGTTAATTCTTAACTATTTTTAATTTTTATAGTTGTTCCTATTATTAGTAACAAATTAGTAACACATAGGTATTTAATAACGAGAGAATCTAGAGAACTCGAGAAACTAACGAGAGAATCTAGAGTATTATTTATATGTAAAAACACCAAATCATAGATGAAAACATAAAACGTTTCCCTTTTCTCCATCGCTTTTCGAAAAACCAATTATTCTTTTTAATTGTTGCAAGAATAATTTAGTCGATATGGTCGAAGACAGAGCAAGCATTAATATCAGTAGTTAAAAGTTAAATATACAAAAGTTGGAATAAATTACACGAGTATCGTTCGATCGTTGATTGTAGGTTACATCGAGAAAAACAGACGGATGTCATTACTTTAATATAAATGCGATTAATCCGCGATGAAAAAGCCTTCGTTACGCGCGTATTACTCGCAGAAAAAATGATGGTATCCTCTGAAATCGCTTGATGATGTAAATTAATTAATTTTCTGTTTAATATTTTGTTACATTAAAAAATCACTTTGCACGAAATTGTTTAATACACGTACGAAAGTGAAAATAATAAAAAGCGAGAAGTGAAAATAATAGAAAAGCGAGAGAGAGAGAGAGAGAGAGAGCAAGTGAACGTGTGTTTGTATATACATAAAAAAAAAAATAAGAAAGAAATGGAAGTTTTCGTTACACATAGAAGATGAATGTGAATTTAGTATTAACAAACAGTCACACATACACGCGTACCACTACGTATAATTAAAATTAGCATAAGCTTGCAATTATCTATTTACTAATTGCGGTTAAATATAAAAAATCACTCACATACAGTGCGTAAGTATATTATAATAACAAAATAGAGAGATGGAGGAAGGATAAAGGAGGGATGGCGCAGTGGATAGATAGGTGTGATTAGAGAAAGAAAGAAAGAGGATGTAAGACAAATTACCGGCCATATTAAATTAGGATTTTATATTGTGCAAGTCCGTGAATGTGTGAGTTAAGGGAGGAAAGTTAAAGTAACTTCGTTAATATGCAAATATTAACGATCTAAGCGAATTACAATACATTTCCGCGTGTGAAAATATAAATTTCGTAACAAATCTCTGTCTCCTGTTCGTAAAAGGTAAATTAAAGGAAATCCACGTGATATTTTCATAAATCAAGCCAGAGCGATACTTTGCGAATGTAGATGATACGAGTGCGTTGCATCAATCCTCGACGAAATATCTCGCCGATAGCTGTGCCGTAACATCGCCAAGTCTCTTGTACGAAGGAAAGAACAGAAGATTATAATACTCGCTTTCTCTCACGCGTCTCCGACTTATTTTTCGATTCGCTTTTGCGCGCCACGAGACACCACGATCTAGCGTGCGAGCAATCACGCGATCGGCCCTCATGTAGATATGTATTGTACGTGAAATCGTTACCCCGAAGAATTTGCTTAAGAGCGACGACGTAACACGAGCACGAATATCGATCGCGTGTCACCATACAGCCAAATGCGATTTTGAGACTTGCAATTTATTCAACCGGACGACAACGTCGTTCAAAAGATACCTTCCTCGCGACATGATTAGTTTCGAATTTCAGATCCGTCTCTTCGCCGTCATGCACATCATGCCGATCACGTCGATCTCTTTCTGCTGGATCACCAAATATTAGTCGTTAAGCGGCTGGATCACCAAATCGAATCGGCGATGATGACGAACGAACGTACTCTTTCCCGAAAGCTTGGAGCTCGCGCGCGGATCGTAGCAAAATTGTCTCGCCGTAAGAAAGGCGCGTAGGTCTGCAGGCATTATACAACAAATTTCCAACGTACTGTATTTTTAAGGCATTATAAGCTAGGTTGAATATAGAAAATTTTTATACGATTTATAAGATAATGCAATTTGCGCATGCGATCGATTAATTTATTATTCACGCATGTTTCCTTGTTGGCGTTTTTGTTAAATGTGCACTATCTTTGGGGCGTGCATTCCGCGGCCATCCCGCCGAGTTTCGTGAGTTCCGTCGTGATCCAAACGTGTCGGGCGACAATGGTCCTCTGAGTTCCAAACATTATTTTCCCTCAAATTAAATATGTTTTATATTTAATTATGTCGAAAATAATTCGTCAAAATAAATGCCGAAAATAATAATAAAAAGATTTTCGTTCTCTTCGATTGTCTTATGGACATGCACAAGAACGTATGTACGTTTGTATAATACACGATGTTGGGCATGTATTTTATACTCAGAGGAGAATAAGTAAATAGCGATGAAATCGGACGGGTTGCCGCGACGTGCCTCGCGTCGTCCTCGCATTTCCTCGAGGACGCGTCTTATCTATTGTAAGATAGCTCTTGTCTCCAAGTGAAAATTTCCGCGTGGTTTATCATTATCGTGCTTCTCCCTATATCGCGTATCCATATAAAATGATATTATTATCGTGCATTTTTCGCGATCTCTCGGCGCGAGTACCGTCGTGTGTATCTATAACTTTGTCTGTTACTTTGATCTTTCGTAGCCGCGACAAATGACGAGGTCCAATTAGTTTTAGCCAAGGTTTAATAAAAGCAGGGAAGAAGAAAAGCTCACCGAATAAACTTGGTGATATCGAAGTTAATCTGGACCACGAGAATGTCTAAGAGATGTCCTCATTTTCAGACATTCGAGTTGTCTAGAAAGTCGTGTTACAATGCAAACCGCGACTATAGGAACACTCCCGAGACAGCGCTTCTTTTTACATCGCGTCACGCTTATTCGGTTGCAAACGATGCATCACCGATCACACCAATTGTCAGGTCGCGTAAATCAGTACGTACCTATTGTCCTCTTATCATCGCTCGTAGACATTAGCGAGTAGTATGCGGGACTCGAGAGATCGTGCCAGGTTCTATCGATGGTCGACGAAAAGTAGCTTTCTCGCAGAACTGCGTCGACGCCTCTCTCGAATCTAAAATTAAAATAACGGACAATTGTCAAACTGATCGTGCATCGCTACAGCGGCAACAAAATTCTGCGATCGAGTAGGATAGGTATTGAAAGACAGACTTTCTTTTGACATAACATTTACGTCGGCATAATTTGAATCGATCCAAATTGTAATTAAACATATTTATGCGGAAAGGAACTGGATCCAAAACATAATTTTCAAATAGTTATTGTAAATCTCAAAAGAAATGTAATTATGATTCATCTTATTAAATGTAATTTTCAAAATTATTTCAGAAGAGCGTTAGAAGTGTGCAATTTTGTACTACGCTAATGTAACAATTAAGAAGAAATAATAATTTCTGGATATGTATTCGACAGTTTTGGTTTCTTTTCTGATAATCGCTTCTGATAATCTTATATTTAGCAGTATTTTGTAATGGAAATCCAATAATTCAAAAACTAGTTCCTTTCTTCATAATTACGTTTGATATAAAAGGGAACACTTCTTTCCCCTCGATATCGCATTCGAACTAGGCCCAATTCTTCTTTTCGTCGAACAGTAGCAAAAACATCGCGGAACATAAATCGGTAATTTTCCAAATCTCTCTCGCATTACGAGCTTCGATCTATAGTAGTCACGCGTGTAGTATGTGCTGAATATTTAGTAACGTCCAGACAAACTGACAATAACGGCTGTGAGTGAGCGGTATTCTTTTCAACAAAAATCTGTTGTAGCGTAAACCGCGTTCCGCTCGATTTGTCCGTGTGAACCGGATGATCATCATGTCCGGTTGATATTATTACATATACACAATTTACATTTTAACATATACAGGTACATGCATACATACATACGTACATAAACACACAGTGTACGCACGCATTGATTTGTATACTATCAGAATTACAATAAATTCTTTTCAGTTATGGCTCGTAAAGACCGATTATACCGGTTCGATATGCGAGACACGTATCGTTTCCCATTGCATCCTAATTTTCGACAAGTCGACACTTACAGCCTGGAGCCGCATCTTAGCATCCCGTTGTAGTAAGTCACGTTCGGGTTTCTCTCTTCCGCTCGGGAGAGCTTACTTATATTATATCGCGAGTAAATACTTACTCGAACGTCGTACCAGATTCATGCAATTAGCCTGAGAGAGGAAAAACGCTGAAATTCGATGCACTCGCAGTGAACTATTTTTTTACGAATGATAAAAATTGTCCTTACGGTTATATGCCGATACTCATATAATAAGCGATACTAATCCATTGTATATGGACAATTAGGTTTTCTTCGCACGCGAATTACAATGGTAACAACATGTGTACGTATTGTGATTCATGTGTGTGTCACACACACACACACACACACACACACATACATGACATACGTACACATGACAAAAACACACACACTTTTGAGCAATCGTCGATCATTCGAGATAAAATTTCGTTCTTGCGGGTACATGATAGTTTCATAAACACATTATACAAAGTTAAAAGCGCGAGACATTAGCATTGTGTTATGCAAAATTTCATTTGAAAAAAAAGAAAAGAGAAGATGATGCGCGACGCAGAGCGAGGATTTGCGAATCTATACGCGCGCCAAGCGATTAATTTCCTATTACGACTTTATGGCATCGAATGCGTATGTACTATTGTTTCAATTAAATCTTATTTGTTGGATATTGATTTACGTGCTGCGTTTATTTATCGCGCGTTGTTCCAATACGCACGTCGTTCCAGTACGGGGGGGGGGGGGATTTAAAGGAATGACGATGTATTTAACGCGGTGTGATTATTATTGGTGGTACATATGCAATAACTATGAATTATTATGTATTATTATGTCATCATTATTATTATTATATTATATTGTATTGTATTATATATTAAATTATATTATATTATTATTACTATTATTACGAAAATATATCGCGTTAGTTGGACAAACAAATAAAAACACTAGGGACGGGGAAATAAAAATTGTAACATATTTGTTGATGGCCAATATCAAATATGTATAAAAATAATAATAATACAACATTAATAATAAACAGATATTATTAAATCCGCTTGTCTTATTAATGAAATCGCAAAACCTTCTAAAAATTTTAATGATAATATTAATTCTGGTTTCGATGATGTAACAAGAATGTAAATCATTTCAATTGTTGCTCCATTATTAACAAACAGTGATTTTACCGACGGTAATTGCCAACAAAGTTTCGGCTGTAGAGCAAATGCAGGTAGAGTCCCAAACGAGATTCGTAAACCAATCTTATTTTTGGAGACTCGCTTATCATCCTATTTTAAACGAGTAATAATCATCTTAACGCACAAAGAGAGTTTCTTCTTTTTTAAAGAAGATTTATCGCGTTATTACATGAAATAAATTGTATTAAGACCGCATTATATGGATTTGCAAAATTAGTTTAATTTAATTTCAAGAGATTCGTCGAGAATTACATTATATTATACATATAAACTTGTTTCTTGGCAGTAGTTAAAATCTATTCCAGAAGAAAGAAATGTAGGGAAATATTTTTGACATTGACGAAAGATTCGCCAAAACAATGATGAATATAACTCGTGCTACTGCAAAGATTAATGAGATAAACAAGACGACTCGATAGAGTCGTAGGTGACAAAGGCAACTGCTCAATCGGATGGGATTCGCCCTGCATCGTGTCGTATACGACTCGTCACAAAAAATTTGATGACGTGGCCCAACGCGACCGTGGAGAAGCGTTACAAGAGCGACGGGAATCTCGATGGAGAGAGAGGGTTGTCGCGAGGAGAAAGCAGGGGACGATTTCGCGGTCGCGGCGTCGTCGGCCAAAGAGCGAAGCGGTGTTATGACTCGGTCGTCGTCGTCCGAAGTCGAGGTGAAGCCGCTTCCGTCGCGCCGCGCCGCGCCGCGTCGGCGATCAAAACGGCTCGCGGAACACGTGAGCGAGAATCTTGATTCGATTTTTACCTTCTTTCCGCATCCGATATCGCTCCGTTCCGCGTTTCCATCTGATCCGCAAAATACCAGACTCTCTCGCACTTACCGCTCACGTTTGTTTCCGTCAAGATCATGAAATGGTACGTATACAAGACGCACTCCTCGATTAATTTAACGCTGCTTCGACGCGCCAATCGAATCTAACTTCACTGTGTGACTTTGCTCTTTGCGAATGCCTTTAGAGACGTTAACTAACGCGTGCGACAGTGCGATTAGCCATAACTATTTGATGAACGAGTGATTACGAGTATGTCTGTGCGTATATCATTTTCGAAACGTATACGAGCCTTTGCCAGAGCGTTAAACTTAACCATTTTGGAATACTTCCCGAATTCATAACCAAAATATCTGGATTTAACGCTCTTCTCTTCCTCTCTTATAAATAGAGAAAACAAATGCTAAAATTTCTCTCCCTCAGACTGCAGATTGAAAGAGTTTGCGATAAAAATTTCTTTTTTGTAAAAAAAAGTGTGGCTATTCCTAGAAAACTGCTGTTATAGAAAAAAATGCTTTCCTTTTACCTCTCTCCGCATAATTTCCCCGAGAATGAAAAATTGAAATAATTTAATTAAAGCTCGAACTTTTTTCACACATATTTTTATTCTCGTAGTTTTACAACAAAAGCGTTCACGTTAATTCTTCAATCTAGAAGTATTTATTTGAAAATTGAAATGGTTTGGTGAGTCAAGCTTTATTGATACAAAGTGTAGGCTAGAGATAATCAAGAGGCGATAATAATTTAATTAACACGAAATATTATATAACGATGTAATTACTGTCTATTTTAGCGCCCGGGGTCTCTAGCTGCGATTTGTATCGCGCGTCCCCCTCTCCTCCCCCGCCCCGCCCCGCCCCGGAGATGGTACATATATATCCTATTATTAAAGTCCCTTTAAATAATTGTCGCATTGATATATTCTTTAAATCAAATGTTACCATTGCCATTCGATGACTGTAAAAACTGATCGTGCATGCATAATTTACGCGTGGATTTACGGAATATCGCAATATTCTATTCATAATCCGAATAAATGGGCAAAATGATGATAAATGACTACGCCCTGTCGTCGTTCGCTTACTTACAATTAGATCAGGAACAATAATTGAAATATTCCGCGTTCTAAACTATTCTTATTTATTATTGGCTCGTTAGTGTGTGGAATAAGAAAACAGAGTGAGAAAAATAGAGACGAGTTGGAAAAGTTCTCTGGCGAGGAGGAAGATGCTCTCTTTCTCTCTCTCTCTCTTTGCTCGATGTATTATATGCCGAGTGGAGCCGTTTAAAAATAGACGTTTAAACTTAAATTATGCCTTCTAGCAAAGGGAGCCGCGTGCAAACGGTCAAAATTTTACGCCTTGATAATTGTAACCGAAGAATGTCGCGATACTTGAAATCGAAATCCTTTTTTTTATTCACCGTAATTGACGCGTATAATGACGAAAGACCGCAAAATTAATGTAACGAGTTAAAAGTAACGAATTGTTAACAAGTATTTCCCCTCTAGTTAGTGCTATAATTAAGAGTTCTCCCTTTAATAAATTGCACGCAAAGATAACGAGCAATCGGATCTTTAATTAGAAGTTATGCTGTGTGTACGCGTGCCGCGTATATGTGTATGTGTGTAGGCAGAATACCACAGCCATACGTATATGCTTGCGTTCTTCTGCCACAAAAAATTCCCGTTTTCTTAAAATAACAATTCACTCGGAAGAATGTGCTCTGCCGACCGATTTTTGCAATTCTCAACGAATCAATAAGCCCTCCTGACACTCGAGCGTTCGTGAAACGATAATTAATCTCGACGCGATTGATGACTCATGGAGGAGGGGCATGCATTACGAATATTTGTAATCGTCGATCCATGCGAATCGCGAACGGGAGTCTGTCGCGAACTCTCCCCTTTTCCACGCTGCGCCATGAAAGGGAATTCCACGTTGTCGCGCCGATGCGTCTACTTACCATGCGGAACTTTGACGCGCGAGCGCGACCTGTTAAAAGAGCGCAAGCTCCGCGAGAGATAGTAAGATACCAATGATAAACGCGCGCGAGAGAGAAGGACGTTGGCGCGGGCGTGGAGGCGAAAAGAAGAGGCACGCAGAGCGGAAGGGTACATCGGCGATCGATGCGCGCGTACACCGCGCGCTATCTCTCGCCGATTTCGCGTACCACGATTCTCGTGCGATACGAAATCGAAAGATGGCCGTCCCGCTAGCATTTGACGGCATCCGCGGACACCCGGGTCCGGCCGCGACGAGCGAGTGATCGGCTGAACGGCAATTCGAGACCGTTACGCGGACGGCTGCCCGGTTAGAAGGAGGATGTCGGCGACGAGAAGGCAATCGTGAGGGTGCAGTTGTGCACGCACGTTGTGTCGGTGCATTTGTGCACGTCGTGTCGTCCATCGAGAGTACGTGTCGCGCACGAGAGTAACGTCGAGCGCAGTGTCTCTAGCAGACGACATTGTTAGTAAAAATAAAATACTATTATATATATATATATAATTATATATATATATACCTATACACACACACACATATATATTTGGTTCGAGTCGGGAGACGGGAGTGGATATGCGCGGCGAAAAGTGCGCTCGTTCACGGCGAACGTCCTGCCGCGACGTGAAAATTTATTTGTCGTAGGCGGCGAAGGTCGTTCTTTTATGTTGCGCCTCGCGTTGACCGTCAACGATGATCGCTCATCGACTCGTCGGCACTGTCAGTCAAGAACGAGATTGCGAAAAAGAATCGAAAATGTGCGTGCTCGACAGCCTCAATTGATTGTCGTGACACTCGTTGGTCGGCGAATCGAATCACGCTGACAGAGTAACGATCGTTAAGCCGAAGGGAAAGGGAGAGAGGAAAAGAGTAGAGAGAGAGAGAAATAGCGCACCAAGTTAACGCGAGCGATCGAGAGATCGCTTGATATGGAGATTCGCTTCAGGAGCGAATAATCAGAAACTGAACCAACGACACTTTTCTCTCGCGCGCAATCATGGCTGCCTAGCGCAGGGCGCGTATCGACCAATTTTGTCAAACGTCATTTCAGGTTAAAATCGTATTTGTATTCAATATGCATTTCGCATTGACAGCTTACATCATCGGCACGATGACATAGCGCTGTCGCGCGGACACGCTGCGTTACGTCTACATATATTTATGACATACTCTGTCACTTGCGTTTTCCAGGCCCACGAATCTCGAGGACTCGGCATTGAGGAATGTAGGTGACGAAAGCACGGATCAAAATAATAACATAACTATGACGAGCGAAGATCTGCTGCAACCTGGCCATGTGGTCAAAGAGCGCTGGAAAGTTGTAAGCTTATTTTAAGTTCTTCCCATGTATCCAAAGACATTGTCCATACTCGTCACTTTTATGAAGAGAGATTGTTAAAACAATCGATGATATTTCATATTGAAGGAAAAACACATTTTATATCAATTTGATACAATTTGCCATTTAATGACAATGCAGGCCAAATATAATATTATATTTAAGAAAATGTACATGCTTTTTTTTTTATATATAGGTAAGAAAAATAGGTGGTGGTGGATTTGGTGAAATTTATGAAGGTCTTGATTTAATGACGAAGGAACATGTTGCCCTTAAAGTTGAGTCTGCACGGCAGCCGAAACAAGTCTTAAAGATGGAAGTAGCTGTACTAAAAAAATTACAGGGTTAGTACAAAATCTTTTTGACTGTATAGATGAGATTTATATTTGCAAAACTAACTTGGATGTTTGCTTATTCCTGGTTATCATTTTAATACAAGAATTGTTCTAGGTAAAGACCATGTTTGCCGTTTTATTGGCTGTGGACGTAATGATCGATTTAATTATGTTGTAATGCAATTACAAGGGAAGAACTTAGCTGAGTTGCGCAGGGCGCAACCACGAGGAGCTTTTTCACTTTCTACTACATTACGTCTTGGTCTTCAAATTTTGAAAGCTATAGAAAGCATTCATCAAGTGGGATTTTTGCATAGAGATATTAAACCTGTAAGTATATATTGCTGTTTATATAGAAAATATTGAATGAACTGTACTTTTACTGAATCGCCATATTAGAATTGTACAGTCATAAAACTATCAATATTTTGTTTTACAGTCAAATTTTTCAATTGGCCGCCATCCTTACAACTCCAGATTAGTATACATGTTAGATTTCGGTCTAGCTCGACAATTTACGACCAGTACGGGAGAGGTGCGACCGCCTCGTGCTGCTGCAGGATTTAGAGGAACCGTCCGATACGCGTCAGTTAATGCACACAAAAATAAAGAAATGGGCCGACATGATGATTTATGGTCATTATTTTATATGCTAGTCGAATTTGTTAATGGACAACTGCCATGGCGAAAAATAAAAGATAAAGAACAAGTAAGTCAGAAATTTTTATGTAGTTGCAAGATACAGGGACACAGTTGTGTATAATAGAAACATTAAAGTATTTGTAAAATCTTGTATAGGTGGGTCTCATGAAAGAAAAATATGATCATCGATTACTTTTAAAACATCTTCCATCCGATCTACGAGTCTTTTTGGAACACATTCAGGTAATTTCTCGTACGTGCGCGCGCACGATATGATTTGTAATTATATTATAATTAAATCTTTGTATTATATTTTAGGATAGAAAAATCTTTATATTAATAAAATACTTATATATTTTTATAGAGTTTGGAATATGCAGATAAACCAGATTACGGTATGTTAGCTGGTCTGTTTGAACGATGTATGAAACGTAGAGGTGTAAAACCAAATGATCCCTATGATTGGGAAAGGCCATTAATAGCTAATGAAGGTTTATCAACTACTAGATCATTACCTACAGTAGCTGTACCACCTCCTCTTACTACAGCTACTACCCTCAATCAACCTCCAACCACAAATGTAGATACGAATAATCAAGAGAACGTGGAACCAGACAACAGAAAGGAGTTAGATGTAAGAAGAAATATAAAAATTTCATTAAATATTTTATATAATCTTATACATCGTAAATCTTATTAAGACAACATTTATATACGTATTTGCTGTTTTTAACTCTAATTTCTCCAACGTTTTTCCGCAACTTAATCTCTCCAACCAGGGTATTTCATGTCCAGTATGTTTTTCACTATGTTAATAGCTTCAAACAATTTCACAAAAATGTTTATAATCTCTTTATACATTCGACTAAAAATCAATGTAAAGAAAATTTGGAAATTATTTGTTTAAATATTTTTTTATAACAATTATTTGTTAAAAAACGCACATTACAACTAACGACTGTTAGAAATGGGGGGACATGAACGACCCTGGTTGGAGGGATTAGGGTTAAAAATCTTTTAGATAGTTTTAGGTTTTTTAATATTTTATAAGATCACAATTCATTTCTTATTATGTATATTTGTTTGGCATAGGCACAATTGGATTACGAAAGTATATATAGAAGAAATAGGCAACGTGGGATAGAAGGTTCTCCAGTGCCATTTGCAGCAGCTATCAGCAATCATGGTAGGGATAAAAATTGCAATGCCACAATACCAACGACAGATAATACACATCAACAGGTTGCGGAACAGACTATACCACCTTTGCCAACTCAAGGTTTATATAGTTGACTTATAGCAATCTTTGTTTTATTCTTATTATATAGTAATTATCACTCATTGTATAGGATCTCCCAAAAAACGACGCGCAGTCTCAATGGCAGTAGAGTCTCAAGTTCCTACGCCAGTAGAAAAGCAGGTAGATAACGAAGGAGACGCATTGATGGCTTCCGCGCGTTCCGCATCCGAAGTTCCTCGCCTTAAAACAGTAACAAATGCAACAGCACCCCTTAGGAAATCAGCGAGCGGTGCTACATTGCCCGCTACCCTTGCCCGCTTGCGCATCGCTACACCCGAGGGAACGTCCGGAGAATTACCGAGTCCTCGTATACAGACGGAAGTCGATGCTTCTTATTGCTCTTACGATGTAACTAATACTAAATACGTTGGAAATCAGAGCCCGGTGAGTACGTGATCTATTTATGACAAATTTATACTTACATTATAACTGACAGTTGCACAGATTTTATGTTTGGATGTTTTTAGGTAACTGAGCAAAGAGAACCTCTCAGAAGAGAACCCAGAAGGAGAGCAGATAGTCGACAACAAGCAAGAAGCGGACGTTCGGCGATACGTGACTGTTCTATTACGCAATTTGCACAAATAGACGACGACAACGTGTCCGCTCTTCAACAAGTGACCAAAGGTGGCGGAGGACTGACTCTAGCCTCGCAATGGAAATCACAGTTTGACGATTCCGAAGAGACTGATAACGAGTGGAAGGGCGAAAATTTGCAGAGCCCCGAGCACAAAGGGACAAATGCTCCATCCATACCACCACAAGTAAAAATTCTTGCTTATTATAATAAAGAAATTAGATAAGCAGAAGCGTATTATGTTGTACGAAAATGCTCGAATAATTTCAAAATTTAAACAAGTTAAATATGTAGTCCACAGGTACCGTCGAGGGCTCACAGCAATTGAATACAAAACCCATCGCAGCTCAATCAAATGCTTCAAATGTGTGTCAACAGCAGTCTTTAATGCCCACAGCACTGTCGAAAATAAGTGAGGATTCTCCGAGACAAGTGCCGCATAGATGTTTAAATATCGCGGGTATCGAAAAATATCCAGAATTGCAAGGAGCACTCCCACGAGCTTGGAGCGTTCCAGTTTTAGCACCACACGTTCGAACTTATCTTGAAGCTCCATTGGTTCGTATCGTGTTCTATGTGACTTGCAACTGATTACTTTTGCACAGACACATCTAAATTTCGATGGTAATAGGTTCAGCAAGCGGCATTTGATGATTTGCTGTATAAAGTCGATGTTATGAGAAATATTGCTACACGATACGATGAGCCGAGACAAACCACATCAGTCAGAAGATCTAGTTTACCAGCAGTAGCTTTCTCTTCTAATGCAATATTTAACACTCCCAGAGGAGAGGAAGAGGAAGAAGCAGTAGCGGGTAGATTAGAAATCAGAGTGGTAGATGCAACTGGTGGTGCTACAATTGTGCAAACTAGTGCTGACAGGGAACCATTACAAAGTATGTGATTGATTGTTTTTTTTTTCACATCTGTTAGTGAATTAGTCAATATTACAACCCGTTTTACGCTTATAATGCAAATATTTGCGTTATTTGAATTTATAGAGAAATTAACGAACGGCACGGCAGGTAGTCCGGCTAGTCCTAATCCGGGACTGGAAGAACCATCGATATATTACGACGCTACTGAGAATCGACCCACTGCAAATGCGAGTTTGCAAAAGGAATCGATTAATGTCACTACTGCCTCGCCTACTGTACAAAATGCAGTATCGTTTCGTGATAATAAGGACAATAAAGAGAAGGAAACATCTAGTAGGACATACATCGCTCATAGTAAAATACCGGTTCCTGTTAAAAGTCCAAGGTGTTCGCTATCCGAATCGACGCCCGAAACTAACACTCCGAATACCAAGGCGGGAATTGGAAGTGACGTAGAAAAAATACCCGTGCCCGCGACTGCAACTAAGGAAAAAGAGAATAGTTAGTAAAACTAATATAATATAGAAAATTCTTTAATAATATGTATAATATTTATAGTTACATCTAATGTTTATGATATGTACGATTGTGATAAAAATTGACAAAACGTGCATTGTTCTTAAAAATTTTGTAAAGAAAGCGATGTATCACTGAAGATACTGAAAAAGCTACGCTTTAAACGCTTTAATTTATTACTATATGTTTAGTATTATAATATGTTTTATTTAATATTTTTAAAGATTGCTTATTTACACTGCTATCGTTGTAATTATTAGAGAAAAGTTTTTATGAATATTAATATAATTCTAACATTTAATAAAGAAATTTATTATTATATTTTGAAATAGTTTTATCCGAAGAAAATAATTGTAGTAAAAACTACTTTTTAAATATTACCTTTTGCTTTAAAAAGTTTTTATTTACATCGGTTATATCACGAATGAATCTTCTACAAATTATTTCATGTTCTTAAAGCAAGGAATATCAATATCTCGTAACTGTAATAAAATACTATTTAGCAATAAAATGATACACGAATTTTAAATATCCCAAAAGAATTCAGCTATTGCATATAAGAAATATTTTTTGACAAATAAAATAACATTAGTCTAAAAAAATGATTTGTATTTAAAAAATAAGAATGTATGTATATGTGAAATTAATTCGATATGTTAGTTCCTCTCCGTACTAACGCTCGCAAATTTTAGCTGTCAGAGGTAAACCATTGACAGCACATGCGGAAGCGCCAGCATATTGTCGTCGCATGCCATTATCTGACGCTAGACCAATCATGTCACCTTTAACTTCAGCCAGTTCTGCCGAAGATGAAAATTTAACTGGATGTACACCCGCTTTGCGTCGCCGAAGACAAAGTGAAAAATATGTGACAGACGCTAGTCAGCTAAATCTGCAATTCCAAAGACCACAACATAGAACGAGACCGCAATCTGAAGTATTGCCGAGACTTTCTCCCAGGGGAGTACCTTCGCATCTTCTACGGGAGCCTGGTAAAAAATCCGAAGAGAGCAGTGAAAGTGATTCTAATAGCAGTGGACCGCCAAAATCTTCTCGTCAACCACCACCACCTCCTACATCGTTGCCACCTCACATAGCAGAAAACAATGCTAGGTAAATATTGCACACATGTATCTGACGTATAAATAATTAATAACCGGAAATTTGACACACACACACACACACACACACACACAAACTTCTTTAGCTTGATACACCACTATATACAATTTAACTAAAACTAATGATATTGTATATAATTTCCTTTCTGTGATTATGGATTTAAATTTTCTGTAATTGTAGATGCCGCCGTTATTGGCCCATACCAGACGCAACAGTTGCCAGCAGAGAATCGTGAGATTTGATGTTCAAAATGACAAATAACCTCAGTTTGTGTTAAGATTGAAAAGGCTTTTACTGCTCAACCATCTGAGAAATGTGATATCATTTGGGGCACCGGAAATATGGGGCACTTTTTCTGATAAATACGTCGTCGGATACATGAGAATTTTAGTAAAAAATAATCATATCCATATATCTACAAGGAACATAGCTACTCATTTAGCGTGCGAAAATGTAACTGTTTGTGAAATATTCAATTAATACCGCTTGAATTAATTGTTAAACTGGTTGAACAAATTCCTCAAAAGAAATCTTTCTAATTATTTTTGAGACATGTGTTCAATAAGTTTCAAATTGAATGAGAAAGTGTACATGAGATTGTTTTCAGTGTGCAAGCAGTAAGCTAATCTGGTGATTTGAGATAGTCGCTTTTTTTAAATATTTTTTTTATTTGTATTTGTCACATTTATGTTACAGTATGAACATATCCATCCAGCATCATTAAATTTCTACATATGGTATTATATATTTCTTTCCTCTTTTTATATCTCTGTTGAATTTATATAGTTTAATTTATGCATAACATATGTTTTGTATATGTTACCAGAACTACATATTTTTATTAAATCTAGTAGAATTTTCTTTACACGGAAGTATCGAATGCGCTTATCTATGTAATTTGTTCATATTATATAAAATCCTAATAGAAACAGGATACAAATCTTATAAGATTTTATTAATGGTAGCTGCAAAGTAATATAAATACATTTTTGTTATAATAATTATTACAACTACTGTTGTGTACACTGAAACATATTTTATTTGTTAAATATAAAATAATACGAATATTTTATATTTGAAAAAAAAAACAAGTGCAAGATAATTTATTAAAATTATACTCGTCCGATTTATGAGCGTGCTTTAAATTATTAGAAATTTAGAATTGCTACCTTGCAATGAGCATAAATCACGTAATAATAATATAACGAGTTTTGTGGATGATATAAGAAAGCATTGGATAATAGATATTATTTAATATCACAAGAGAAAGAGAGAAAGATGAATTTTTAATGAAGAGAGAGTGGTTTTAGAATAATTATAAAATTCGGGCCAGATATACTAGTCTCCTTAATAGCCCATTATCAAAGTCGATAAAATGCAATTTTTTTCGCATATATACAAGATGTTTCAAAACCATCGAAAGTTCTCTTGATTCTTCGGCCGATTCGGATTTGATCTTTTTTTAGCAAAAGAATATAAAAGAAGTAAGCATTTATTGCAATTATTCAATTTTTTTGCATTATATAGTTTTATAACAAAGTCTTAAATTAAAATTCCATCAAAATATAATTTTTACTTGAAATTATATGTATAAAACTGAAGAACATAATTTATTTTATTTATTTAGTTTCTTAAAAATTAAAAAATTAAATTAATTTTTGTAATTTTTGCTTTTCTTTTTTGTTCAATTGTTTGTAACTGAGAAATGATTAATGTTTCGGCATGTTTGTTGTCTAAAGAAAAATTGATTATAAACTGACTAAAGAATACGTCATTAAAAGAACTCTTTTAATGTTTTTGAGATATCCTGTAAATACATATATACGTACATGATCTCAGCTTCCTTGTATTATCTTTCATCTACAGATCTTTAGACTAATTTGAAATTAAAAAGGAGTTTTGATTTTGGAACTGTAAATAATTAAAAATTCAGGGATTTTCTCCAATTAGCTTCAAGAATGTAAATGTACGTGTGTGTATGTGTGTATATATATATATATATATATATATATATATATAATATATTGTAAAAATAATAAATTTAAATTGAAAATTGGAGATTTAGGACTATTAAATTATATTAATTATATAAAGTTATAAATTGCATTTATTTTTATTATTATTAAAATATTTAAAATTGAATGTTAAAAAGTCATAAAATTTTCGTTAAGAGAGATACATCCCAAATTTATCAGGGACTCTATAGATGAAAGAATATGCAGAGAATTTGGGAAACTGACGATATATGAATATATGCGTATGGGTGCGAAAAGATGTGTATGTGTGTGAAAAACATTTATAGGAGTTTTCAAATATTTGTACCAAACAATGTACTAAATACAGGTTCCTTTATTCGATTATGTAGCATATAATATATACATACAATATGCATATATATGCATATATATATATTTCAAGATGGATATAGAATGCCATAACTATGTATGAAGAAAAAGATGTCGGATGAGATATAATCGTGACAAGTATTTAAACATTTCTTATGCACATAATATGACAAAAAATTGATTTAAGCACGGATGCTTTGCGAATTTTCTTATAAAACGAATTTTGAATGAGGTCTAGTGATGCATAAAACTAGTCATAGTAGAATAATCCACAATGTGCTATTGTTAAATTCAATTTTAAACATAGAGTTATGTCACCTTGTATAAAATAGGAAGATTATTCTGTGCAATGATTATGATAAGATCAAGTGTAGGAAGTGTTCCGATATTGGCGAAAAGTGGAGACATAATTTCTTACGAAATGTGACGTCGATTTTTTTTAATAGATACATAAATGTTAATCTTTCTTAAAATTTCGAGGAAGGGTCGAGAGTCCAGAATTCACAACATTGTATAACCATTTTTCGTCAATTCTATACGTGGACACTCAATATAATAATTTATTAATTAACAGTTAGTTTTTAATCGTTTTGTTCGATGGAACATAACACGCAACAAAAGAGATTGTATTAATAAGAAATTTATCATCGACTTAATATTGCTTATTAATTATGTGGCAATATCTTCGTGTAAATGTATACGAAGTGCGGATACGCGACGTAGATTGAATAGACATAAAAGGATCAAAATCAGTGAATTTTGGATATTATTAATGATAGCGTTATTACATAAGAAATATGAAAAAAATATATATCTTTTCATGCAAGCATGACATAGACTTTAAAGTATTATTCGGATACATGTATAATTGAATTTAAAGTTCTACCATTTTTTTTTCAGAGAAAGGAAAAAGGGAGAAAAAGCATAAAGTATCTTCTTTCCGAATTTATGTAAATAAATGGCATGTATACATATATATGTAGATATAGCTTGTGACAAATGCATATGTACATATATGCATATAGATGCAAATATATGTATTTTATGGACATTCAAATGTAACATACAATTATTAAAATGGAAGTTGCAATAGATGTTCAACAAATTTGAGAAATTAGCTCATTAAAGTGTATAGTTTTCTGTATCTTCAAATATAATTTTTTTATCTTGATTTATTAGATAACGCTATATCTTATAATGATTTATTGGCTAAAGCAATATACTTTGGAGACTTTGGGCAAAAATCGTATCTATTTTCAAAATACTTGAAAAGCAAACAAAAACTAAGTAACAACCAAGATTGTAACTGTAGACTTTAATGAGTTAATTTTAAATTGAATCGTATTTAATATCAAGACAGAGTGTAATAATACAGAATATCAACATCACTGGAAAGTATTTGAAAAGTAGGTAACTTTAAAATAATAAAAATAGGTACTTTTTCTTTGCGAAAATTACATGTTTTTAGTCATTTAGTTCTTGTCATAATAGTTCTCAATATTAAATTCAATATTGAGATATTATAGTGCTCAATATTATAGTGCTTAAGTATCAAATTCTGTTAAAGTCTACTTGAAATTAATTGAGAAATAAAACTGTTTAATACTGTTTAGTCACGAACTTAAATAAAATAAAATTCTTCGAGTGTTTATTACTTTAAAAATATTCCTCCTTTGAGATCTTCAGAAATATTGATTTTAAGTTAATAAGAAAAATCTATCAAAATATTTTCCGGTTATGCAGGATATTCTGGAAATTCTTAGAAAAATTGTAACAGAAAAAGCAGTATTCTTAATTGAATTTGATAGACAAAGGTATTATCTTCAAATTTTATAAAGAATATTCTACTATAGTTTCATTTTTTTTTCTTAATATTGTCTGTACTATCTTTACAATGTTTCGCATAAAATTTTCCAATTTTGTATATTCTACTATATGTTATTTGACTTTTGGATCTTATCTGTATATTGTATGTATGTGAACATATTTTCTGTCCCTAAAAGATAGAAACGTATCATTCCATCCATAATTTTGTATTATAACATACGCATTATAAAATAGGAGACACGATAATCGTTTCTATCTTTATCATGTACATGTATCCGCAAATCGTTAACGAGATCTCGAGGGCATAATCTTTTTTGCTGTAATATGTAACTTAGATGTGTGATTTAATTTTGAGGGTTTTTTTTTCTCAAAAACTCATTTATTTAAATAAGATAATGAATATATTAATCAAAATATTTTTCTTCGTTTTCTGACTTTTTCCCATTTTTCTAGCAAAATAAATTCCGTGACGAGACTCTTCTCTCGAGTTGATATGTTCTTCGACAGATTTTCCCACTTCTTCGAAATTATGAAAATGTGTCTTTTGGAGCGTTGCATCGACCGGAGCAAGTGATAATCGGATGGAAGATACGCAAGGTTCGTAAGACTTCCCATTCAAGCTTTGATAATGTTCGTTTCACTGCTAACGCAACATAAGGTCGAGCATTGTTGTGATTGATCGAAGAAAAATCACTTTACGTCGTTTACTCGCAATTGGTGGTCATTTTTTACTTCAATGCTTGCTTCAAATTGTACAATTATTGTCGATAACGATCAGTGGCGACAGTTTCATTCGAATTTAACAACTTATAGTATACAATACCTTGATCCCATCAAAAATACACATTGATAGAGCAGCATCATCATAAGTTTCCACCAGAATTCTATGACTTTTTCTTCTGATTAAAAAACAAAAATAACACATATCGAAAATACTTTTTTGGAAGTTCCATTTTTACGATAGTATAAACACGATTTTTATTATATTTTATTGTTAGTAAATAACTATCATCTGGATTAATATTAAAACAAAAATAACAGCTGTGATTGGAAATGTTTAATCCATTCAATCTTCGATAAAACTGACATTAATGCTATCTCTTGCAAACCCCTCAAAACCAAATTACACACCTAATAATTTTTGTTGCGGACAATTTAATATATTATTCTGGCCATCTTATTAGAAAAGTAAGTCGTGCAATTAATAAATATAACAAAAATTGGCTGTAATGAATATCGATAGAAACTGAAATACCATATTGTCATATAAGCGTAATTCAATTTAGCTGAAACTTTATTTCAGTAATTTGAACTTAAGAAAAAAGCTCGTCCCCTCTCACTTTTATTGTAACGTTTTTTTTTTTTTTTTTAAATCTTGAATTTGATACAAATAAATATTGAAACATTTCAACAATATAGTACAATATAGTAAAATAGTTCATCTCTGTGACATAATTATGCCACGAAATGCATCCATTTAATCTGATTTATTAATTTATTTAGAAATACTGACTTATTCTATTAAAAACAATTTGAATAACTATAGAAAAATGAATTAAGGGAAATTAAGGGTATTACATGAAACTTTATATAACAGATAGAAATGAATGAAAGAAAACCAATTTATAAGATAATGAAAAAATATGCGAGCATTTAAATTCCCAGATATTGAGAGTAAATAAAAAATCCATTGCAATCAATTCTTTTAAATATCTGTAAAAGAATTGATTTTCCCGCAATACTTTCTCGAATTGTTTTCTATGTTGTTTCCATTTTCATAATCATTAACTACTTTTGTCTATTATTTTTGCGAAATATTTGATAAATACTTCTCTCTCTCTCTCCTCCCCCCATGTCCTTCTTAACATAATTACATAAATGCAGAGAATAGCATCCGGCTCAGAATTATCATTTTCTTGAAGTAAGAAGAAACAAAGGCGATGTTGCAATACGTCGTTTTTATTTGTTATTAAAGTTTCTCGAGGTGTGTGTGTATACACACACACATACATATATGTATGTATATATATATATATATATATATATATACATACATACATATATACATATATATATGTGTATGTATATGTATATATATATACTATAGTATATTAATTAATAGTGATATCTTTGCGCGTGCGTATCTCGTAATAACTACAATTTTTTTCCTAATTTATACATGAAACGTTTGGTATCTTTCGAGGGTACAAGACGAAATCAGAATATCAACATCTAGACTATAATATCACAATAATTAACTGCGATTATGTTGGTATTATAATTTCAGCTTTACACAATAGCAGCAATCATAGAAAATACAGAGATACTAATTATATTTAATTGTTATTAAGTATTGGAATATATTCTTGACTTACCTAAAACGAAAATATAAAAAATTGTTCCTTATTACTAATGTGCTCGTGGGAAATGAGTGCCTTATGGTATAATTCACACGAGCATATTCTTGGCATACAAGCATGATTTTTTTAAATTTTACCATGGTATATTCACACCATTCAACTTAGATCAGCTAAAGCTCAAGTAGTTTTCTACAATAATGACTCAGTTTTGAACGAAGTTTGCTCAATACGCTCGTTTCATAATTGATCCCAATACTGTTATCAGTATCAAAGATTCGCCGATACTAACAAATGGGATATCTTAAGAATATTAACGAACTCCACTTTTTGAATGTGCTATGAGCCACTGTAACGTAATATCGATATTGTCTTTTTCTTTACACGAAATACTGTAGCAACAAATCTCACGGTCCTGAATTGCAGACAGATTCCTGAAACATAATATATGTATGCATATACACACACATACATATCTACATACTTTCAAGATATAACATACAACTGAGTGAATAACTTACATTCTTTCTATAAGTCCATTCTCGTCCAATGCATGAGGTAGATCCCTTTTGTTACCCAGAACCAACACTGGTATCCCAGACAATTGTGGCTTATCCAACAAATTGTGTAATTCATTGCGACTTGCCTCAATCTTCTCTGAATCGGCTGCATCCACCATGTAAACTATGGCGTTTACTCCTCTACAATATCTTTCCCACATAGATCTAAACCTTGGTTGACCACCAATGTCCCATACTTTTATAGTGACATTGCCTTTGGTTATTTTACGCATGTTAAAGCCTACAGTCGGTATCATATCTTCACTAAATTGCCCCGACTAGATATAAAAAAAGACACAAATCTTCATTTGTCGCTCATATTAAGAACAATAACATGTACAATTATAATTAATAATTTTACTAATACAAGAATTACAATTTTTGTATTTTAATTCTGATTATAAGCACGTTCAGATTTGGCATACATTATTTTGTAATTCGTTGATTTTTAACAATCCGATTTTCGTCAAAAAAAAGGCGAGGAAAAAATGGGAAGAGAGAGAGAAAGGGAGGGGAGGAGGAGAGAGAGGAAAAGGACGAAAAATAAAAGGTAACAATTTCATGACTATTAGTTGACACTCAGTTGCCGTTACGTATCGGATAATCATATGTTAAATCATTTGACGTAAGGGCGTATACGAGGGCGACGATGTACGTTAACAGCGAGTATACGGAGTTACTTCGAAGGGGTTATCGAATCTAACCAAGACGTGCGTTGCGACACACAGAGGGTCCTTTCGCGGGCCTCGTTGTCGACACCTACGTTAACGAGGACTTGCGCGAGAGAATAATAAATAAAGGAAATCCATGACTCACGTACCGCTATGACATTCACGAAGGTAGTCTTTCCACTGTACTGCAGACCGACGAGAGTTAGTTCCATCTCTTCCTTCCAGAAGAGGGACTTGAACCAGTCCAAAATCCGATTGATGAGGGCCAGCATATCGAGTTCCGTACGGCCAAATCCAGTTCCGTCGAGAGGTTAAAATGGAAACACCTTCAAAATATACAGCCTTTTGACGTACAGATCTCGCTGTATCCACTGGGATACGTCAGACCAGTGCTCCCACTTCCCAGATGGAGAAGCCAATTCCACGCGTGCGCAATAACGCGAGCATAGCAGACGCGTTAGCGATTAATGGACGGCGCGCGAACTGTCAGGAGAGACGACGATGACGATTTTTTTCGAGAGTGTCGAGCGACGCGTGTACTCCAATTATCGAGAGTCACTTCTGTGCAACACGTTAAATTCCCTTCATTTCTTCATTTTCCTCGCATCCGCATAACCTTTCCATAACTGTCAAAACCGCTCTCTACGCGGCTCCGTGGACAAGTATCGCATTTTCGAAAAATCTCGCTGCGTTCCGAAACCCGTCGAGAAAAAGGTCTAACTTTTTTGTCCACAAATATGAATCCTAATAATATTTAATCATATCTATTGTATTTACAGTTTTAAAAAATTATGGCGCTATAATGCAGTGGAGTTGAGAGCATCCCACGAATCTTAAATAAGCATTAATACGTAATAAAATTAAGCACGTGAGGTATTTTAAATTTGTTTCTTAGTAGTCGTTATCGAGCGCGATTGGTCACGTCGTGAGATCTCTCGATCGAGATTGACCATGCTTCTCGTATCGTATTTTATCAAACAACGACGACGATGTCAGATACATGATTTATTAAGCTGATTACACTTGAGCGATAAACGAATCTACCAATCATAGTCGAACGTTTTCCTAATTCTAATTAAAGTCCTATAATAAGAGAAGCGCAAACTCTACCCCCACCTTGCCAACCGCCGCCATCTTAGGCCCGTAAAATAGAGCAAAAAGACGAATTATGATAAGAATCCGATACACGAATGAAGAGGTTAGATTGGATATATGTGTACTATTGAGCACAAATAAGGATCTCACAATATCAGTATAAAGTCTCCTGCTGTTATTTAACAGAGAAAATACATTTTTACTTACCGTGATTACAAGTGTGCATTTATTTACATTGTATATAAACAACACAACACATGGGTTACGTGGAATCTTGTGGGCCTAACATGGTGGCAGAATCGACCAATCAGAAAGTAGGAACAAGATCGCGTTTCTACTTTCTATGTTCTACTTTCTCCAGAATGTACGATCGTGATTGGTCGATTCGCTTATAGTTGACCGTTCGAGTGTTCTTGGCCTAACACTTGGCAATCGAGTGGTTCCTCTCAGCAAAACTTTGGCAGACAAAAAAAAATAACTCTCGGACATAGTCGACGTACTCTGACGTAACGACAGGCAAGGATCTCCTTTTGAAATAATGTCACACCAGACGGGAATCAAAGGTAATTATACATTTTTTCACAATGCATTACTACAGTGAAGATTAATTAATGAAATTAATGTAGAGAATAAAGGTCTTTTCGACTCTTAGTTGTCAATCTTTTGTTCATAACATCGTAATCATCTTTTTTTAGCTAATGAGGCATTAAAGAAGTTGTTCGCAAAATGCCGCGACGGAAAGATACGAGTACTAAAGGTTTCGATAGAAAATGGTAAGTTTAGGGTTGTAGCAAAAGAATTTTTTTATTAATTCTTGCATGTATGTTAGTTCTGCTGTGAAATTTGATGAAAAACAAAGGAATGACATCTTTGATATCTACTCTTCCGTTTTCCAGAGGAACTGACTCCAGCGTCTAATTTGAAGCCAATTAACAAATGGCAAGACGATTATGACAAAATGATCAAGCCATTGATTGTGGAAAATCAACCATGTTATATTCTTTATAGATTGGATACAAAGTCACCAGATTCTGGCTATGATTGGTTATTTATATCCTGGTCTCCCGATACAGCACCGGTGCGACAGAAAATGCTTTATGCTTCTACTAAGGCCACACTAAAGCAGGAATTTGGTACAGCCTCGATAAAAGAAGAATTACATGGCACTGTTCCAGAAGATATTACATTAGATGGCTATCATAAGCATAAAAGAAACGATATAGCACCTGTACCATTAACAACAGCAGAGGAGGAATTAGCTGAATTAAAAAAGACTACTGCAACTATGGACTATAGCGTTGAAACGAGACATCAAACATTAAGTGGTGTAGCTTTTCCAGTAACGGATGAAGCTAAACAAGCTATTATGGAACTAGGTAAAGGAATTTATGAATACATTCAATTGAAAATTGAATTGGAAGAAGAAAAAATACATTTAGTCACAGCTTGCGATGTTTCATTGGATAAATTACCTACTAAAGTTCCATCTGATGCTGCTAGATATCATATTTATAATTTCAAACATACTCACGAAGGAGATTACACAGAGAGCATAGGTAAGTAATAAATAATATATTCTTGTTTTGTATACAGAAGATATAAGAAATAATTTCTTAATTTTTCTTTTCAGTATTCATATATAGCATGCCAGGATATAGCTGTAGTATTAAAGAAAGGATGTTATATTCATCATGCAAAGCACCTCTGCTCGACCTAATCCAGTCTTTAGGGGTAACCATAACAAAAAAGGTTAGTACTTTTAATATTTTAATAATTTACTACAATCATTTTGCTTTAACTTTGACCCACTTTAATGTAAATATTTTTCTTTAGCACTATTGTTTTAAGTTTGAGAATATTTCAGATTATATTTCAGATGAACATAATTTTTAAATAATAAAATTTGTTTAAAAGAATTTGATTAATATGAGATATATGTGTTCTATGACTATTCAATTTGAATCAATCAAATCTATGTGTACATTTGATCTATAATCTATTTTTAAAGTTTCAAATGGAAATATTTTTTCTTTTGTGTTATACTATACTTCTAATAATAATTCTACAATCCTAATGTCCTACTATAGATATACGATTGTTACTCTTTGAAGTCATTTAATACTGCTATGTATTATTTTATCTCCTATTATAGTATTTTTTAGATGTGTGCATGTGTGCGTGTGTGCGTGTATATATATATATATATGTATATAAATATATATAAAACTGCCATCTCTATATTATATAACTGCGATCCTAGTTGGAAGTAAATAGTGGAGAAGAGTTGGCAGATATGTTGGAAGATCCTCCAAGCATAAAAGACACAGCTGCAATAACTCCTGCAACTCCGTCGACACCTTGTGCCCCCACTCAATCCATACCAGAGAAAAAATCAAAACAGAAACGGTCTTGTATCTTGAGCTAAAACTGGCTTAAAACCAATTTATCTCTGCCGTTATTGCTTTTTATTAATTGAAGTGTTTATGATGTTTTAACCATCAAATCTTCCTTCATGAATTCCAGAATTGTGATAGTATGATATTGACATAGGATATGTCATTTAAAATAAAGTAATGGGTTTCCAGTGTTTCATGTTAGAACGAATTACGATTATCTAGTTGTATATATATAAATATATGTTACAAGTTAATTTACAAGTAGCAGTAATACATTATGCAAGAGAAAATTAATCTGTGTTATTTATCAACATTTAAGAATTGATTTATCAAAGTGATACGTACGTCTAAGTAGCAAAATAAAGTAGACCAGATGGTGTATTTTTCTAAATTTTAAAAGCAAAATCATGTGGAAGGCTTTCTGCAAAACGTCATTATATCTATTAATAATAAGTGTGACATGCCTATGGAACCGATATAGTTCATGCTTCACATATACTGTATGAAATTATTCATTTATGTGAATAGTGCTGAGGTGGAGCTTAGATTACTTTGTTTGACATTGAAAGCTAAGCCTTACTTTTTAATTTTTATGTTTAGTATGATGAGTACTATGTCATGTGATAACAATTGCGTGGAACGTGTAATATAATTGATTTACATACAGAACGTAACATATTCTATTCATATAAAGTTCCTTTTTATTTCAATAACTTGGATATATATATGTATATATATTTTTTTTTCCTAGAAAAAATATGTTTAAATATATATATTGTACTAAGCATACTGAATTAGTTCCTAGTCTTATAAAGGTGATATAAGTCTTTTTTTAAGTTTTTTTTTTTTTTTTATTAAATAAAATGTATTCAAAGGCTTGGCTTTTAAATTCATTCAAATGTTTATATTTAGGACTTGATAATATTTTGTAATATTTTTAATATTGATCTGTGGTGACATATACCACATATATGTGATGGATAGAGAGTTAGGAAAAATTGCACTTGCGTTCTAGATAAATAGATAGAAGGAAAGAGAGAAAAACCTAAAGTCATTCTCCTAACTTCTCTATATTATATTTTCAATATAATAGTAATGTACTAAAAAGTGATAAATATGCAAACGCCACATTAATGTGGATATATTTTTTTCGCACACTATTATTTCAGCTACAAGACAGTGTGATAACACTAGTTACTTTACATATAAAATTTTATATCATGTTCTATACTATTGTAAATGCTACAAAATATTAGATTCTACAAATATATATGTAAGACTGATCTTGGTGAGTCCTATCAGCTGTTGATATGACATGTTAAATATAAATATTACATTTACATTTGCTAAATCATTTAATTATAATTAACAAAAACAGTTTAATCTGTTTTATTGAAGTCTTTAAAAACTGTGTTATTTAAGATTATTATTTATTTTATTTGGCCAGAAAATTTCTTCAAATATTTAAGACATACAATTTACAGCAGATAGGACTACAATTTGACAACCAGTAACAAAATATACGAGAAGCATTCTATTTTTTGTGATCTATATTTTTTTAACATTTGTAGCTTTTATAAACTTTTTAAATGTTTAGTCTAAAATACGCGTGCGGAAAAATGATTAATAAAAACAGCTGGGTCTTGTGCTGTAAAAATAATTTGTGAGCCAAATGCTTGTATTTTTTTTTCTTTCATGTATAGTTAATATTTTTTATATTAGTACGATTTTTATACGGTTTTAGAAAAATTTATATAGTCTTAATAATTATGTTCCTTATTTTTAATGAGTAATTTATGGTCCAGTTAACATTAAGACAGAGATCTAAAGCAGAAAAGAAAAGAGAACAGTTTTTGGCTCACATTTACATAAATATATTTAAATTAATACTTGTACAATATTGAAGACTAATTAAATACGTATCTATTTTAAAAATTATGATCCACAATATTAGTATATTTAAGTGTCATACAGGCCTATTCTGTAACTCTTTCACTTTATCTTAGCTCTGGATTTTTCAGTTTTAGAAAACTCATAAAATCAAGAAAATTGTATATCTTGCCAATATTAAATACTGGAAATAATAAAGCATCATGCGATTTAAACTCACAATTTCGTGTTTCTTTTTATATCCAGTATTATATATGTTTATACTAGGTATATATAATTAAGGTAAATATACTATTATTAAGGACCATTCTTATATAGGTATGTATATTGCTATTGCTAAGGATGAGCTTGGCGATACACTCCTTAAATAGGTATGTAGTTATTTTTAAGATTTGAAGGCATGTTTTGTCACAACTTGCAGAATAGGCCTGCTATATGATCTACAGCCACATATCAATATATATTTCATCTTTTTTTTCTCCATTTCTGTAGTGGTAATTTTCTCACATATATACATTTATGCTTCTGTTATTGATATATATTATTTGTTTCTTAAATTTTAATTCTATTAAATTAAATTACATCATACATAGTACATTATGTATACACATAAATACACACACATATCACACATATACATACATATATCATATATAATACATTATATACAACATATTATAATTTTTTTTACGATTTAATTGCATAGCTTGAAGTAGCTGCTGGAGAGGAACTTACAGAAGGATTTTTTCAAGAGGAGTTGCATCCAAAAATCAGTTTACATCAGCCAAAATTCGCTAAACCCAAGGGTCCACCAAACAGGGGTGCTAAGCGTATAACCAAGGTTCAAGAGCTAGCATCCTTCGGACAAGAAAATTAAAAAACTATTAGAAGGTTAATAACTTCAAAATAAAAGCAGAAGAGGGTAACTTTTTTAATTGTTATGTACCCATTTTTGTTATGACATATGCTTGAATCTTATTTCATTAATTTATTAAAATATTATCTCTTATTTTAATTAAAAGAAGAGATATTAATTAAGAACATTTATTTTGACCTATTCTGTAAATACACTTAAAATTACTTAAAATATATTTAAAATTCATTATTTATTTCATTGTTCGGTCTCTACGCCAATTTTTATATATATAATATATAAAAGATTCATAAAATTTTACACTTACTGTGATAAATTATGTGTAAAATTTATATGTATATATATTTATTAGAAAATATTTTTGGATCACTTCGCAACTCGCAAAATTTGAAAATAATGGCAAATGGATTATAAAAAATATCGAACTCGTAGATGTCCTACATACAAAATTTATTTATATAATTATTGATTTATTTTTTTTGGTTTTCAATGTCTTGTCTTTGTTGAATGCTCTGTAGTTTTTTATTTTCTTCGTATAATTTTTTTATTTCAGGTAATTCAGTATCCAAACATTCTTTGATTTTCTCACATGTCCTACAATTAAACATATGTATTAATGTATTGAAATGTATAGTTAGCAACTTCATAACTTACACATTCAACGACATAGCACATTGAATGTACATGATATAAGATTCTTGTAAAAAATATCAAATTTAATATTCAAATTATAAAATGAATAATACTTTACTTAGTTCTCGAGTCTATCCATTGTTGTTGCGCACTTAATACTTCGTCTACAGATACTCCTGATAATGTAAGAATAAGGATTGATGTCCCACCACATAATGCACCTAATATACAACCCAGTCCAGTGCCAACAAGCGCCGCTCGAAGCCCCAAGTTTATTTTAAATAATAATCCTGTTATGGAACCACCCAACATATAATTTTCTACTGCTATTTTTCCTCGATATGCTGATGTACATGTTGTTACTATACTATAAAAGAAAATATCCATTTATAGTCGTCTGTAAGTTTTAGACTTAGATAAAAAAATACCTACCTAAAGATAAAACAAAATGTCCCGAGTTTTCCTGCCAATCTTCCACCTTTCCTTAAAAAATTCATGACAACCGTGTGTTGAAGATCTCGCTTTGCATCGAAATGACTTATAAACCGTGCTGCTTCGTTATTCATAATGAAATTATTTACTGTATTTTTAGTTGCGCTGACACCACCCACACCTAAGCCAATTGCAATACCTGATAGCGTAACATTCATGATAGATTGCAATTCTTTCGTAAACATGCCATTTTCGCTGGAAAATAAAATTATTATATTAATAATGGTCCATTGTATAAAATTTTATGTATACAATTTTGAAGCAAAAAGATTATATCCAGATATGTATAATAAGATACGTACTCCAAAGAAAATATATTTTTTACTCTGTCCCAAGCCAATTCGTCGTCCAATGGTTTTTTTATTGCATTCGCAGGCTTGTCATACACATTAGTTTTCTTGTCGAATGGAAATATGAAAGTTAACATTGGACTTCTGGTTAATAATAAGCGTATCATCTTCAGTTTTGAGTAACTTATTACTAGTTATATGTTTATATACATAGGAGTATTTTGATAAATCTGAAATAATTTTGAAGAAAAGTTAGAATGTTTATGCAAATGTTTATTTCAAATGTAACAGTATAATATGATGGAACAGATTAAGGATAAAATTCAAAACTACATTCTTTTCCACATATAACCTTATGTTAAAGCAGTATAAATATTCCAATTCATACAGAGTAAAACTAAATATTTCATTAAAAACTTGATAAATATCAAACAAACTCGAAGCGCTAATTAATATTTCGGTTAACCCGTTTCAACATACAAATATAAATTATACTCGCTGAGAAATAGAATAGCACTTTTTCTGATCAGTTTCGCAAAACAAAGATTAAAATTTGTTTCTATGATCATGTAATTTTGGACACGTTTGCAAACTTTACTTAACTAACTTTGTCGCCATCATACGGACTTGCCTTGATGCATTGGTCACAAGCATATACATCAAGAATGGAGTGGTTATGCGTGTCATTGTCCATCGATGACAGTTCTCTCTCCGACATTTCTCTCCAGATTATTATAATGACAATAGGATTATTATAATGACATGGAAATCCGAATGGCATGACAAAATGTCAATGTGCTTTGTACCCAACTATCTAATAAAGGTAAATCGTTAAAGTAAAAATGTCGTTTTTGAACGAGTAATCGCTTTTTCTGCAGACGAGATCGTTGCGACGAATTATTTTTTGGAAAGAAACATCAAATTTATGTTGTATACAGTGAATGCCCAAATGCAGATTTTGAACTGAAATCTTTGTTAGGTATAAGATGTATATTTTGTTTCTTGTGCTGTCAGATGTTTTAGAATTGTCTCCCAGGACAATTTTGTTAATTACATTGTTTAAAAAATACTAGACGAATGATTGTAGAACATGTTATTATGCTCGATTGAATTGAATTTAATTGACTTTTTTGCAACTACATAGAAATATGTAGGTTATGTTAAGCTGAATGAGATAATATGTGATATGAGATAATGAGTTCAAAGTATAAAAATAGATTTATGCTAATAAACTAGTGTAATGTATAAATTTTTATTCATTTTCCATAATTTGTAAAAGATTAATTAATTACATTTATCATGTAACACACTGCACATAACATACACACACACATATATATATATATATATATGTATAAATTTTAATACTGCTAAGTATTAAATAGGTTTTTTTTATTGTTTTAGCATATATAAAATACTATGAACAATAGTTTCTAATTGGGGTCAAAAGAAAATATCATTATCATGGAAGAGAACGAAATATACAATGCTACAGTCCCATCTTTCCTTGGGATTAAATCGGCATTTTGGAATTATTCTGATCATGTCATCTTGGAGGATCTTAAAATGGATAGCAACTTTATATGGTTGCTATGTTCATTAGTATCTGCCATATCTTGGATTGTTTATATCGGTTATTATAACAGTAGAGTTGCTGGTTATATATTGACGAAATTGTTGAATCGATTTGTTATTAGAGATGGATATGTTAAAGTTGGTAAGAATATAGAGAATTATTAATTAATAGAGAATTGATAAATTATTTCAAGATATTTATTCCACTTTTACTTTACTCACAGGATCTTTCACACTAAGTGCTTTAAGTGGGAAAATAATGTTTAGGGACATAGTTTATATCACAACAGATTATAGTTTTAGAATTCAGGATGGCTGGCTTATATTTAGATGGTGGAGAAGCTATGTTCCTAAGGATGTATCGGAAGGTAAGAGTATTTTTTAAAATATATATAATGTAATAATTATATAAATATTTAAAAAAAAAAAACGGTATATTATATAAAGTTTTCTATATTATAGATCTCTCACATTCTGACACACGGCTATCAGTTATGTTAAATGGTTTTGAATTACATGTTTACAATCGCTGTCAACTTTATGCACAATTAGAAAAATCTTTTGGTCTTACACCACAAATGTTTCCTGATGAGGAAAGTCATAATATAAACAGTGACGATCTGGATGGGGAATCTATAAATAATGCGGCTAATGAAACTCGTCATTCACAAATGAATGCAATGGATGTATCTCGTCATGTGGATAACATCAGAAAGAAGGAAGTTCATGTGATTGCACGTACTTGGAGAGATTTGATACCAGTCATTAAACTAGATATTTGTACTGTTAGTAAAAACAAATTTGATACTACTTTGTTAACAAACAAACGTATAAAATATTGTCGTATTTCTTTTTTAGGGAAGGCTGGTATTCGGTAATCGATTAGTACCAACTACATTATCAATAACAGTGGAGGAAGCGCATTTTATATATTCTACAAAACCAGCAGCATCTAGGCATGATCATTTTATGCACTTTACTAAGTGTAAAGCCGAAAACTTTAAAGTTATTTTGGCTCCTAGCCCAAAATATACCGGAATGGTTGACGATCCACCCAGATACATGGGAGAAGGTTTCGTTGTTTTGAGTTCAAATAATATGGAAGTTTATTATTACATGGACGAACCTGGTGTCGTACCGGAACATCCTGAAATGATACAACTGGTGAATGGAGACATGGTTGAGGCAATGCCTCCCATATGGGGTATCGATATTAAGTGTGGAAAGGGCACAGACTTCAGTTATGGTCCTTGGGCTGATAGGCAACGAGAGCATTTATTTAAATTTTTCTTTCCCAATGATTATCAACCACTAAAGATTACAAAATTGCCTAAACCGGGAGATAAAAGACAAGTTCAATCATTTGACGTTAGATTGTCAACATTGAATGAGGCAACAATTGATATACTTTTTAGTAAAAATAGAGAGACAAATGCTGTTCACGTTAATGTAGGACCAGGGTCATATTTAGAAATTACAATGCCATGGATAGTATTACAAGATGGTTATACTACAAAGATAACGGGTCAACTTCTACATTTAGAAGCTACAACTAGTCTACAATATCGGAGTCTAGTTGAAAGTGAGACCTTAGAATTTGGAGTAAAGTGTCATTATCCTATTAAATGGAACGATCATCAAGAATGGACATTGAATTTAACTGGATGTAAAGCAACTGCTAATTTAGTTTATTCACATAAAGACTTTTTTCAAGATATGATCAATGATTGGGCGAGTAAAGCGAGACCTGATATCTTACACTTTATTCCATATACTTGGAAATTCAGTTTACTTTTGAAAGAATTTGAACTGATTACGGTCTGTAATGAATACAATTGGATCGATTGCTCGTCTCAGAATCAAGAGAATACGCACATCGCTTTTTGCGGGGAGCTTTTTGATCTCTCGTTTGATCTTCCATTTGTAGACTTTCTTCCTGTCACGATACCCTTACGTTTCTGGATTCAAGGAGAGAGCGTTGATCTTTTGTTCTATTTGCCGGACGTTAATACCAATCGTATTATTTTATTAGCATTAGATAAGAATGCAAAAATTATGACGCGTGATGGATCTCATAAGCACTTGTATGAATTGAATAGAGGCAAAAAATGGAGAAACTTTTGTCAAAAAGAGTCAGGCTGGGTTGACTGCTGGTCTGTGCCAATTGTGGCATTGAGTATTAATTATATTTATCATCTATGCCCACCTTTAGGTCCTACTCCACAAGCTAATATAACAACTCCAGAAAAAGAAGAAATTCTTTTGTCTCCTATGCGAATTCCTAAATGTAGGAAATCGCCAGGCTTGCAATGGGCAAGAAGTGGTGCACAAAAATTTGATCCACAATCCATCGCGCCTGATAAAGTTAGTGTAGAACTTGAAATTGGACCATCCATACTGATATTATATGGATCTTTGCTAAAGAACTTCATGCACTTGAAGGAGAATTTATTTGGAGATTATCAAACGTTTACCGATATGCAACAAAGTAGAAATACTTCAACATCTGCAGAAAGAACTAAGGATAAAGATATACAAAACAGCAGTGTTGAGGCATCTATGGAAGATGAAGAAATGAAATCTAAACCATTTGATCCGAGAGACTATAGACCGTTAGAAGTGACTGTTGGTATTACTATGCACGATATTCAAGCTCATTTAATAAAAAATTGTAATGAAAATGATCCACCATGTCCGGTTATACTTCTAGAACGTTTTGGATTTGAAATGAAAAAGGGTTACAGGGAAACGCAGCTTCAGTTATTACTTTCTCCTGCAATTGCTTTAGTTACAGATAACGTAACAAGATCAAATAAAGAGCATCATCTAAATCAGGGACATTTAATGTTGAGTGCATTGCAAGTTAGAGGTCATGCTATGTTTAGCAATGAGGGAAGAAGTTTGGATCAGGAAACATTGGAGTATGCGTGGTTGATTGAAGTGCAATTGGGCAAATTAAGCGGGAAGATCACCTCTCCCCAATTACATCATTTCGTTACATCATTAGAGACTTTTTTGTTAATGGCAAAAAATACTGAGAACAGTTTGCGCCCACCCAATTTACCTTTTCAATGCCACCATGGGCTTGCGCCACTACAATGTCCAGAGAGCGATGTTGATAAACATTATAGGTATATCTTTTGTTTTTTTACAATAAGAAAGAAATAATAAGATTATTATTAATGATTTTTGTTATTATCATTATTATTAAATAAAATCTTAATGTTAGGTGTCCAAGTTCCGAAGATATAAAATATAGAATGACGAGACTATCCATAGATGCTGTTGATTTATATCTACAAGAAGTGGGTACTGCCATACAATTTTGGATATCTCCGATTCGTGTTGCTACTTGTAATCTTCACGGACATCAAGTAAAATCGGGTGTTACCGCTGTTTTACCTACAATATCTATTCGCCAATTTGTGTCTGCGGCAGATTATTTTGCAAATACAAGTAATACTAATACAACCGGTAGTGGTAGATCTCATAACAATGCAAGCAGTCGAATGTCAGGTATTTTTCTATTATCTAACATTACAAATGTAAGTATTTAAATTTTTAATAGAAAAGAAATTTTTCTTATATGTATATAATAGGAGATGGATCAGATATATGGCTCGAGGTAGGATCAGTATCTCTGGGTCCAGTTGTTTTAGAAGCCGCGATTTCTCTTCCAACTCCAGAACACAATTTGCATTTAGTACAAAACAAATATTTAAAAATGCACGATGAGATAACAAAACGTTTGTGGTTTCTGTGGCCACAGGAAAGTGGAGTAAAAGCAACGAAATGTGGTTGTATAGGAGGTTGCGTATTCTTTGGCAATAATCGGAATGGACCAAGATTTTTCAAACCAAGCTACCATGATCTTCAAGATGGTATTAACATTGCTGCTTATAGGTAGATATTTATCTTCACATATTTTGTGTGTGAATATGTTTGATGACTGATTCAAGAGTTTTATTGTAACAGTACATTCTTCTTATTTTGATATAAATTATGTTTGTTTTAGAATTCATGAACCTGGTAAAGAGAAAGGATTTGGACAGTCTATTTTGCATGATGGGCAATTGGTATTCCACACACCACCATATAGCTTGCAAGATATATCTTTGCAAGATGTATGCTATCCTGTAACAGGATTGAAAGTAACAGTCAGTCAGGATGGTCCACAGACTTTGAAGAAAAGTATTGAACGTCCAAGATCTGTGACTGATCATAATAAAGAAGAAAATAATAGTACAAAATTAAACGTTGCGTCTGCAAGCCCATTGATGTCCAGTGGAGATAGGAAATCGTTGGACAGGAGATTTTCTTATACATCGATGCGGTAATCATTGGAATTTACAGCAATCTTTTTAATTTAATATTTTAATATTTTCAGATAAAGAATTCATTTTTTGACATTGCATGATTTTATTTAGAAGCTATGTTTTGTATCTCATAATCTGTAGCGCTAACAAAGCTAAAGTAGTATTATTTGCTGCATAAACAATTGAATAAAAAATAGTTCATATATAAAAGTTGTAAAGATACAATTTTACGAAAATTATAAATATTTTTATGTATATCTAAATATAATTATGATTTTTTTGTTGCAGTGGATCGAATACAAAAGATGTACCGTATTCTCGATTGATTGACGCTAGTCCTGTAGCACAATTATCTCAGAAATTAGATTCTGATTCTAAATTAAATGCAGAACGCAGTAAATCCATTTTAAGTGTACCAGAAATTGAAACCGCACCCAAAAGTAGTGTATCCGATTCCAAATTGGCTGTAGATTATTTTACTGCAACAGAGAATGTAGAAACACTTGAATCAAGTAGCCCACAGTCTTTACCTATAGTTCCAACTGAATTTAATCTCTCTACATCTTCACAATCAACTACAAAAGATGGCGAAGGAATAAATGTATCAGATTCTCATCATTCATTATATGCAAGGACAAATTCAGAAGAACGATTAAAGCAGGAGGTAAAATATAAAAGATGTATCGTATATGCAAACAATTTTAATTATTATATTTATTACAATAATTTATTATTACAGTCACTTATTACATACATAATAATAATTTATAGGTACAACGTACAGTATCCATGTCATCTGAAAATCACTCGGAAGCATTTTATTCGGCCGATGAAGATATGAGTCACGGATTAAGCGGAAGTCGAACGTCCAGTTTACGTCAGTCCATTGTCGGTTCTGGCTGTGTTTTAAACCGCACTGACAGTATAAAGAAAAAATTTTCGTCGGACTTGTCTATTGTCGAGAGCTCGGCTAATGTAAATATTTCGGTAACGGATAAAGCGCATACGTTAGAAAGAGCAAAAACACAAATATTAAATACAAAGAGGAGTCCCAGGATTAATAGAAACACTAGTTTTCAAAATGAAGTTGATCAAACTGAAAACTGCGGTTTGCAAGACTCGTCGGATAGTCATTCGATATCATCTACCAGTTTTATCTCTGCTGTATCCTCACAAGAAGATGTGACACTTGTAAATTTGCACATGCAAGTGAATAAACCAATCGTTGATTCACCGTTGTTGATGTCGAGTTATGTCAGCCACTTAACACAGGTACTTTTATATTAGCACGAATTCTATTGTTAATGTATCTTTTAATACATATGTTACTCAGTTAATGTCTCTCTAATTTAATACAGTATTATAATACACATAACAAAAAAATGTTAGGTTCGTTGTTCAAACTGGAATCAATCGTCATTACCTTCGGGTGGTGATGCATTTACTACTCCTGTATTTCAACGTACAGAGGATGGTAGATTAGTTTATGTTGGTGGACGATATATACCAAAACTTGAAACTGTCGCAGAAGGTTTTACATCGTTGAAAATGATTACACGTTCTGATGGCTCGCCTGTCGCAAGTTCATCCAACAAAACACCTACACATCCTTATTTATGGGACGACATATCTCTAAATCAAACGGAAGGTACAGCATTATTGATAATTTTTTATATTTGATTACAGTCTCAAGAAAATAATCTCATATTATACAATTAGGTGAAGAAGATAATGCGATGCATAATGAGGAAGAATTATTAGCAATATTGCATGAAACCGGATTACGCACAACGGTTATTGTTAAATTCAAAGGAGATGTCGATATTATGCTAAGTCCTATGATTCTGGAATCACTTCAACGATTTATTGATAGTATTATACCAACCTTGGCCAGTTTACATCCATTGACAATCTTAAATCATCTTCACAACGAATGTATAAGCAAAGTAGAAGACGCAAATATTTTAAAACAGGATCAAAGTTTATCGTATTGGAGTCAAGTTCAAACTAGTTCAAAACGATCTACAGCAGAAAGGAATCTTAAAAATGGTCAAGGTGATGATAAATGTTAGTTTTTACGATATATTTTTTGTATGAATTAAATTAGTTTGTATTTATAATTTATTTTATTTTTAACAGGCAAAATTGCATTACAAACAAATGTCTATGAAGAAAGTATTACGACGCAAATACAAGGCAGTATTATCTTACCAAAAGTAACAATAATTTTAATAGCTGATAATAATTTTTTACAAATTTCTCATATATATATATATATATATATATATATATATATATATATATATATATATATATATATGTATTTTAGTTATATTTAAATAAAATGTTTTTCAGTTGAATCTAACATTGTTACAAGCATCTGTCGTAGAAGAAATTATCTCGTTTTCCGCATTAGAAAATATTCGAGACTTGACATGTGTATCGCTATTCGCGATTTGTCTCGACGATGTCACTGCGAGATTTTATTTAGGAAAGCAAGCTCGAGAAATTGTTCAAACTTTCCATAAACCAGCTGCATTACCGAATCAAAAGAAGGTGAACAAAATCAGTAAAGCATTTTTATCTGGACATCAAACTACTGCAGTAGTGGCTGACGTGGGAGGAGAAACAGTATATATAGAAACATCGGAAAAGCAGCAAGAAGAAATTATAGTCACTTTAAATATCGGTATATAAATAAATTAATAGATACACACATACATACACGCGCGCGCGCGCATTCTATATATGCAATGTAAAATTTTGATTTTTCCTAGGTAAAGCACATTCTCAATTAAGAAGACTAAGAAATGAGTCTTCGATATTGAAGGATGCAGTGATAACTGCTATACCTGCACATTATTCGAAAGTGTTATTTACTTGCACAAGAATGACATCGCCATTAAAGTGTATTGATTATTACTTACATTATCCAATGGATGAAAAAGAAAAGCTGAACGTATGTAGATTTTCCTTATAATATTATTTTAATAACAATACATTCAACACAATCTATACACATTTTAGAAACAGGCTGGACCACCACAAGCTACTGAAGAATTTACTATGGGATGTGGAGAAGATAGATTAGGATTTATTATGTTTGAATGTGGTTTTGAAGGAATTAAATTAAAAGTAGTGAAGAGATCTCAGTTTGAAAAGGGAGAAAACGGTGACGGTGACAAAAAGAATGAGGCTGAAATATTTTACACAGATAGTGTTAAAAGTCAAGACGAATTAGATAATAATACTGCTGGTAAAAAAACTATGTTTCAAGTGATATCGCATCAATATTGCGTTTACTTAGTGTATCCTACTTTTAGCGTCCGTAGCAACTACTGCGGAGGCAGAAACAAAACCGACAAATGCATCTGCTGGCACTCAAATGAATATGAGCGCTACATGCACGAGTCTTACATCCAAAGTGGCAAATGGCAATACTGTATCATGTGTTATTGAATTAAAAACAGTATGGTTTAATTTTGCTGCACCTCCACGTACCCCAATAACGAGAAAAATTGATTACACAAGATTAGATTGGAATTTGCTCAGTACAGCATCGCCAGCGATAAATGCGTGGATGAATCCCAGTAACAAATTTGCAATTCGAATCGTTCATATGTTTAGAACAATGTATCGAAGATCTACTGCAATTGTTGCCTGCCTTATGGCAGAAGCGTTAGATGTACAAGGAATACATATGCCTTTGAAGGTATATAATTTGTTTTCATATAACTACAATAAAGAAAATTTTTACTATTGGTATATTTTTATTAATACTGATGTTGATTTTATTACATATAGAGTCGTTACGGAAGATTAACACCATTAGCAAAAACATTGCAGGAGGATCCTTCTTGTCAATTATGTACTATATTACAAAATTATGTTTTATTATCTGAAATCGTAAATATTGAAGCTAACTTAAAAGAATCTGACTTACCACTTCTTTCTACACTCCGACAGGTAATAATCGTTAAAACAATTCAGAGGTGATGTATGTTTTTATCAGATATGACAATATATGAAATTTGTATTTTTATTATTATTATAAATTTTAAATCTTTCTATATTATAGGGTGTCATTGTATTGAGCAGACAGTGGAAGAACGTACTTTATACACCACTACTATTAGAACATAATTACAAAACTAAACATGTTAAACCATTAAACGTTACATTTGCCGTGACAGATCCTGAAGAGGTAAGATATTTTTTATATATAGATTAGAAAATGTAGTTATGATTTGAACCTCAATATTGGTGTCTTGTTTTCTGAAAATATCGACAAAAAAAATTTTATACATACATACATACGCGCGCGCGTGTGTATATAGAAAAAGCATAATTTGTTAGGAACTTCTTCTTTCAGCAAATAAGTAAGACAGAAGTGGAGGAAGAACTCGAAAAAAGGAGTAAGAATCCTTCAATAAAGAATTTTTACAAAATTTGTGCATTATGTAAAATATAACAAAAGTAGTTTTTTATATATTTTTTTCTTAAAAATAAAATTAAACTAATGATATTAAACTAAACGCTTTAAAATTCTTCTTGTAAAATATTATTAAATAATGACTAAGAAATGCGTTACATATATACATATATGTTAACAAGCTATAATATGTGTCCAATGCAGCAATTTTATATGTTTATGTTTTATTATATGTTTTATCTATTTTATCATATCTACAACACATTTATCTTTGGTGCAAGTTTAACTAGCAATGCTTGTGAAAAATATATATGTGATTATTTAATAAATAGCTATATATGAAACAGCTTTTGAAAATGTTCTTAAAAGATATTTCTACATACTAAAAATTCTTTAATATTATTTTATTGTGCTATTTTATAAAATCAGCTTTAAAATGCTTTTAAGACAATTTAAGATGTTATAATACCACAGAAAAATAAAGAGGAGAGTGATTGAAATAAAGAGGAGATGTTGATATTAACTACATGTTAATATTAGCCAAATATATAAATTTTATGCAAAATTATTTTAATAGAATTTGGCTTTGTTTAGGGATGCTAAAAAATTATGTTGAGCTTTGGTTTACTAATACTTGTAGGAGAATCTGTTGACGGATGGGGAGGGTAGTGCAGGAGATGTTGATGATCAAGAAGTGACAGATGAATGTGCTATGCTCATCCACACGGACCATATGCATAAACACACACATATCAAAGGCGGACAAGATAAAACATCAGGTATTACAAATTACACAATAAATGTAGCATTATAAATTTTTACTGGCATAGTATTTGAAAAAGAAAATTTATATATATATAATTAAATCATTGAAATAATGTGTGTAATAATTTCAATTATTTGTACGTATACCTGTGTATTATTTATTATGGTATGCTTTATAAATTATAATATTAAAAAACGGTATATTTTTAAATCTATTAATTGCATAATATATATCCGTCATTATGATTCCGCCAGAAATCATTTTACTTTCAGTGCTTTTACTAACCCCGTGTATATAAATGCTTATGTATGTTCGCCCAAGCGCCTTTTCTCCCATTGCTTTGTTAACTCTTTAGTAACCAATTAGCTTGTTAATCCCGTAATTAACAAACATAATGTAACTTTATACAAACGCTTGGCTTCATGTGGAAATGATTAGGTATGTGTGGTGATGGTTTAACGGTTCCTGTAAGCTCTCCTCGCGGGAAAGATACGACCCCTATAGCAACACCGGTTCCAGGCCCGGATTTATTTTCCTCTCCTTCTCCACCCGTAGCTCTTCCAAAGAGAGGAAAAACGTTACAACCAACACAAGTGCCTGCTAGTACACGTGCAAGTATCGTTTTTCCATTACTCACCAGCGGTGGGTTATTTGGTCAAACGCGAGAACCAAATAACATAAGTAAGTGGACAGTGAATGAGTTACTTAATTTTCTCTTGGTACCTAGTAATTAGCAGTTAATTTTATCTTTAAGTGAAGCAGTTGAAACGATAACAGTAATTAAATTGTCATGCATGATCTCACCTTTTGCATTTAATTATCATCGTACAATTTTATATATACTTTTATATATTGTATCTTTCTCTTTTATTAATGTGTTCCTTGAGAACTTTCATTGTATCTTTACCATTCTGTTTATGGTTTTTAATATATTATTATCATTATTAATAACTATATCTATATATAGAATTGTATTTATTGATAAATTATTTTTTATACCAGGTTACGGAACATTAAGAGAAGAAAAGACTCCGCAAATTCATATCTCACATTCACATCAACTTGGTTCCAATCCTAGCATCTATTCTGGAGGTATAGGTCACGGTAGTCAACACAGCACTGGAAGTTTGGACCAAGTTACATCTCCTACAAGTCATTCTACTAAACCTATAAATACAGGGGAAGATCTGTACAGCTGGATGGCAAAACAGCAAGAATTTATAAAAGATAATGATAAAGGAAATTTAAAGGGAAATTGGGTAAGTCTAGACGCTATCACAATATATAGTTGCTCGTGATAATAAAATATCAAAAATGTATTCATAATAATGTGAAGATTTTACATGTAAAAATTTGCTCTTATTTCCATTCTTACTTACATAGGTCTTTCGTACAGAGCAAAAATCTACAAAGGTACATGATGCCAATTTTTGCCACTATGATACAGATATGTCGTTTCAATGTGAGATCGATTAAAAATAATCTTTTTTTAGGATTCCAAAATTAATACTATGACTACCGACGACACTGAAGATTCCGATATACAGAGTGGTGCTTTCTTGTATCCAATGAAAGACTCTCTAAGACTATTGGATGCACATTTGATTTTCGAACCACTTTTGTCATCCTTATCGGTTATGCCACAACAGATGTTATCAGTTATTGGATCAGGAAATGTAAATAATATGTCCTCCTTAGATTCATTAGGCTCAAATTTATCTCTTGTAGGCAGTATGGATACCATGCGCATTGATATAGTCGTGAGTGAATTTGGAAAAGTAATAGATAAGAAAAAAAGTAAGCTTTATTAAAATATTAAACTCTGAATATAGAATATAGGATATATTATTTTTATAAGTAATATATTTCTTATCTTAATACTTATAGATAACAAATGTCAGCCAAGAAAAGGAGTTAACTCGAAATTTTATCTCGATATACCGTCAGAGACGCCAGCATTTTTATGCGAAAAAATTGGCATAGATATCGATATTAAGAAAATGGCCGATATGACAGTAGATGACATGATACAAAAGCAAAATGTTCTATATATATCTAGAGGTCAATTGAAAAAACATACTAGCACAGTGGTTAATATTAGTTTAAATATTCGTTACATAAGCCAGCAAGTAAACATGCCTCTTCTCAGATTATTACATCAAATAAGTAACATGTATCAAAACGTTAAAGAGACACAAATGGAGTTAAAGGAGCAACAGCCTGAAGGAAAACGTAATACTAAGGAAAACGTAATCGCTAATGACAACGTTGCGAAAAACGGTTCATCATCAAGTAAATATACTATATTTTGTTAAATGTAAATAATTATATGTGCAATCTATTTTACAACTAATGATATTATTCTAGCATCTGATTTGCAAGAACAGTTCCTCACTGGCGGCAAAAAGATCGAAGCACCGTTGCTTCGCAGTAGTTTTGAACCAAATCAATCGAAAGCGTTACCAGGTGCAACTGTACGATCTCGACCGCAAAGTTTCGCACAAAAATTACGAAGCACTGGCAAAAGTGTAAAGGGTTATATTAATTTAAGCGAAGGTGTTATTACGCCCAGTTTCGGAGCAAGCCCTAGCGGATCTGGTTTAGATAAATTTACAGATACATGTAAAGATAGCGCACATTTAACGCCACGATGTTGGAAAACCATATACTATCTTCTGGATTTGTACGCAACTCGTCCGGAAACTAAAACTATTACCCATCGATTTTCAATACCTGCAGATGCAGCGGAACATTATAAAAGCGGAAGGAAGTATGAGATCTTGAATGAAACCAAGGATGTTGATATTGAAAAAGGGTTGAATGCGGAAAATAGTTCAACACCAGTTCCTCCATCGAAAGAATTAAGTAAGTATAAAGTATTTTTTAGTGTTTTTTTTATCTTTTCAATCTTTAATAATCGAATGCTATTTACAGATATTGTAACAGGCGAAAGAACACGGCTAATTATTTTTGGCGTTGTACGAATTCATAGAACCAGATTATTGGCTACTTTAAGTGGTTTAAAACTTGAGGCAGAAATTACTAGTTTACATGCTAGTTTAACTTGCCGCAAAAAATCGCGACCCGCAAGTTTAGAATGCAGTATGACTGGACAAATCGGCAGAACCATGATTGTTTTACTAGAAGGCGTTGCCCCTAGTCAACAAACAGTTGTAAAAGTTACCGTTGGAAAATCGCAAGCTCTATATTCCAGCATTACGAGGCGTCAAAAGGACAAAAACAGCGGTTTATTGACTGTCGGTGCTGTAAATATCGATATACCACAGCATCCTGTAGCATTGCATGGAATGATGACTAGAGGCAGCAAACAGTTGTCGTCAACGTTACAGGTAAATATTAATCTCTCAATAACATTTAAATTCTTAAGAGAAACATGTATAAAAAGGAAAGGAATTCCTATCTTATAGGAATTAAGAGTCACTAGAACATCATCAAGAATGTCACGAGGACAACAACAAGACGATGTAGATGCTGTTCCGGGCAGTCCGCATCGTTACGCGCCAGCTCCTTCGATAGACGTAGAGAAATCACAGGCCGTGTCTGGTCTTTTAGAGCCAATCGTTATGCAGTTCCACATAATATTACAAAGCTTAAGTATAACTGCGGCATTGTTACCATCTCTCCAAGCGCAATACAAGATGGACCAGGTGAATAGTTCTGGCATAACAGGCAGCAAAGCTAAGTTTACTATAGATTTGCCTCGTCACAATCTGAGTTTCACGACAAAATTGCAAGTGACAGAAGCGAACTTACCGTCTGAAGCAAGTATCGAATTACCTAAAGTGCATGTTTTGGCCGAATATATTCAAGACGGAAGCAGTAACTTGAATGATAGCAAACTAGCAGGTATTATTTATAAGCAGTATTATTTATAAGCAGTTATTATTTATAAGCAGTAAATAATTCGAATCATGTATTTTTAAGTTTTAATAATTGTGTTTTAAATAAAATTATATTTGTTTCTCGCAGATGGTGTTGTATTGAGACAAGGTAGCTATCTGAGTGCAACTGCAGATATCGGAGTGTTTGAACATTCTTTAACGACGGATCTTTTAAATCATTTGGTATTTGTACAAAAGGTATTTATGAAAGAAGTAAACGAAGTCGTACAGAAAGTCTACGGAGGCGAAAAACCAGTACCTTTGTGGCTCGAAGATGACGAATCAAGTAACTCTACTTTGAAACGAATTTTATTTTCACTGATTATACGTATTAAGGTAAGGAATTTTTTACAAAATCTTTTTTATATTTCTTCTTTTTGTTGAGATTTGCAATCAGCTGAATTCGTTATTAATTTGTAACAGTTTTTTTATTTAAAAAAATATCCGCTATCACAAAGGGAACTTTATTTCTTTACAGAGAATTCAATTGACTGCGACAACTCCAACAAACTCGGCAGTGCGATTAGAAACCGGAGCAGTAGAATTTCAATTATCTAACAGAGTGCAAAATGTTTCTGGAGCTACTCAACCTAATCCTTACATGAAATTATTTGGCAAAGCACAAGTTGATATCAATTTAAGTCTGGGACAATTATTAAAAAATGTATTATTTGAAGAAGCAGAGCCTGAATTTCAACAGTTTGCTTTCTTTAATACTAGAATAGGATTACGAAATGCATTTCAAGAGGAAATGGCTCAGGGTGAAGACAAGGAAGTAGTTTTAATTACTCTTAAACGTCCACTGATTTATATACAACCAATAGCTGTCGATAAAGCTATACTTGTTTGGTTAAATTACAAAAATGCATATGAATATTGGAATGAAAAACGATCTAATTTGAATAAGGAAGTGTTAACTGCTACTCAGCAAGTATTTGAAAAAGTTCCATTTGGGCAACTGACGAGTCAGCTCAGCGCACCTCATCTTGGAACATTATTTTTGCAATTAACAGTCGATGATATGGGCATATGTATACCACTTAATCCCTTACCACCAAATAATTGGAGACTAAATAGAGGTCTTTGTGATGGAGAATCGCGAGGTGCTGTTGTGGTGACACTTGAAAATACAAGCATATCCGCATGTAGTAGTGGTAGTTTAGTTAGTAAAGGAAGGTATGTATTTGTGTGTATGTGTTCTTTTATTTATAAGGTCTTGATTTATATGTCTTATATTTTATATAAATTGTATTTTTCTTATTAGATTTGTAGGGTTATGCTTGAGATTTGCAGAAGACTTCGAAACTTCTTTGGACGATTGGAAACCAGATATGACCGACAGTAATATAATGAACTTATGTGTCGTGTCAGATGGCACTTACGAAGTTTGTAGTAGGACTATCGCTCAAAAACAAGATAAGTCTGGTACGATCCGTATATTTAAAAGATGGTATTTTTTAGAAACTTATCAGAAGATTTTAGAAGACAATCATATATACTTTTTCTTTTGTATACAATTTTTGAAAATAATCAATTTTTTTCTAGATAATGCTAAATGGATCTTAAACGTTCAATGGCAAATGGAAGGAGTTGATATTCATCTTGATGTCAATGTAGGACAACAGCTGTCGGCTCTTGGACATACATTAACGATGCTAACTGGTTCTGAAGAGGAAGATGATATTCATGTTCCTCCAGATTATGACAGCGATGATGGAGATCAACCAGAAAATAGTACTAGCCAGGTTAAAAGAAAAGTATGATTTAATTAATTTTATTTTTTGCCCATTTGCACGCGCTTTATTTAAGTAAGTAATATAATAAAAAACATCTTGTGATATATATATATAAAACTATACATAAAAAATTAGATCTTGGTAGCCATTTATTATATTTCAAAATCGTTTGTAATACTTTTAAATTTTATTATTTAAATATACCTCAATATATTTTGAATTAGAGTAGATATCTTTTATTTAAATTAAAATTGTATGCATTTATAGGAAAGCATATTAATGAAAAAATCGAAAAATTGGACGGACAGTCTCCCAGCATTTATCTTTGATCCTACACTCGATGCAAAGAAAAGATCACAATTAATAGAGAAAGAAATGAACGAACAAGCGAAAATTATAAACGATTTGCGATCGTTGGGTGCTTCGCATGGGACAATCGAGCAGGAAATGAAGCGCCTACATGAATTAGAAGCGATGGTATTCAAAGACTTTAGAAGGTATGTCATGAAATGACATCTTTCTTTGCAATGACACATTTTGACTTGAAATATATTCTCCAGGGATATGATTCAAAAACTAAGAAGACAATCGGTGAAAGCTTCTGGTATCAAGGGTAAATTAGGACTTGGTAGCAAACCGAATACATATCGTTCAAGATCGTTTATCGTACCCTCGCCCACACCAGAACATCATTTAGAAAGTCCGGAAGATATAAATACGGAAATTAATTCAGCAAATTCAGCTAGTTATGAAAGCAGTCCTAGGAGCGGTCCCAGTCGGTATGCATTTATGTGTTTAATTTTAAATATTCTTTAAAACAATATCTTTTTAATTTAATTTTTATAAAGTATTTTTATAAAGTATTTTTAAATTAAAGTGTGTGCGCGCGCACGTGCGTCTGTAATGTCTAATAACGTGTTTAATTAAAAATGATTTGTCGATGAAAAGTTGACATTGGTTTAAAAATGATTTGTTATTATAGGTCAGCTTCCCTGCGAGTAAGAGGGCTCAGCGGACCACGAGTTACTTTTAGTGATACACATACAATGTGCAGGTATGCTGAAATCGTATTAGCAATAAGAAATATAAATTAATTGTTTGTAACTATTTGTAACTTTTGTTAGGCAATCGTCTCTACCCAGCGCTAGTTCTGATTTAAGTTTACCAGAGGGAGAATTAGAATGGCCAGAGACTATTGAGGTAGAAGGAGAACGAGTTGAATTGAGAAAGAAAAATAGAGATATTAGTTGTACATCTAGTTATGACAGCATGGAGGGAAAGTATGTACTTTCAATAATTATGAAATACCTTCAAGCATGTTATATTATTCTTTCTTTGCAGTGCGCCATTACTCGATTCATTTGGGAAAGAGCAAGCTTCATCGACATCTTCTCCATTTATTACATCCCAGAAAGCTCAAGAGCCTAATATAGATTTTGAACTTGATGTCAAAGTTTTAATTAATAGCGGAAAATGCGTATTACATACAAAAGATCCAGGAAAAGAAGATGAAATTAAGCTGTAAATATCCATAATATATTAACATGATATATTATCTTAATAACTTTAATAATTTCTCCTAATTTTAGAAAGATGTTATTCCGATTAATTAATTTCTCTATATTGATCTAATTGCTTAAAAAAAAGAAAAATTTATATAAATTTACATACACATTAATTTACATATATGTTTATCATGTATTGAATTTTATCCTAGTACTTTTTAAAATATAATTTTTAGAAAATGTTTTTGTTTCTTTATAGCTTGAGTAGAATGAAGAAAGAAAGATCGTGTTCTGGTGGTACATTCGAGTTTCAACCTGGTAGTCCCAGTAGCAGCAGAAAACACTTAAATAGTAAAGAAAAGCCATCAACAACTAGTACATCTCGATTAAAATATCTACAGCATGCAAGTGTGCCTTTGGTAGATTTAACAATTTTTCATATTCCTGGTTTGGATGTTAAGGTAAACTTTAACATTTTGTTTGATGATTATAAATTTTTTAAATAGTGATATAAAGGAAAAATTACTTTGCAGGTTCATTATGAATCCAAAACTCTTCCAGAAGAATCATTATCTCCCCGTGTATCTGCTGAGAACAGTCTATTAAATCCAATTACAATGACAGTACTTAGAAGATCTAGTACTAAAAAAGCCAGTCTCTTTGCTTGGATGACTCTTCAAAGCATTCCAGAGGAAACTATTATTAGTCCTCATATCCTTGAATTTTTAGAACAAACTCTAGAGCCAATTCCGAGCAAGAATAATTTTCAGAGTAATGTGCAAACAAATGCTGGCTTTCTGTTAGAAAATACAGAAAACACATCATGGGCTGCTACTGCTGCAAGTAGCAATTATGTTTATGCCAGTTTCCCCGTTGATGTCATAGTATATTTTCATATGCAACCATCTACATTTAGGTATATTGGACTGTATTAGATTATATGAATTTTATATAAATTTCTAAGAAGAAGTTCTATATTATTATCCGATATTATATTAATAAATATTAATATTTTATAGATTTTCGTGTTTACCAGTTTCACGAGTAGAATGTATGCTACAATTACCATCTCTTGATATTGTATTTTCATCAAAACGTGCTGAGGAAGAGTTAATAGAGTTTCGGGAATTTAAATCGCAAACAACAGGCAAGGAAATAGGTGGCTCAGCTATCGGTGGATTATCTGTCACAGGTTGTTTAGCAGATTTTTCCGTTTATATTTTTCATCCATATGGTGGAGGAAAAAAAACAGGGTTAAAAGAAGCACAATGGTCGCCTTTGTCAGATAGCGAGAGAAAAGATTCGTTGAGTATCAACGTCGAATTTGTAAAATTTCATTTGTCAAGAAGCAGAAAATTGAATTTTCAAAGCGAACAACTTAAAAAGCTTTCGGACACTCGTGCTGTCATACGATTTTCAAGTATGTATATAATGCAAATTGAAATGTCGAGCATAGTTTATTAATTTATTTAGATATACTCAACATCTTATTGTAATAAATTATCTTTATATATAATTAATTTTTAGCGATCATTGATATTGGATCTGCCTCATTTAAATACGATATGCGTCGATTAACGGAAATTCTGGCATTTCCAAAGGCTTGGTATCGACGTAGTATAGTAAGACGCTTGTTTCTGGGAGATTTAAGTTCAGGCACCGCATATTCCGAAGGAGATGGAAGTCCTCCATTAAATCAAGAAGAAGCGGTCATGGGTAGCTCCTTATTAAAACATTATGATAGACATCCATGCGATCCACTTTCAAAAAGTGCACCTGAAAGAAGTCCCATATTAAATAGAGAAAAATTGAAATTAACCTTGGAAAATGATATGCCAAGACCCACGCGATTAAAAGGTATCTGTTTCGTAATTTGCAATTTACAAAAGCAAACTTAAAATTTATGTTAAATGTTATTTTTATGTTAGATATTGGAAGAGGCTGGAGCTTTACTACAGACAAACAAGTATCTTCCGAAGTCAAGTTACGAGAATCCACATGGGAGACATTGGTATTATTTGCGGTAAATTTTACGCGTCTAAACGTACATATGAATATGGGTAATGTAATGGGCAATGTTAGTTGGATGACAAAGGATTTTAGATCAGATGGAAGACTGTCTATTGGCAGCACAGGACATAAAAATTTATATATAGGCATTGGCTTAGGAGGCTCGAGTCTAGATGCGAAAGGTGGTATAGTTGGTGGGACAATTGAATTAAGCAGAATTGATACTTACAGTGAGTTTTTTAATAATTAAATTTTCATTGTTAAACTATTGTAGAATTTAATTTGTTTCTTTACACAATGTCATAGTACATATTCGAGAAGAACCTGGAATAGAACCTGATCATACAGTGGGATTGAAATTATTTGCGTTAGAATTACGATTGGATTATATGGGAACAAGTGTGTTAATGTCTCGAGTGTCTTCGTTGGACGTTACTCTTAGAGACGAATGGAAGATTAATCGTAGTAGTAGTGGTGATGCTTTCATGCCAACTCGAAGGTATGTTTTAATCTTAATGAAAGGTGAAATGCTTCAATGAAATAGGCAAAGAAACGCAATTTTATTTTGTTAAAGTTAAACATTAAAAAAGCAGTGCATAAATATATACAAAAAAATGTTTATACAGGCCCGCTATCATTTTCATGCACGGTGATTTGGGTTGGGATCAATTACAAATTATGATCAGTAAGTCAACAACAGCCGATTTGTTGAAAATGTTTTACAAACTGGATGAGTTTTTCAGTCAACAATTTAAGAGTAGCAAACGAGTATTTAGTTCATTACAACCAAAGCATCAAAGAATGAATAATAGTAGTATTAAGAAAAGGCAGCAAAAGAAGAGAACTGCCGTTGATGGTAAGTTCAAACTATTATCATTTATCAGCTGTCGTAATGAAAAATTGTAATGTTAATTAAATTTATTATAGGAGGTCCATGGAGTTTAAACCAGACTGCAATATCAGATGCTAGACATCATAGACATTGGCAAAGAGTATTAACTCAAGTAGCTGGTCTTCAATTAGGAAGCCTAAGGTTTTCTTTGCCAGCAACTGGTACTGTCCTTGGTGGTACAATGGAACTTCATGGTTGTAATATTAGCTTAGCATGTTTCCACGGAATTAATTTTAAAAGTAAAAGCTGGGCTTTGTTTTCGTTAAAAGAGCCCTGTATAAGTTTTGCTACAGAAGCTCAAGAAATCCCGAGCGTTGAAAGTAATTAATATTGAACAGTTATCATGCTATATTCATTTCTGTATCAATAGTGTAAACATAATAAATTTATTTTTCTTTACACACAGCGCCGAACACATATGACGTGCACGTCGTACAGACGTTAACCATCAGTTTAGGTCATCAACAAGAACAACACGCAAGACATCATTCCATGGCAACTGTGTGTAGATTAAGTCGAAGTGTTTTATTTCCACCACAATTTAAATCCCTACAAGAATGGTTTCATTATGCATTTGCTAGTAGTGAAATTGATGGTACATATTAAATATAAAAGAATTTTTATCATTATTTTTTTTCGTTTCTATAAAATCATATCTATCTAATTTCTTCTTTCATTGCATAGCGGTAGATAGATTTCCATGTGTCGAGAGGGATAGAGTGGACAGTACATCTGACGGTAGTAATGCATCACGTGGAAGGAGCACGTCCGCAACACCTGGCAAACTACAAGAACATTCGCACACACGAGAAGTGATATTCGCCTTGCCTTCGTTGCAGTTACATCTAAAAACTGAACATTTACAAACTGCTAGAACACCAGACGTTATAGGTATGTACATTAAAAGATGTCGATTTTTCAAACGCATAATTGTTTAAATATATGTTTACGTAACATTAATTGTTTGTTTTTATACAAATCAAACTATAATATTTTATGAGATACAAAAAATAAGTGTAATATAATTAATGTGTGTAATAAGTCTAAATATAATTGTTTAATAAAAGTCTAAATATAATGTGTAATAGACACATTTTAATGAAACTAATACGTAATTTTTTTGTAAATATGTATATAAATATTATAAAATTATATCGATATAAATGTACCATTAGTACAAGTTTGTTAAATCATACTAAGCACAAAGCATAATATTATATCTTTCAATTGTGCTACTTACTCTGCAATTGTGCTACTTACTCTGCAATTCTTTCGTGTATTTTTAGGACTTCCTAAGCATATTTTATATAGTAAGTATGGAATGAAAAGTTTATGTTTGGAATGATAAGAAATTACAGAAAGGACCTCGCACAAATCTTATGGAAAATGGCTTTCAGTCGAATTGACTGAAATTGTAGTATAATGTAGTTCATTACATCCTGATGAAAAATGCCAATGGGCACAAGGTTGAAAAATGGACAGTTTCCGAGTTATAGAGCGTCAAAGATCGGAAAAATGGGTTTATCTGCTCATTTTTCCGATCCTTGACGCTCTATAACTCGGAAACTGTCCATTTTTCGACCTTGTGTCCGTCGACATTTTTCATCAGGATGTAATGAACTACATTATACTACAATTTCAGCCAATTCGACTGAAAGCCATTTTCCATAAGATTTGTGCGGGGTCCTTTATTTATGCTTTATATGTTTAAATAAATGCTTAAGCGATACTTGTATATTGATAGCTTTGTTTAATAAAAGTTTTTAAAATCTTAAAAAGTTCATGATGTAATGACAAGCAAATTAAAATTTATTATTTTTTTTCTAATGCCTTAAATAATGTCTCTGGAACATTAAGTTATAATTAAGCATAATATTGTATGGAGATAATGTAATGAAGAGTATATATGCATTTTTAAAAAAATTTCCATAATTATTTAATTTAAACAATTAGTAATGCTTAAATAAAAGCATGGGAAATTAGTTTTATTGCATAAATGTAAAAGTATATATCTATGATATATTATTTCATTAGCCTAACTTTAAGATAAAGATAACGTAGTGTATGTATGTAAAAATGTTCGATCTTTAAAATGATTGTATATTGTGATTATTTCAATTTACAGGTGAAAAACCATTAGTTGAATGCAGCTTCATAACAGAATTTGAAGATCATATATTTGTTACCGTTGATGCTGAAGCCTTTTTCTTCTTACATGATCTCATTACATCATATGTGAAAGAAAAGGAAAGAGTGGTAAGGTTTTATTGAAAATATATTTAAAATAACTTTAAATCTAATTTTATCTTATATTTAGAAAAAAGTACTTTATTCTATGAAATTTCCCATTTTAGCATACGATGCAGAACATGGGTGCAAGAGCACACAGTCCCGATTCACAAGAAAGAAAGAATATAAACGCAGGTACAGCTAACATGTCTAGCATATCTGTTACTTCCGAGGACGAGAAGAAACGCAAACAGTTTGATCCGGCTGAAATGTTCATAAAAGATTGGCGATCATATAGATGTAAAACATGGCATTTAGAACCAACAGTAAGGTAAGTTATTTCTTAAATTTACTCTCTCGAAAATAACTCTTAAAATAACACTGTTATGAGTTTTCGTTAAGACTACTCTCATGGGCCGGAAAAAGTATAGAACCCTACGGAATCGATTATATCCTTCAAAAATTGGGATTTTCCCATGCACGCACGACGATACCAAAATGGATACAACGAGGATTTATGGACCCTCTGGACAAATTACTCGCCATTCTTATGTTAAGAATGGTATTAGCCGTTCGTGAAGAATCATTAGATGAACAAAAAGAATATAAAAGAGAAAAATAATATCAAATTGACTTTTTTTTAATACTATACATATGATCTCGTGATATGTATTACGGTGGTGCAATAACTGGTAAGAAAGACATAATACACATCAGTGTTACTTAAGATGCGGTAAAGTTTATGCATAAAGTGACAAGCCTATGTATAAATTTTTTTATTATTTGTTTAAAATAGTTAGATTCTGAGGTAGTTGATTATTAATATATTATAATTGGAAAGGAACCATAGTGGTTGATAATAATCGTTCTTGATAAAGAACTATGAAACTTATATTTGTAAAACTGATGTCCAGATGTATGTATAATATGTTTTAATATATATATTTGTAAGTGTAATTAATAAAACGTAGCGACATGTATCCAAACAACTGTATATCACTAACATACACACATGTATAATCTTTTTATTAGATATTATTTCTTAATTGAAAGAGAAAGTGTGAGAAGAGAGAGAAGATATATTATTTTAATATATTTTAATTACATTCTTATAATTTTTTTCTCCAAGATTCTCCGAAGATGCAACAATGCAAAATTAATCACACATTTGGTTTGTTTATTTGTCTTTTTGTGTTTTGAATTAAAACAATCATAATTATTTGTTCAATCTACAAAACATAGGACCTATTAAAAATATTTTTTTATATGCAAATAGATTCATGAAAAAATATAACTTTCATTTTGAATACGTAGGATAATGTAAAGCAGAATTTAGTATGATTGTGATATTTAATATTATTTTATCGTATGTTGTATCATACGAATTTATAAATTATATTCAATTTTGTAATCTGAATTGTACATATAGTTCTTAAAGACTCAGACTGTAAAACGTGCGCGACCTGTGATTTCTCTATATTTATTATATTGTGTATTATATATTTATTATATTGTGTGTATACGCTGTTTATTATGACTTACTTGTTTATAACATTTGCTTAAAAGTAATTTCTTGATATAATTTAAGTATATATAAATAGATTTCTAATGCGCTTTTACGATCATTATCGACCATAAGAGGGTTCTCTGGAACAATTTATTACTTAAATGATATAAAAAGTTTTATATTGATATGTGTAAATACGTGAAAGTAATTAAATTTATCCAGCACCATTGCACGAATATAAATATTCTGAGAGATATATGTGTGTAGATCCTTTTTAAGGATTTCAATATTCGATTCGAGAATTCAGTAGATTGTTCCAATAAGAAGAAATATGCATTTTTATATAACACACATCACACGCGTATTCGCAGAATATTTATTAAACTTTACCAAATATAAATCCACGAATATATTCATAATCTTTCCAATATGATTTTTTTCATTGCTTTAACAATAATATGTACTAAATATGTATTTTCCTGATGCTGGAATAAATGTGCGTTTATAAATATTTCTATATTTGAACTTATTTTTATATTATTTTATTTTACATAATACCTTAAAATGTCTATAATTATAAATCTATAATTAATTTATCTTTTGCATCTAATTAGATAATTAGATGCAAGATTAAATGAGAGTTAAAATATGTCTCTTTGAATATCTCTAAAAATCATGAAAAGGTTAATATGATTAAATATGTAAATATTTAGTTTTCCTGCAAGTTTGAAAAGTTATATATTTTAATTTTTAGCTTCAAATTTAATTTCTTCATTTAAGTGTATAATTCTTGCGTACCATAATTTATAAAAATTGCATATCATTATTTGTATATAATTCATGTGTAGTTATCGAATAAAATAATAAAAATGACAATATAATTATGAATATAAATTTATTACTCGCAGAATGTGCAAGTGAGAACTTAAAAATATTTTTATATGAGATATTTCTTATTGCTATACATAATTATATAATACATCTATATCTATGCTTTATAATATTATATTATAGCTGCACGTATATTAAGATACAAAAATCATAATCATGGGATAACTTAACTTATATTAGAATTAAAGCATAATAATTTCAATAACGTCAAGTAACAATAAAAGAGATATTATAGATATAAGACAAAAAGAAAAATTCAAGATATATTCAATGCATACAGACTGGAATTCACGAAATTCTCATGTCATACGACAATCTTTCTCATATCTTATTAATTTATTTTTTCCCTTTTTATCACGGACAAATGTTATTTATATACCCTATAGGATAATTATCTAAAAGAATAAATTTCAAGAAACATTTTTGCGTATATTGTGACAATGTAATTTAAATCAATAAATAAAGTTTGCAGATATCATTTAGTATATCGTAGCAATACTATATTATTCTATTATATCAATTATAATTAAATGTATATTACTGTACAATAAGGTGTAGTTTATACAATTTATATATAATAGATAGTGATATATACTAATATAATAATTATCCAAATTCCAGTTTCTCTATAATGCATCGCAAATTTGTGCACTGAGCTTTGAGAATATAGTACAGACAATCAATTGATAAATTATCAAATTTCTCTATAAATTGCTTTTCATTATACACGTGGACGGCAAGGATATTTTTATATATTTAAAATAGTTGAGAATTGCTCATCATGCTTTTGATAATTGTACGAGTTACATTTTATAATAATGAAACGCTTTTATGTTGCTATTAAACAAATTCAAACCTTAGTTTATGTGTGTTATTCAATTGTTGTGTGTATTAATTCAATATTTTTAAATTAAAAATTGATTGCTTTATTCTATTACATAAAAGTAAAATTAGCACGCGTATAATCAGGAATAAATGTTTCCTTTTCCTTTACTAGCCTATTTATGCGTGTATATCTATCATTTTTAGCACAAATGTGGCAAAATATATGTGTGTAAATGATTCTATCATTAAACATTTACTGTACAATATGTTTAGGAACTCGCACAATTCTATAATATGATTTAATATAAACAAATAGTATAGCAAATAAAAAATTAAAACATTTAGTTCAATGATTTCTATTATTCTGTGTGAAAGAGATACTCAAATTAAAAATAACTTATAAAAATCAACGATAAATTGTCTCCTTAATGAATAACAATTATATTATATAACATATTATAACATTAATATTCAATGTTGTTTGTACATAATCATGAAATGAAATTAATTACATAGCAGATATATGACTATTTACAATTTAAACACGGATGCTTTTCGTGTGACATATTTTGATAATAAGCTTATTCAACTTCACAAGTATGTCGTTAGGAATTAGTACTTTCATACATTACGTTTTATACAATGAGTTTCCTATAAATCAGTATAAAAAATTAAAATGTGAACTACGTAAAAAAGATGTTAAGTGTATAAATGTACACTCACAATAGATGAGTATAAGTTTCACAAGAAACTATTAATAAATTTAAAAAATATAGTATGTTGATGGATATAAAACTATAATTTATACTAGTATATTAGTAATTTATACATTTGATAGTAGATTATAGAACAAAATATTTCTTTGTTTTATATAATTTTATAAATAATATTATTTATTCAATATTTTGCACCTAATTCGCAATATATTAGTATATTATTATTATTAAGTATATATAGTAAATATTATTGATTGGACTCAAAGTATCTAAATAATAAATAAAAAATGTTTTAAGATGTGTTGCAATAACACAAATTTATGATGAAAAATGACGTATCCATCAACTACTATTTAATTATTCGTTTGACATTATTGCTTCCAGTTCTGTAAATGAATAAGACAATTATATGCGCGCGCGCGCGCGCGTGTATGCCTTCACTATATAAAGAAATTTCATGCACAATAATGATAAGTGTCACACATATAATTATAATTGTAAATTATGTAAATTATGTACTTTATGTATTTATATTAGTAAATAATATAATATAATGCGATGATGTATAAAATACAAGAGTAACTGTAAACTACGAAAGCAGAAGACAAGTTACAAAGGCAAAAGGGCTTTATATAGAACAGAGAAATCTAACTTTTGTTAGATAATTAGAAACTTATGAAGCTTCTTATAAAGTGTGCTGTACAAAAAGATAATATTCATTGTTCTTCGCAGTCTCGATAAAAGTGCAACGTAAATTCCAAGTAGTCGACATCATGCTTACTTTTGCAAATATTCTGTAATAAAATAATATGATAATTAAACTATATGTTAATATATTATATAAATTAATGTTAAATATATTAAAAATATCTAACGTAAATATTTTGTGAAGAAAATTTCATAAATTATTATCTCTTTATATTAAAATATATATAATTACCTCCTGAGGTTGCATCATAGGTATTCGAAACTTTAAAGTTTTCCTTTGGTAATGAGCGACATCAAGAGGAAAAGACTGATCACCTGGTGGATTATTACTTTCGATATACTGAGATTGTTGCTGCATGGTATAGCTCCAACCGCACATCATTGTTTCGTCCATACCAGAGTTTGGTGAAAAAGGACACTGCTGCACGATTTGCCAATACCACGGCATGCCGCTACAAAAAAAATCGTGATTGAAAATCGATATAACTAATGAGTTCTAGTATGACCCTTATTAAAAATTGAACATACATATTAATAAAGTATTTATACATTCTAAACTTACACAAAATGTAATGTTAAGTGCGTGTCTGGCATATGTTTTGACAAAGGTACAATGCAACTAATGTTGTTGGGTGTATCTGGTGATGATGGAGAGCAATATCTTTGATCCAAAGATGCGTTGAAATTTTTTGCTACTACGAATAATTGTGGTCTAGGTTCTGGTGGTAATGATCCTGCAGCATTGCTAGCGACTTCTCCCCAATCTCCACCACCAGTTTCTCGTCTTGCTCGTTTATGCAGATACTTGTAATTGGTCTATAAGATACACATACGCTTAATTACATTTCTCTTTTTTGTTATAAATTATCCGATGTGAAAATTTAAGAGAAAATTTATACCTCTTTTACAAGAGTTTGAGTGTTAGGATCAGATGGACTAATACCATTTTGAAAACCTTTACTTAATTTTCGTTTCTCTTCATGTGGCATACTTAGTGGCTGTTCCAAGTGATCTGCTAAAAATAATAAAATAAAATTTGTTATATAATAATACATTTTAGATTGTATAAAGCATAAATGATTCGTATGCATATTTTAATAAAATTTAGAGAAGTATATAAAACTTACAAATAGACTTCTTCTCTGGTGGATGATCAGGCTGAGGATCTTCTAACTGATGAATCTCAGCTGTACAACAATATATCTAAAACATTGCATTTATATTTTATTTAATTATAAATATATTGTGCATTTATGTGTATTTATACACATACACATATATCAATAACATTTAAATAATCAGGAAGTTCTTAAGTACCTGACATGGACTTTCAAGCTCAGTAAAGTGTGCGGGGCATTCTTCGGGTCTTCCTAAGGGAATTGGACCTTTATTAACAGATGAAGAATCTATATCAGAACCTTGATCATTCTCATCTACATTGCTAGGAACAGCACCTGCACCATTTCTACTAAGCCAATTTCCCGGGAATTCGCTGAAATATATTATTAATATAACATTTTTAACAAATTTTTTTCTTTTGTTTCATAATATTATTTAAAAACATCAATTAATACATTTATTTAAAAAATTTATTTCAATTTCACTGACTTATTTTTTTCATGTTTAGGTTGGGGATGACTCATCGGATACCACGTTATTTCCTGAGAATACAGTTGTTGTTTCGTGTGCGGAGGTGGTGTGGTAAGGGAATTACTTTTGATAGATAATCCTCCGTCTAATTCCCTTGTGTAAGATCCTTGTTTAGTATAGAAAGGAGATAATGTACTATGTAACAAGGAATTATATCGATGCTCATAATTAGAAGTGGTAGACATTGTCGGAGGATGAGCCGGACCAATAGCCAACATTCCATTGCTTGCCATGGCCGACCATTCAACGCTACTGCGTTTTTGATATTCTAAGAAATATAATGTTGCCATTGCAACTAAACTGAAAATCATAATATCAAATTATAGTTAGATGTTCAAGAGAGAAACGAAATTGAATTAAAATGGAAATAAAGCTAAAGAAATTACCAAAATGCCATGATGAGAATAAGTATAACAATGATAATTTGAATAAATTTGTTACTGCAGAGAAGCTCTTCTTCTCTTTCGAACCTTTTTGTCTTTCCGTGCAAAGATGATTTATTATTGATAGATGATGAATATTTATTGCCTGATATACTAGATACTGTGCTGATGGAACTCTTTAGACTATCACCTCTTTTCAATTTTGCTAACCGTTTATTTATTCTCTCTAGTTGATCTATTCTCGTTTCTAGACTGTCCGTCACCTGTAAGAAATCGATTATTAAGATAATTAATTAAGAGATTAAATCTTAATCTATAAAACGCTGTATAAGGATTGGTATAAGATTCTTACCTTGCATAATTCCTTGACAGCACCAACGTTTTCCATAAATATTCTCTCCTTATTTACCACCAAGAAATTTTCAATTCTTTGACCATTTGGCAGAACTATATCACCTGCCGGTAGTACTGCTTCTGGTAGAATTTGCTGAACCTCTTGCGCTATAACGCCAGTATCTTCCTGTTTGATATCTAAACCCGAATGTTGCGCAAATTCCGGAGCGTATCGATAACGAACAACGCGTAGTTGTTGTACGTTCCGCAGTTGTTCGCGCGTATCAACTTCTTGAACGCTTTGCTTCGCTCTTACGTCACTAGGTTGAACGATATGACCGGTTACCTATGTCACAAAATTTAGGATATATCGGTACACAATCACATTATCCAACGTTAAATCCAAATTCTCTGTGATATAAATATGTAATTGAGAAAGTTGTGCGCACCTTCATATTGCCATGTACAACAAGAGCTTCGTCTGGTCTATCCGTATTAACTCCAACCCTGCCCGCATGGTATACGCTATCTGGAGCCGCTCCTCTCTGCCATCCACCTTCAGCACCCACACCAGTACCTTCTGACTCAAACTGTCCTGGGTTACTCGCCTATAATGCAACGTATAAAAATCAATTCCATGTAACGTATGAGAATCATTTCCAGAACAACTTTAATATTGATTTTACGTACTCTGACAATTATACGTTCCGATGCGTGAGCTACTACTTGATAACTGGCTTGATCTGCGGTATGAGCGTGTAATCCGACAACTAAATGAAAATACCTCTGATCCGGATTTGGTTTTCCCTTTTTACGCATATTATTACTCGTAGTTTCGCTAAAGTGCAAGCGGCCGACCGTCACTTTTGTTACACGTTCGCCACCTAATTCGACTCTGTAATATAATATCTATAACATAATCCAACTGTATCTATAGATTTATATATTACATCGATGATAAACTCACGTTACAGGATGGAATGGTTTCTTGCTTCTGTCGCTTTGACTTTGTTCGACTCTGATCGTTTGCGATGGAGATTCTACTTTAACTCCGTAGAAATGTAATTGAAAACCACTTATCTTCTTTAAGCCTTCACCAGTCCTAACAAACACAGCCTCCCCTTGAAGTTGCGCATGACACGTTATCTAAAGATGTAATACGATTGCAAAGATTGTTATTTAGAAAAATATTTAAATATATTTTATATATATTTCTGACCATATACATATTGTTATATATATATATTTAGATTAAGAAAAAAAATGTTTTGAAACCAATAATATACTGTGTTTTATCTTTACAATTATCGGACATCGCTCTTTTACCTGAAAATGATTCTTCTTTTGACAAACAAATGCATCATCCGAATTGCTAAAATTAAATCCTTTATCGGCATCCACTCTATAATGTGGTACCGGTAACTCTTTGAGATTATGATCGCAAAGAACGTGCCAAGATGTTTGCTGAAAAGGATGAAATCGAATACACTGATAACTAGCGTCGATGTAATTGTTGTCGGCGACTTCGTCGCTGTCCAGCACTGCGCTACTGCTGCTGCAACTGTGTTCCACAGTACCCAGTTCAGGTTCCTGAGAAACAACAATCACAAATAATAATAAAAAGTAAAAAAAGAGCAATCAAAATTACGAATAAAACGCAAAAGCACCTGTTTAACGTGGATAAGACCATCTTGACTGAGTTTCCTCTTTTTGGGGGCTGATTGTAGGGAGGAGTATAGAGTGTTAATGCTAGCCGGACTGTGCTCATGTGATAATGACACCAAAGGCGGACCTATCTGAGGTTGCGTCGGAAGATTCGACGTTCCCGACGTAAGATGGGATGACAGAACCGGCGTTAACAGTAGAGGATCAGTTGTTGTCGCAGACAAAGTTCTTGGAGAAGGTGGTAGCAAATTAGAAGGGTACTGATTGTTCTGATGATGCAGAAGTATCTCTTGCAAAGCTGCTTTTTGATCTATAATTGTATATTATACATAATTATATATTATAATTTTCTTGTAGAATGTTCTTATGCAAGTGTATTTAAACTCACGTGGCGAATGTACGTGTTGAGTGTCATTATGACCCGGCGGTGAATACGGTGGCTCACTTCCGCTATCCGGTGGACTTTCCGGTAGCGCGTGTCTGGAAAACGCGATTTCTATATTTTCACCGAGTCATTTACTCTACAAAAAATCTGTCGCTTTTTTAAAATGTATATGTTGTCACGTTTACTTCAATATATAATCTAATAACTCTTTATTACTTAAAACTGAAATTGTGTGTAGAACTGGTGCAATTTCATTCCTGAATTGAATTTAATTCCTCATTTCGTACCGAAAGCTAGAATTCCGATGCCGATTTTCGTAAATAAGCATAGAAATTATTCTTGTCTCTTCCATAAACTTGTTAAAATTGCAGTTTTACCGTCAGTTTTTTTTTTCTAGAGTCCGACTTACGGGTGAACATACGCCTGTGGATCTTTATAGCCGCCATTGTTTGGTACTGTCGTGGTACCAGAAGCGCACGCTATGGAAACTGGATGAGTCTGCGTCATCTGCGGCGAAGATAGTCGCGGTGGTGGTTGCTGTTGGGCAACCGGTTGCGACGTGGGTACCTCGATTCGGCCACCATGGGACACCGTTCCACCTCCATTTTCGTTGTGAGCAAGGGTATCCGCGAAATATCTAAACACAGAATTCCATGGTCAACATCTCTGTTTTCGTTTCTTTTTTTGTTTACACTCGTTGTTTCTCCTCTGAAATATCTGTAGAGTAGCATTTGCTATATTTAGAGATACCTGATGTAAAGATGCAGAAGACATTTTGATAGAAATCGGCGGTACGCGCGCCTACGTCAACAACTTTTTTATTGATCTTACCAGAGCTATGCATGTTGAGACCGCGACTGCATGTTGGATTTGCAAAACATGAGATATCGTTATCGTCTGAATCGCAGTTCGGCGTACAGCGGTAAATGATGCTTTGCGCTACGTTCTCTTGCATTGAGTTTTCTCAACTCGCAGAATTTTGCGCGAAGTAGTTAGTAGTAAGTAGTAGAAGTGATAGAGAGTTTAACTGCACGATACCACCAGTGTTATTATGCAGTTTCCATCGAAGTAAAGAAGATTTGCGACAATAATCCGCGCGTCAATAAATTTTCCACGAATTCTCGATGAAAAGGAATGTTCAATCAGAAACATTCGTTTGATAATAATCCACAATCTCTATCGACTGCGTTAAAAAAATCCTGCAAAATACCTGTTCCTCTTCATTGCATAAGCTGTCGTAATTATATTGTCAACCGAATGGAAATTTCTTTAAATATAAGTGACTATCATTGTCTCTTTATTATCTCTCATTGCGTATGATTTTTACCGATGATGTCTTGCTTGTTATTTTATATTGTTTTATAATTAATGCAATTAGAATCGAAAAATAAAGAGATTTCCACATAGCGGATCTCTTTTCTCTAAATGACAATCCCGTATAAAATCACTTCGCGTTTGCGTCGCTACTATAAATTTTCTCCGCTTATCTATCTAACTAATGTATTTTTTTAAATAACATATCTATTGCGTATTGATCACGATGCATGCACGTGTATATACATCGAAATACAGAATCACAAGAATAATAAATAACAAAGAGAAAGAGAAAATCACAGAAGTTAGTAATAAAATAACAAAAAAATATCTAGAATGAAACTGGATTCGTTTCTAGATGGGGAAAATCAGAATGCACAAATATGAAAAAAAAAAGTTTAATCTTAACACAAAACTGACAAATTACTCGTTGAATAAACGACATACACGGATGTCACTCGGATAAGAGTAAATTTTTTTTTCCTCGGTTAATCCGAGTCGTTGTGTGATGAGCACCGGGAGCCTTTTAATGGAAGACGAGTGCTGGAAGTCGAATTAGCAGGGTTAACGTAGTGTGCACGCTGTGATTCCATCAATTCCGTTCCGTCTGCCTCTGTCATTATATCATTACACCTCTGCGGTTGTTATCTGCATGAATATCTGTCTGCGGGCTGAATATATACGTACGCGTACGTACGTGTGCGTATAAAGAATGGCTGGATGCGTTTCCTGGTGTACGCGGTTACGTCAATACATGCGGTCAGGTCTGGAATAAGATATTTTTGTGCCCGAAGTCATATAAGAAGTTGAAAGCATTGTCGATTCTCACGCATTATCGTTATTTATTTGAAGTACCGAGATTCAAGCTTCTTACTCTTCACTTGATGAAAAATCGCAACGACACGAACACAAAATGAAAGGAAACGATATTTTATACACTAACACGAGTTGCTTATTATACGATCATAAATAATATTGTAAATATACGATCATATCGCATGATTGATGCAATCGTGCATTGTCAAGAATCCATACGCGACAACCGCATCTCGAGCTTTTGAAGGCTCTTCTTTTTCTTTTTTTTTTACTTGGAATTTTTTACTAAAAACCATTTTACCATTTTATCATTTATACAAATAACTTCACACATATTCTTTCTGCTGGCAATGAGACAGACAAGATTTACTTCTTATCTTTTTCTTAATTGCATGTTTTAAATAGACTACTTTAAAAATACGGAGAAAAATTTATCATGGAAACTAGTTTGAATTAATAAAGTATAAATACTGACCATAGTAATCAAATAAAAATATTATAGACAACAGTAACCATTCCTATGATACTCGCTATGTTGTAGTGATAGAGCCTGAATACATAGTGTCGAGATGGAGCAATTTAGAAATTTAGCCTTTAGATACTTCGTGCCGTTCGCAGGAAACGCGTGCTCGTGCTGCTGGACAGAAGCGTATTATCTGAATTCGTTAATTATCATAATTTGAGAAGGCGCCTATTCAAGCGTTGAAAGTATCATGCTCGCAAAATTTTACATTTCGCATTACGTGTATTTCTAGAATATTTACTATAATTTTAGTTTACAGAATTATCTTCAAGTTCATCGATAAATTAAAATATTAAAAAAAGCACTTTCAGATTTTGATATGATTCATGTAACATATAAGGGTCATAGAGATGGATCGCTATGCATGATTGATAAGATTCATTAATTCTGCAACTTTAACAAACAAATTTATGTAAATGTAAACTGATAAATTGGTAATCGGCATTCTGAGAAACAACAATTCGAGTTTTATGATCATTACACTGACACACGCATTACGCACGTGTGACGAACACGCGCGTTGTAGGCGTTAACCATGGCTTCCAACAAATGTAGTTAAACTTCGTCAAATAAAACACACAACACACATCAGACCGAACGTTTTGACGTCCGAGATCAAGTTTCCCGTCTAATCGGAGAGTTTTCTTTTTTTAAGCCAACTCAAGATGCGCGATAAAATGAAAATAATGATCCGTAACATGGACGTGCAAAGTTAATATTCTTCGAACTCACGTCGCAGGTTGTTCACTGTCGCTGTTGATAAAATCCTCCAATTGCGAAAAATCCAAAGCTTCGTTGTCTATTCCCCCGACGAAATCACCACGACCTGGAAAAGGGTAAAGAATTTCGCATTAGGATAACAATAAATTTTTTGTTGTGAGTACATGTAATATAATCACCGTTTCTAATTGTAACCGATGTGAGATCCGTTTCAATAATATATATCCATGCTACATTACTGTATAACATAGGATGTAATTATACGAATATCACAAAATTGTTGCTATGCGCCTATTTCAAACATACACACGCAAACTGTAATCGTCATTTGTTGCATCATAAGTTGCAAGAGCTCGTGTGAGAGATGCATCTACGTGGGAAAGAGATTTCAAGTAAGGCACATTGTAATTTACCGTCCCTGATAGTTTTTTTTAGTAAGGGAGAAAGTTGATTTATTGAATGGACACGAACAAATTTCACGGATGATTGCAACTCGAAGACGAAGACGCATTTGAACAAAGCGTCAATGAACGAAAGAAAATAATCTCACGAACAGCGAATTTCTTGCAACAGTTCTTAAATTTCATATATATATATATATATATATCGTCGAAATGTTCGTTCTTAGACACAGTCGTAGAAAACGATTTATTAGATTTTCTTCAGGGCGACAATTGCGCGAGATTAAAAAAGAATACAGCTGACAAAGTCTAAAAATTTTAACAAAGTCTAAAAATCATAAAGCAGTCATTGATTTCCCTAACATTAATGCTCTTGATTCTGTTTTGAAATGTAGAAACACAAGCGTGTACTTCATATATACTTAAACGCTTAAGACTACAAGCAAAGTGTTGTAATACGTTACTTCCGGTCAAACATTCATAAACGTTTAAGCATTGGGAACCGAGAGTAAGGACACTTTTCAAGTGAATAACGAGACGTAACTTCACATTGTATCGTCTCCCAAAAGTTTTTTAGAGCAGAATAGTAATTGTTAATCGTTATATCATTCGTCAATATCGTAAATAATGTAATATAAAATTTTTGATGTGAGAATCATTCTTATTTTGAATTATTGACATTCTATCGAAATTGCATAAAGATAATAGTCGTAGTAATAACAGTAGTAATTTATTCTGTGCACCGTAAAATATTCCTCTAAGAATAAAAGTAAAAAGAGTTTAAAAAAATATTGCAAAATTATATACAAGTAAAATATATTATATATGAAAACTGTAATAAATATATAATGATAAATGTACGCGTGACAAAACAATATAATTATCTAAATCAACATATTCACCTATCGCCCACTTAATAAATGCGACGCCACAAGTTTTGTTCAGTCAAAGATGCTAATAGGCTAAATTTTCAGTGATCTCATAGGACAATGAGTTTTACAAGTCAGATTTGATTTTTGGTAAATAAATAAATAAATCAACAAGGCAGACATAATTACATTATTAAGACAATATCACGGAAATCAATAAAAATAACCGGAATAATAGCATTCTCTTCGATAATGCTTTCAATAGTCCGAAAAAGTATCAAACCTGAAATTTGAAAAAGTTTCAATCCTGTAACTTTTTTAGAGGAAATTCTTAAAATCTTTCTTTGCTATATTGAACGCAATAAAAGCTACCATTTTTAAATAATCAGGCAAACGAAGTCTAGAATGTGTATGGCGCGTTTACGGAGAGCTGGAGGGGTGAGTTACAAGGGTAGATGAGTCGTTGCCAGCCAACTCTTTATCAAGATATCGACCAAACACCGCCCCCGTGACTATGGTTGGTCGTTTAAATCTGAATATTATTACACCAGATGCCGTAGTTATAAATTATTGAAAAACCATTTATATATGTGTATATATATATATATATATATATATATATATATATAATTTATTTACACAGTAAATAAATTTAATGTTTTTAAATATAATATAAAATATTTTTACTAAAATATATTATTTTTATTTCTATTAGCATATTAGCACTATGTACGTAATACACCGAAATAAAATACTTTTATTCATGGTAAATTAAAATTAATTGCAATTTGTATTAACACAAAGAAATGTAACTTTCACTGAACGTTAATTACATACATCTTTCCTCGTCGCGCAATATATAGGAATGCTAATTTCAATTGAAGCAAAGCCTTCCAACCACGGATAAAACATCGTGTAATAATTGTGCCTATTCCAATCAAATCTTAATGATGTAAAAAGGCTTATGTATAAAGATGTATCTAGGCTTTCGACCTCTCTGTATCGACTGACGACCACTTTCTCCAGCAAAGCAAATAGAAATGCATCGTAGACAGCGACTCGTCTATGAAAATTGACCGGCTTTCATCCTTCGCAACAGAATATAGATGAATATAGAAATGTTTATAACCCGACTGTTGCTGTAATCCACACACGATGCGATAGAAAGTAATACTAACGCATTCATGCAAAGGCATTGTATTATTCTTACGACACGTGTATCACCCTGATCATAAACGTTTAAACAGAGGAAGTTAATCGAAACCCAATTGTCGATTTCACCCCTGTTGATCGTAGGGTTGATGCAGCTGCCGTATTGTAAGCACAGGGTAAATCCGGCAGAGTCCCACCTGAGTCTAAATGATTAGCAGAGGGTATAGTGTTCTTTTTTCCATAGTCATTAAGAGGTTTTCGAGAGGGGTCCGAACAAGTTGCAGACAGGTGTTAAACTGCTGTTTGTGATCACGAACATATCGATATTCGTCATGCAACTTTGACAACATAATTATGCTCATTACAAATAATGCAAAATATTAATATTGTATTAAATAAGGATAGGCACAAACAAACAAATGTAATTGATAAAGCCAGGATTACATAGTATCAGAATCTATCTCTCTTTCCTTCCTTCTGTTTGAAATTTTGAAATTTTACTTAAAAAGAGTTCCATTTTTTATTTATTATAGAATTAGTCGATCAAGACATACATGTTGTTATTAGAAATAATAATGATTTTAAAAATTAATAATAAAATTGTTTACAGAAACTGATTTCTGAATATTTAATATTTAGAATATTTAATAAAACATTTTAAAGCCAAATTTCAAAAATAAAAAAAATGGCACTACGTTGCACCAGCTTCAATTATTTCAAACTCGATGACGTATATTATAATTTGTTTTAGTTCCAAAAAAGTTTTTTTTATGCAAGTTATTTTCCAATATCATATACAAACATTTATTTCCAACAATTTCAAAGACAATCGAAGAAATCAATTTTCAAGATATAAGGAAAAATAGTATTGGCATATTTACTTTATAGAACATACTTTTGAAGCATACATCTCGTTTAAAAATAAATGAAAATTTTCTGTTATAAGATCTGTATTCTTTCGTTCTTTCACAAAAATATTGTCATTTACTGTATATACAATCTGAACTTTAGGCTTATGGCGTCTCGATTTTTGCTTTGTTTTCTGATGATATTATAAAATTGAAATAAATAATCGGTATTAATAATTTCACCTTTGTCTATATAAGTATCGCATAAATATCTGTAATATAGAAAAATAGAAAAAAAACACTTTACCGATTATACAAATTATGCAGTAATTACCTGTTACGCTAAGCAATCGACGAGCGCTAACTTGATTGATAATATTAGCATCTTCATGATGATCATTCGAATGATTTCGTCCACTTTGATCGTTAGATTGGTGCTGAAGTGCCCACGTAAATTCCATAGCGATGAAAATGTTTTAATAAATCTGAACCACTTTCGATGAATTGTCTGGTACGTAAGATTAGAACGACACTTCATTCGCTACATAATTGCCGCGAAAAGTTGAATAAACTTACGACATGTAATCTATGAAATATAAATATCACTTCGCTTGCATGAAATTTGTTTAGGTGTCGCATGAATCTTTACATTTTACGTAGCACTTCATAATTTTTCTTTCGCGAAAAAATTATACGACAGATTATTCTCAACAAATCCACAATAAGGTATGATGGCAGAATTTTGACGATACTTCTATTAGATATGATTAAAATAAAGCTAGTGTTAAATATCTTTTTATCTCTTTAGTTATCTGTCGCGAAAATGAAGAGACGTAAATGAAGACGGTCGCTCGTAGTCTTGATTTTCTAGTTGGACAACGAAACACAACAGTCCACGGTAGTTCACGACTTAATCGTGAGTCTCCTCCATCGGAGGTCTCCAATACCTCCACCATATTCCAAGTATAGAGGGGATTTCCTCTTTGACTGGAGGGCGGTGCTTATTTCGGACTGAAAGGGGTGGTTACATATAACCCTTTTCTTCGATATGTATTATCAAAGAAATGAGACGTCGTGATATGAATTCAAAGATTAATGTTTTCTTATAGATTGCAATTAATGTTTTTCTTACTCACAATAAATTCAAGTATCGATTATCAATTAATTAAGAATTGATATTTAGATTACATATCTATCAATAGATGACCGAATCAGTCACGTGTGATATGTTCAAAGCACCCTAATTTTTATATATTACTCAAAGAAAATATAAAATAAATTGGAATTAATTACGAAATAGTAATTAATTCCACTCCATAAAAAATTAAAAATTGTGTCGATTGATAGCGACTAAATTTTGGATAAAAATCGTTTCCTTCTTTGATGTAACTATGGTTATGTGTTCAATAATATCAAAAAACAAAAAATGTACATAAGAAATGATTTTTCAAAATATAATATAGTAAGTATAAAATATAATATTGCTAAAATTTTCTTTGTCCACTTGAGTAACCATGATGGATTTCACACAGATTATGTAAGAAAACTTTATGAGAGCAAAAAGAATGGTGAAAAATATCTGTAATTTCATCACAGCTCAACTGATACAAAATAAAAGCAAGAAATTGTATCAAAGTTTTTATTAACTTTTCATAATGTTTCAAGTCCAGTATCTGAATCTCTAAATTTAATATCCGTAATGTGTTACGCGTTAAATTATGGCAACGCTATTTTTTATCTCTATCAGCAATATTATATAAGTTGAAAATAGCATGTAACAGATTAACGATGATTTAAACGCATAATTATTCGTATGTAAAACATTAAACAATTAAAATAGGGCTTGTAGATCCAATTATTCTATCAGAATTCTTTCGATAAACACCTGCTGTTCGCAGTACGCCCGTCACTTCTGCACCAAGCGAGAGAGCGTGAATCCATTTCTCGTCGCGTGCTGTAAATGTTCACGGGTGCGTGTAATCGGCATCACGCATTAAGTGCTCGCCCGCGTTGCGCGTATGAACCCTCCGTTTATATTACCATTAACACGACCGAGACCGGGCACACCGAACGAGCATTTCCCAGACTCGGTTTTGATCCCTACGCTATCGGAAAAGGGCAACGATGGTGGCAGACCGATAATATGCAAATGTTTACTTCTGGTTAAATGGCCGTTTATTTATTTATCGCTGGCCTGAACGTTACGTTTATTCTCTATCTTCTCGTTTGCGAAAAAATTTGCCTTAAGTTTTGAATCTTTTGGTTTGCGCCGTCTCAGTTGCGAGTCGGCGATCTTTTGTGACAAAAGACACTCTATTATAACGCGACTTTTAAAACATGCATGGTATGTGGTGTGTATCATTTATGAACGTTGCGTCAAGATATGTAGAACGAGAGTGATCGGCAATTACAAGTAGTGTGTCGTAGACGTTTAATTAATCTCGATTTACTTATTACAGAATTTACAATGTGAATAACTGCTTGTTGCAAGGAAATGAAAAAAGGGAAAAATCTGTAACATTGTTACACCAAGTATAACTCACTCGCAACAAATACATGTTCCCGGCTGATATTCTTTTATTCGTCTATAAAAGATTAACAACAATTATATTTTATGATTATTTCAAAGGACAATATAAAATTGCAATACTTTATAAACGTATTATCATTTGATATCAGTCTCGGTGCCATTTATAAATATATGGGGAGCTTTCCATTTAATGACACAAGTCGACACAAATGTTGTTCTATCGTTCTTAGCATTCATGGATAACAAAGACAAAATGATACTTTTGTCGACTTGTGTTACCAAACGCTCCCAAAGTTATCTAATAAATTTATATACATCTAGCAGAATCTTTTTTTTAAATCTGCTGTTTAATTTTGTCACGTAATCATACTATATTACAATAATGGAAATCTGCGAGGTCGCACTAGCAACAATCAACATTTCATTATGCCTTACAGTACTAATGGAATTTGCATACAACCGGTATTGTCGATTCTTCGTGCCGATTCAATTGTTTACCTCATCATCAGATTCTTATCGGAATTACAAATAGTATGGTAGTTTTCCCGCAATATCTGATTTATCGTAATGTAGAAAGAATATACACATTTAATTATATTGTTGAAGTAGTTTGGATTAAAACCAAATAATAATGCACTTTACGTTGTCAGTAGACATGACAACAAGACAAAGTTACAAATTGTGACGTCAGATAAATCATTTTTTTTATTATTAATTTCGAATCGCAGAGAAATAGCGATTCGAAATAAATTAGCGAATAATGGATGGCAAATAAATTAACAGTTATAAATACAAGTTTTACTTTATTTTAGAACAATTTTAGAGTAATTTTATAAAATAAAAAAAACATTGCTACTCTTGAAAAAGGTGTTTTATTCAATCACCAATACCAACCAAATTAAAAATGTACATTTTGAAAGAAGCGATATTCTTATTCTTTGTGTAGAGCTATTTAAAAAAAAGATTAAACATGAAAGTATTTTTTTAATATATTCACTAGATATATTATTATTATTTAACTTATAATTATATTTCCATAATTATTATTAATTAAACTGGTGTCTGCACGTCGCGTAAGTTTCGTGCACGCAATTATCATGGTCCAATTTCAGACGGTACAATGGAGCAATTAACCGATGTAAGTGTCAAAATGATTTATGACATATGACTACATGAAATGCCGGCAATAAGAATAAATAAGAAAAGGAGAAATAATATGAAATTTCACTTTGCAAAATCAAAGTTTTTGAACGGTCATTCAGTTTAATTGTTTTATGGTAAATCAATATCACTATGGTCAACATCGCTATGATTCTCAGAAGTATTACATACACGCATAAAATGCATAATTTCTGAGATACTTACTACTCTCTCAAAATACTTACTACTCGTATACTCGCGTATTGGTTCAAGGAGAATCTCGAAGGATAGCAAAAGTATGTAGCTTTAGTGATCCAAACTCACTCATGCGAAATATTTCTTCATGATTCGCATCTTTTAATTTATAATTAACATCTACAAATTTTTTATCGATCTCCTTTGTTCGTATAAATATACTAAAAGTTTTAAACATTTTACTCTTTACCTTAACTAAACATATTAATAAACATATTATAAATTATAAACAGAAAGTACAAAAATGTCAAAAAGATCCATCATGAAAAAACGTCCAATCTTTTAGAAGCTTACTCTATAATACTGATGATTGTTTTTGGATAGTCTATTTGATACATGCGTTCCGCATAAGTTAACGATGATCATAATTGGAGACTCCGACGGCGAAACAAATTATCTAAAGTTTCACTTTAAATTTGTACAGTGTGAATTGTTACGTTAGCCACCTACCTATACCTTTCACCTGACACGTTAACTTGCGCGTGAACAAACTTGCTCGATACACCCTGATATATTTACTCGATTGCGTTCGGAAATCCGCGATTTGTAAAACGATGATGAGACATTATGAAACATATTTTGCTGCATAAAATACATATAAAAAAAATACTGAATAAAATACATATCTAAGAAGTGGATTAAGTAAATTGAAAAAATCGGAGTAACTTTTTCTGAGAAATACAGACATTTACATATTTTCAATTTTTCAAATCTTACTTTAGTTTACTATTCGCAAGTTCTTCTTCTATGTTAAAACATTAACTTTCAATGTTGCTTAAATTTCATTTTTGTATCTTTAATATTTTCAAAAACTTTAAAGAACAGCATTCCAATGTCATTTTCCTTATGAGTTTAGATTTTCCAACACATAACTTCGGAAATAAATTCAATATTTATTATCGCCATGAACGATAAGAATTTGCGTCCAGAATTCTCGCGTGTGCTCGTGCATTTAACCTAAACGCCTGACCTCATCCACACATCGCTCATCCGTGACACGCTCGCCTACGAACACAAATGTTATTGCCAAAGCAATAAATATGGTAATGTGTTTAACGTGGGCGTGCGTACGTACATATCCATGGAATAAAACAGACGTGTCCAAGCGATCGCCTAGAAGACTTAGATCGCTTAGAAGACTATTGGTTTGCGCATACATATATATTGTAAATCGGTCTGTATTTCAAGGAGGGAGGGGAAAGAACCGAGAACGGGGACGAGCGAGAAAAGTTAGCGTGACTGGAGCGGAAGACACGACATCGGGACATCAACGGAAAACGGCCGGGGCCATGTTTCTCCCGTAATAGCTACGTTCCACGGTTCCCTACCTCATCGTGATCATGAGCATGTTGAACCGTGTCTCATTGTATGTCACTGATATCCAACTCGAAGCGCGCGCGTATCGTTTTGTTACCGTATAATAGTCTCCTTGGAGAATTCGCAAGCATAATCTCCGAGATCGATAAACTCGCGGAATTAATCTCCGAGATCGATAAACTCGCGGAATTTTTCCAGAGAGAATCGGAATATATTTCCAACTTCCATAACCAGAATTAAATAAAAAAAATTAGCATCGCTACTTTTACGAAGTTATCGCTTTGTACAACATTTGTGCTTTGTTTACTGACGTTAAGTGCTACACGTTATACGACGAGTGCGTGTAACGAATAATTCAATTAAGTATCATAATCTTCATAGCACAATGCAGAGAGAAAAGTCGCTTGATTCCCACAGTGATACGCCCCCTGAACTTTAGCTCGTGGAATTCATCGGCTTTCACTAGTTGCGCCATTTTACGATGATACAAATATAAGCATTTTGATCGCAATTGACATTAGAATGAAACGTACAAGCTCCGTAAAATGACTATTAATAAGATAAATTTATAAATAAATAGTTCTCCATTCCATGGATAATCCTAATAATTTTCTCAACATTCTTGAATTTCTTCTTCGAGAATCGTTGCAAAATTAGAATATACATTTAATAAATTATGTACATAAAAGTATCTGTTGACAGACACAAGTATCTTCGCTTTCCATTGTTAAAGATCTCAAAAACAGACAGATCGTCCAATTATTGCGATTTACTCATCACAAGATTTCTCTCGACATTTTTCTCGATATGACTCATTATTTGAGCGATGTAGCGCTCAAAGGTTATTTGCGAGTAGAATTAAAAGAAAAAAATGCTAATATAGAAAGGATTATCGCTTCCTTCGGTTTTTGTGACCAGCCCGTTCTACATATAGAACGTTTGTACGTTGAATGATCGCGTCGGCAACTCGCAAGTCGCAAAGTAGTCCATACATCCTCTCTCTTGCATTATAAACAATCTCCCATGAAAATCTAGAGCAGCCGGTGTAGTAAAGTCCGCGAAGAGAGAGAAAGAGATGAATGTCTGAGCATATAGCGGGGACCATTACCCGTTACAAATAAAGACATTGTCGCGATTCGAACTTACAATAGGTCAAATCAATTTATTAACTAATAGATATTTAACAAGAATCTGTTTGATTAACGATACTGCTGGTTATAATCGTGAAACACGTTGCACTTTTACCTTATTACTAAATTCTAGAAAACGAAAATATCACAATGATTTTCTTTCTAAAATAAAAACTTTAGTAATGTATTGAACATGCTATTTACGAATAACGAAAAGTTAATTAATTAATTTGATAATTACATCCAATCTGCTCTCAATAAAGGAAGGTGCCCGAAAGTAATCGTTAATTAGAAACTTTTATGTAATTATTGATTTACGAATTCTAGAAAAAGAATCTGGTGGAAATACAATTTGTCAGAATTGTTATTTACTTTTGTTAATTATTATGTTCGATAAAATTTTCAGCGATCAAATTCAGCGATCAAATTCAGCTTTTGCTTTTAGTGACAACACATTGCAAAAACTGTATATCGGCGCAATAAGTATTGCAGAAAATCATTAAGATAGCACTCATTCAAGTCTCTTCAAAAAAGTATGACTAAGTTTATTAAAAGATTGAATTGTAAATATAAAAAATTAAAATATTCAAAATACCATTAATCACATGATGTTAAAAGAAAAATATTAATGATAATATATGATAATAGTTGTGTGTCATACGTATTCTGATTCTTCGCTTTGTGATACCTGATAATATATGTATATGATCGCGGATCGTGAGGTCTACCAGAATCAAAGGGTCTTGTCATCGATTAAACAAATCACCCCATTATGCCCCTGGACACGTGCCTATGTTTACGATGTTCGCGATATGTTTACTTCCCTCTTTTAAGAACTAAAAAGTCTGTGCGACATAACTTTGTATGTTTTTTCGATTAATTCACAAATGTATGTAATTCGATGTACATAGTTTTAACTATATCGTAATTATAAATAAAATAGTGATAAATAAATAGAAATCTCTAAAATATATAAAGATAGGAATCATTTGTATTTTGAAGAATTTCTATTTCTTCTATTTAAGAAATATTTTAAATCTTTAATGAAATCTTATACGTCAAATCTTACGTACAATTTTTTAATATTTTTTATTAATATTGTTAATATTAATAAAAAATATATTGTTCATTTTGCATTTTAATTAATTGTAGTAAAATATGTTTTATACATCGGTGTTGTATTTATAAAGATTTTTATCACTAAAAATTTTACAATAAAAATCCCATGTAGCTTTTCAATTTTCTGTCACTTTTTCTCGAAAACAGAAACACTTGTCAAATTGAAATTTAACTAAAATAATAAGGCGACAATTTTCTGAAAGATATTCATGCGAATTGTAAAGATTGCGAGGATTGTACGACGCTTCAACAACAATATACTTGAAGAAAGGCAAGAATAAGTGCTTAGTAAATAGCCTCTCCTACTTGACGTTGCAAGAGCGCGCATGCTCGAGCTTTTCGCGAAAGGCGGATCCGCGAAGCTTTTCATCGACCAATGTGCTTTCGTGGGTGGCACAGGACGTCCTACGGCTTGCGCGTTACTTTCCTGAACGGCCATGCTATACACGATGAAATCTCATAATTCATCCGCGGAGCTTCAACTATCACCGATAAGCTCGCGGCGATCGAACTCGGCTTTCATTATCGTTTTATTTAAGCTCGTTGCAAGCGCTCGTAGTCCAAAATAAATTTTAGGTCGCGATCGATGGCAAAACCTGACGGGACTGCGAATCCACTCGATATAATCGCAATTGCAATGAAGGATAAAAACCGCGAGCGAAAAAGCATGAATTTCGGACAAAGAGAAATATTTCTGGTCTAGTCTTTGAAAAAGAGTATTGCTGAATAAATTTGTGTCACGAAATTGTCGGGTAAAGTCTGGGTTTTCAAGACAAACATTGCGAAAACCTTGCCTCGTCAGAGCGTAAGTAAGTAGTAAGTAGTAAATTGGTTCTCCTGACAACACACCGTTTGTTGCAATTTGTGCCTGCTATTATTATATCGAGCGTAATAAGCTACAACTTATAAACCACTCGTTACTATTTATAAACGAATCGGATGAAATTGGAGCACTGTCTCCATTGTTTCTCACATTCCGGAGTTCTCCCCGAGATACAAGCTAAACAGAACAATGTGTGCACTCTCTGTCCGATTAGAAACTTGACAAATGAAATTACATGTGCTTGATTAATATTAATGTTATAATGTAAGGGATCAGAATTAATTATTTATCACCGTATGACGGCACTTAACGAACGTGTTTCGTCATATGCGTTGCTTGCTCGAGAAAAAAAAATAAAACATTTCGAAACGCACGAATGAAATCACGTCGCGTTCCACATCTTTCTAGTCAATGACGCGTTTTATCACGTACGTGTACAAGCAAGCGTGTACTACACACGTGAACACGTTGTCATTAAATAACTCATTTAGCATCTGCGTTACCTCGTAACAATCTCCGAGCAACTCTCATCAACCTTTCCGTTAAACGACGCGTTATATTCTCATTCCATTTAAAAGATGAATGATATTTAACACAAAAGAGACGTGGCTTTCGAGGGAGCTTGAGAGGAGCGCGAACGAGAGAAATGTTAGTGTCGATAGAATGAACAGTCACTGAAAAAGTGAATGCATAGTAGCGGTAGATTGCCCGTCTCGACATAGGTTACCGTGAATTATCAAGCCATTAATTCCAAATAAACGGAAAAGCACGTTCACCACGCGACTTTCACTATCTCTAGTCCGCAGTAGCAGAGAGAACAGTGGAATTGTTGGTGGAACGGTTGGAGGATAACATCGACGGCTCGCAGGAGAGAAAGACAGATCTGGACGTGGAACAGTCGAGTCGTCCAACAACTATTATTAAAAGAATCGACCCCGACCTAACGGTCTCTCTGAAATCATATTGCTGTCTCAAAACACTCGGCTGCTTTCTAGGTCCTAAAAAAAACTTGTATTTTTGTTTTCTTCTTCTTCATAGTCTCTGATGATTAACCTGTATCTGTGAAACTCGACCTGGCAAGTCGGTGCAGGTGCCGCTGAGGATACAAGTTTTCTCGAGCCACTGACGAAGGGATCAACGAGATAACAACGCTTTGTTCTCCTGGTCCGTGCCGGATGAGGCGATACACTCATTCTTGAAGATCGGAGGAGACATTACATTACAATCTCTGACCTACATAAGAAACGCTACGCTGCACTCGTTACAGGTGAATGCACTCGGCGTGGAGCGCAGGCCACTAAATCGCGAGTGCATACGAAGAAAACGTAAATATATATACGCGGAGGAGCGAGATACGTCGACGCACTACGTACTCCTCCAAAGTATTTTTCCTAATCTAATTTTACATTCTGCGACGATCATCGAGCGAGGTCCTCGCGCGTCAGCACGTCCGGCAAGAACAAAAAGAATCAAAACGCGATTCAGCGCGATGCATCAATCTGAGAGGCGCGTAACAGGTATGCGAAGGTAGTTTTTCCGCGAGTGTGGAGGGGGGCAGAACCACAGTCAAGGCAAAAGTAGGATAAACGTAAGCTGCATGATTCTCTTCTTTTATGTCTTTACTCACGCACTTTAATGTCTCACTGGAATAGTAAATACTTTCGAGTTGCAATTTCATTTTACGAAACTGAACTCGCCGAGAACGGAACGTTTCGGATTTTCGACTCGTCGTTAGTCACGTGTAGTCATGCTCCTTCAGAGTGCCGATACACAGAGGTGGGGAAGGGGACAACTAATTGAGAACAAAGGATGCGAGGAGGACGGTAGGTTAAGGATCTTTCGGAATATGCAGGACGTGCAAAAATCTCGGCTCGTTTCGCGATACCCGAACGTTTCATGAGCGTGTCTCACACGCATTGACTACAAAGTCGAGGAAAGTATCTTTCGACGAAGCTTTCCTCCTGATCCTTATCATCGATCTCGAATTTCTTATCGGATATTCTTTATCGCCAAACGACGTGCGTTGATCGCGTAGGTGAAACACGCTCTTTTCTTGCCGGGGACACGCAAATATTCTCGACTTTAGGGACAGATAGCAAAGGAGACGATCCGAGTCCCGACTATGCGACACGATATTTCTTGCAAAATCGAAAGAGACTACTCTCTCGCCAAGTGGAGCGACGCGAATAACGATCCTAGGCGATCTCGAGCTTGCACTCCCACCTCCGAGCTGCCAACGACGATGCGCCGCGTGTTTCGCACGCGAATTCCACGAATTGCGTTCGCATTGCATTGCTTTCGATTCCAGCATCGGTGTGAACGACGTCGTTCGTTCCTCTTAACTCAAAGGATGAAAACGCGCGTGTATTAAGGTCAATGTACGCTTCACGGTTCGATATCCATGAAGAGCCGTGGAGAACCTGGCAGGGTCGCCTGACGCGCGACGTGCGATAACGGTGTCGGTGTCAAATTCGCGACATTCCGTAGCTGTCACTGACGGACGCGTCGCTTTTAATCCGCGCCTACTGGTTACGAGCGCGAGTCGCGTTTAGAAGGATCTAGTACCGTTACGCGACTCGCTCGAAAACGAGAGAGTGCAAACGCACGGCAGCGAGAGACGTAAAAACTGACAGCGCATTGGTCGCGCTCACGCTTTCGCGAAACGCAAAAAAGACGAAGAGAGGAGGGAGGGAGGAAAACTCACCGAGAATCGCCTGGAGGGTCTGCTCGTCCCCGTCCCCGATGACATCCATGCCTCCGTCGTCGATGGTCGTCCAAGCCCGTAGCCGCTCTCCCGGACCCGATCAACGGGCCCCATTCCGCGACGTTCGTGCCGCGACGAGGTCTCGCACCGTCGCGACGTCCCGCATAGCCGCCGCGCGACCGACCTGATCCTGCGCGAACTCGCTCCTCCTCTCCTCCTCTCCTCCTCTGTTCCTCCGTTCCTCCTTGGGGCGAGATCTCGTTCGTTACACGTACACCTCGTCGTAGACTTGCGCTCGTCTCTCGCTTCTCACGCACTACTTCCTTCCTCGCGCGCGATCCGCACGGACGATCGACTACCGACTATGGACACCGATACGCGTAACGGCGAACGCAACGCGGCACCATCGCGGATATATAACAGTCGGTTTCGCGGGTTTCCAGACGTACGCGCACACGCGCGCGCGACACACGAAACGACGCGCGCGTTCCGCTTTTACTCGCGGGAACGCGTAGCGCGAATAACGATGACGACGAGATCGCGAGCCACCGTCGCTCGCCCACCACCGTCGTTGCTCCTGCCGCGCCAGTACGGAGCTGTTCCGCGAGTCGCTCGAGTCGCGGTGATCCCGTGTCGCGGACTAACAATAAGATCCCGAGCCTCCTCGCGTACTCCACGGCGTACCACACACACACACACGAGCGCGCGCGTACACATCAACTTGTTTGTACATGTCCACCATGAGTCGCAGGGCCGTATCTCGCAGTCGCTTCCAGATCTCTCTCTCGCGCGCAGCAGGTAGATTTTAATACGAGGAAAAAACGTCTGTAATTAATGTACAGCAAAGTTTCCCAGAAAATATTATTACGTTCTTTGATGTATCTTTCAGACATATGTATTATCTGAGTTTGTCATTATTAAATAATAATGTAATTTCACACAGAATACTCTTGAGAGTATCATCCTATCATAAACTTTTTTATACTTTTTCATTCCATCTCTTTTTTCGCAACGGGAGCATCATTTTTTAGCTAAATGAGATTTTACACTTTATCTAAGCTAATGGAAAAATTACTTCAACAATTTGTAATAAGTGCTGAGAGCTATATCTTACACAACAATTTTATAATCCTTCACATAGAATCCTTTTTATTTTTCAGATATCTGGATAAAACGTGTGTAGTGAAAGTATAGTTAAATTACAAATAACTTATAATAAAATTCGTAAATAAAACTCATGCTGAACATGTATATATATATATTATTTTTTTTTTACATTATTATTATTTGATATAAATGAGAAAAGAAATGTTTTTCCGATAAAAAACACTGCGGTAATTCTCTCGATTTTGTATAAGATAATTCCAAAGAGCAATGATATACTTTTTACCCACTGTATATTTCATTTAAGTAAAAGGAGTAAAGCCATGTTGACGAGGGACAATGTTATTCGGTACACAAAAACATTGCTCGAGTCGTGGTTCATAACCGTAGTTTGCATGTTTATCTTTCAATATATAACCGTAGCACCTGTGTTTATCTTTCAAAAGTCGTCTCGCCGACTCGCCGAGAACAAAAGTGAGACAAAAACGAGAGTGACCTTTTACGAAACAGACCATTTCGACTGCCGACAACAGACGAGACTCGACATTCGATCGCTCCAAGAGTCGGGGAAGATACTTAAGATACGCGATTTTCAATGGAGATATGAAGCGATACAATTCAGAAATGTTGACACTATTATCGTCATTCTTCCTTCGACGTACTATATAATGAGCAACCAAGATAGAAGACACTTTCAGCGCTAATAGCGTCTCCTCAAATGCATCCATTATCTTCCGTTTGTCGAAATTCTTCGAGTCGCGCAAGGTCGCTTACGGATAAACGTTATCGGCCCGTGTACAGGTAAATACGGTCCTGCGCAGCACTCGGTCACGTGATCGGACTTAGTCGTTCGAACGGTCGCCCGCGCGAGCGACACGTGGTGTATGAAGTGAAATCGCGTGGTTGTTTTCGGGATTTGACGCGCAAATTGTTACCGGGATTTCGGCGGAAGGGTGCGTGTGACAAGAGTCCCGATCGCGACGACGTGACGACGCGTTTAACGCGAATACGAAAGTGTGTCTGTAGTAAGTGTCTGAGGTACATACGCATTTCTCACGAAGCAAGATGGCGGAATAAAGTGCTGTTCGTTCGGATAGTGCTGACGGAGGCAGTGATTCTACGGATTCTACCCAGTAAACTTTTGATGGATTCACTGAAGGTTGCTTCAAGGACTTCCTATCGGTGAGTTATGAGTAATCAAAAAACATTAACACACAAGACTGTACTTGGTATTTAGACGAGCGTCGTTTCGAGGTGATAACTCCTCCGTCTTCGTTTCCGAAATATCTTCCTAACGGCCGTTTCGTTCCTTTAACTACGACATAATGAAACTGCTGATTTTCGAAATAACGACGCATCATGTCCAAATCTTATTCCCATATTAACCTTCCGTTAGTTGTAACATTCGATAATTACACATTCAAGCTATGACATTTATTTTAACCCTTCACAGTATCCAATAAATGCATACATGTTCTTTCTCTCAGGCTAAAACGTTTTGCTAGACCAAATTCGTCCTTGTAAATATTTTCTTATACCCTTCATGCCTCAGTGTTTGTTTCGGATTTAGCTAAAGCACACATCTTTAACGCAATAACATTTAAAACCTTACGAACTCCAAATATCATTTAGAAAATTTTTTTATTCCATTTTGAATATTTATAATTAAAAAACTGATGTATAACATTAAAAGATTGATATATAAATGTGTGAAGACAGATTAAAATAAAAATTGTTAAAAATATATATTTTCTTATTGCCTCATTTATTTATTAAGCCATATTATTAACACTTCACAATTATTAAATTTTTTATCCCAATACTTGTCAATTTGTTTTTTATGTACTTTAGTGCCTGATTTATCAGCCAAGTGTTAATGAAAGAAAAAATTGTTTCAAGAAGCAGAGGAAAATAATAAAGGGGAAAGTGATTGTATCTGTAAGATATCGCGAAAAATGGCATAAAGGGTTAAACGACAGTACAAAACGGTAAACAACGATAAAGATGTCGTAAACTATCTGCGAAAAAATTTAATCGTTTATTTCAAAATTTGCTTGTTCCTACTACAAAATTGTTAAAATAAAATATATTTCTAAATCTATTTTTTAAATTAATTCTCTTCTTTTTTGATTATTTATTTATTTCAGCTAAAGAATTAACAGTTAACGAGTTTAAGAGAAGTTTTTTCTGTTCAAGAATTTCAAATAATTACGCGATACAATATTTTCAATGCGCATAGTAAATGCAATCGCTAACATATTTTCGATAAACTATGGAAATTATAGAGTGTCGCGATGTCGGAAATTTAATACATGTATCTATTGTGGACACTATAAACATTTATTACACCATATAAGTACAATTGAACACCGAGGGGTTGCTAAATTATTGTTATTTGTATTATTTATTATCGTTACATCATTATTGTTATCGTTTATTATCATTGCCTACATTTAATACATTTATGCTAAGTGCGACTTAGCACGTTTATAAATAATGTACTTCGTCTCCTTTCAAACAAATACATACTCTCTTAAATATACAATTCTTTTCTCTCTCTCTCTCTCTCTCTCTCTCTCTCTCTCTCTCTGTACAATCTATGTACATGTAATATGCATATACATATTATACTTATATATTCTATACGTGCGTATACATAAATATACATACGTTTTTCGTATTTAAATCAATGATACCTACGAATAATAAGCGATAAGCGATAATTATGCGGATACATATCGAAGAATATCACTACATGCGCGCATATATGAAACTGCTTTATGTTTTTGTGTGCACGCGAAAACCAGATACATCATGTATCGTTTAGATTTTCGTTTACCCAGAACTAACAAATTGAGATGATCGAACTGGATGTAAAACGAGTTAGTCAGAGTACATCTCAAACATCTCAAAATACATACACTATTCGCGAAATGAATTTCAGTATTATTCGAACTGACACTATCGAGAACTTGATATATGTCGATTATTACTCTATTCTACAATCTATTACACAGTTTAAAAAGTATTAGCAGCCAAGAAAGATCATTTGCATTTAATCAATTAACGAAACGTTAATGCTGTAATAATTGTTTATTGTCATGCAAATTCGCGGTAATGATTCAAACTCAAGTTGATTTGAATTTACCGAATTTATTTATAATTTATTATAATTTATTTATATTAACTCATTCATGTATTAAAATCGGAAAATGTACATGTTATCGATTGATTCTCATTAAAAATATTATTACGCGAGGATATTCATATTTTCAAAGTTAAATTTACATCTCCATGTAAATCTTTTACGGAATTATTGAGTGATATTGTACAACTTTCAAATGCTTTCTTCATTACATTATATGTTCAATTTTGAGGTATGAAACAAAACAGTTTCATATCTCAACAATTCCATTTTTTTTTTGTATAAAACAATAATACGAGGATCATAAATTTAGTTTCTTTATAATATACTGTTCTAGAATAAATATTAATTTACTTCTAACTGTTAAAGATATTTCATTATTAAGTTAAGTTAAATTACAATGTAAACAATTATTATATTAAATCAGTCTCAATTTGATAAATAAATGAATAAAATTGTTAGAGAGCAAATATGCTTGTGTATATTTTTTAGCAACGTGGTTCAATTGAGAATATTGGATTGTTGCTTGAATACGTAGGTATATTCGCTATAACAATGTTGTCGCATTTCTCTATCAAATTGACTCTTATTCAAATTTTTTATCAAGCCATTGTCTCTTTCTCTTTCTCTTTTAAATCATATTGTACTATCCGTATTATTCAGTCTTAGTCAGCTAAATAAAAGCAAAAAAATCATAAAGACTATTTTATTATAGGAACTAAAAATATAAGACAATATCTAATCAATTTGGGTCCCATAAATTAGTAATTGTTTCAACAATTATCCACGTGTGTATAATTATATACATACGAATATACATATATACATACACACACGTACATATAATTTCACATTTAGCTAACATTTAACATTAAAGTAATTATGCTTAATTTTAGCTTTTACACGTTGGAATAGTTTAGTAAATTTTGTCATGTATCTACTCATTATGCGGCTACTCGATAATAGCAAAGAATATCATATTAGTATCGTATTAGTATCAGTATTAATTATATTAACATATGTAGTCGCGAAACCGTCTCTACACATTTTTATATATTTAAAATTGTATGGGAACTTATTAACTATTTCTTAACACACAATGTGTGGATAATTTTATCGCAAGTTTAGTATCTGATCTTTACATTAAATTTTATGATACGAATCGCGAATATATTATCGCCGCATTTAGAGATTATTTCTAATTCATAACTTACATAAAGTAATATAATCTTGGTTTTCAAGCGTACGTGCTGCACGATTTATATCGCGCGTTATTATAAACATAAATATTCTTTTCATTAAGCTATGTATGATATTTCAGTTTTAAAAAGCACCTGCTTAGAAAATGCACTCCGACTGTGAACTTCTTTTTTTTTTACTTCTTGAGCTCTGTGATTGATATCAATTGTTCAATTTGTCATGGCAGTAGAAAATGGCAGCTTATTAAACGAGTTTTAACTCGTTCGAATATTGAGATAAAGATGAGAGCATCGGTTCACAGGCTAACATTGAGATTCGTTAGAAATTTGTTCCTTTTTTTTCGGTAAGCATATAACCCTGCTCGAAGTGACATTCTCTTAGGCAATGATAAAGCCCCGTTTCATGAGAGAATAAGCAAAAGAAATTCCTATAGTAGCAGTATATCCATTCAATCCATTCAATCGCTCGAAGTCGATGGTTTGTTGTCTAATGTTTGCTCAAAAAGATAAAGTGCTTTATGAATAAATTCATATTGTTCAGCCGTTTGTACCATCCCTCCTCTATCGTATCTAAAATATAAGTATTTGTATTTTGTTTATTCCTGCATAAAATATAGTTGCATAAAATTGTATATATATATATATATATATATATATATATATATATATATATATATATATAGAGCTTATTGCCTTACCTCATCTGGCACAAAATACCCAGTACATCGACATTTCCGTCTCTTAGAAGTTGAACCATTCCTATTCCTATCGCTATAAAACAGCCAGTTCGTCCTATACCCGCGCTGCAGTGGACGACCACTGGTTTTGGTAAATCGTTTACTTCTGCGGCCATACTAACGAGCGCATCCGCAGTTTGAGGTACAGCATGGTCCGGCCATGAATCATACCTATTGATTGATTGATTTAAAATGTAATATATTTAGTCAATATAATAGTCCTCATTACAATTATTTGAATAAATATTAATTACCAATAGTGTTGTAAATGTCTCCTCTCTCCTTCGTGACGAATCTCCATAGTTCTTACGGTATATCCGTTTCTCGTATCGATATAGTTAACGATAATTGTGAAAGATCCAGCTTGTATGCGATTATTTACGTCAAAGGGAAAATACGCCTCGCATTTTGGTTTGGACGCTTCGTACAATCTAGTTATCATAACAATCGCAGGAACTTTTTCTGCCCAGATCATTTTCCAGAAGTCTGCTATCGTGTTAGCTAATGGTCCCTGTGTCGCGATGTATCTAGCACTTTCGCCGTCGTATCCCTGCAAATTCGTCTTTTAATTCTTGGTAATCGTGCAACTTGGTAATAAAAAGTGCCTATGTATATCGAACAACTTTTCACGTATTATTCTTACTCTATCACACAAAATTACTATTTACATACTCGGATATAGTTAGCATTTATGTAACCCGCGAGCGGGTCGTCGGAGAAACCTGGTAAAATCACTCTGGTTTGTAGATTGGGCAAAACAGAGCAGTATCGATTCTTTACTCCTGAGCCACAAATGTCCACTTTCTCCAGTAGATTTAGTGGCACCTCCCAAAATTCTTTATGCAACGTTCCCGTACTCTCAACAATTTTTTTCAATTGTGCTCTCGACAATACATTTCCAGCACTTAGCAAAAACTCTTCCGTCGTACATTCTCGGGTAGGAGTAACCATATGTGGCGGACTTTCGGGAGCTGGCGCCAATTCTATGGTTAAACTCGTGCTTGAACCACGTCTTTCCAACAATCCCTTTGCTTTTATACGTATCGCTTCCGGTTTACGTTCGGGCGTTGCCAAAGGCTTGTAACGTAAGGAAGGTTATTTCCAATACTTAATAATTTAAGAACTGTATGGGAGGCGAATTAGATTCTCTTACCTCGGGTAAAGAGGTCTGAGGAACTGGTCGTACCGGATACTTGGGTGCAGATTGTTTCGCGAATGCTTCGTGAATCCATTTAGCCTCCACGGATTCTTTTGTGTCTTTAGTTGATTTGTCTGGTTGACAAATAGCACCTTCCTCGACCAGACCGTGCCGATCGCCATTTTCGTTATCTTTTTCACGCGACATTTGTTTCCGGACCCATAACAGGATCTGTTAGAAAATGCTTATTATTATACAATCTTGTTATACAGTCAATCAGGTTTTATGAAGCTCTCAGAATAGTCATTTGTTTTTAGAAAAAAAAGGAATGAGTTTTCTATATTTCTATATCGTAAAGAAATGTGATGCTTACTAGGAATGTAAAAAGAATAGTGCCAGTGATTGCACAAAGCACTACAAAGTAAGGCAAATGCCAATCTAGCCATGATAAAGTCGTCCTGGAATGTACTTCCTTGTCTGTTTGACTATTGAGTTGGGCCACTTGGAGATCCATTCCAGCATCATCCAGTCCTGTCACGGACTGCCGGATTCTGTATGAAAAATACTTTGAGACAAAGAATAAATCTTAATATTTCGTGAAACGTTACCGGGATATGATTATAGCTGATATTGTGAATTTTAACACGTAAGCATTACCTGTGATGGGATCTCGTAGGCATTCCCTTCGTAGAGGGTAATAAGGAGATTGGCACTAGTGTATCCTTATGCCACTTTTGTTCAACGATTAGATAAAATTTTTCCAGACGATTTATATTATCACTATTGTTGCTTGTTGTATCATAATAATTAACATCATTTGCATGATGATGAGTCAAGGAAACACTTGTACCATCTATAATAAAAATAATAATAAAATTGTACACACAGACTGTAACGTAACTAGAAGCTTTGCGGTATTGTGAAGCATTGTAAATATTATGCAAATTTGCTCGTTGTACATATTTCATTTTTGTCATTTTTAACAAAATGGAAAAATTTAACGCATGACTTTAGCCGCAACAAATATAACGCAATTTCGACAAATTGGTGACGTATGACGAAAGAGAAAACATATTCTGCGTTGTGAACAAGAAATAAAAGTATTAATTCATTAATTCTGATGAATGATCAAAGGAAAATCGTGAGATGAAAGCAGGCAGACAGACGCAACGGATGGGAAATGGAATAAAGACACGAAACAGATGTAAAATGATGGTCCATTTGTCATTTGTCAGCCATGAATTGTAATACGCGTACATACGGGTGATACACATGCACGTACGCACACACGATAATCAGCCCGCGTCATACACTATCGCGAAGTCGGAGCATCGTGAATAAATCACATCCTGTTTTCTCGTTGCTGTAATAATAGCGAGCGGATATGCACGGTGCAGTGTGTGAACGAATGAGCGAGCAAGCGAGCGGATGAACGATAAGAATTACTTTTCACACTGATGTTTGATCGATACCTTTCGTCAGAAACACATACGATATTAATATTGCGAGCAGCATATGATTGACACGTGACTTATGGGCACGATGCTCCGAGAATGGGGATCGTGTGTACGACGATACGGCCATATTGCGGTGGAGTCAGGCAAAATCCTTGTCGGACTACCAGATGCCCCGTTTCGTATGCCTTGACTTGAAGCTTCTATTCATAGTGCTTCACGATCGTTTCACATTCCTCTCGTTCTCTCGTATAGTACGTCGGGAGTAAGCGGCGGCCAATCGGGACGGTGATGGCCTTCTCGACCCATTGGCATCGACCAACCGCGGCGTGAATGTAAACGCCTGTATCGTGTTATTCACGGGTGGGAGTTGGCGTGAATGAAAGCGGAGCACGTGCGATTAATGACAGTAATGTCACATTCGGGAAACGATTTTCACGTTTATCCGCTGCGCGAGCAGACGCTGCTTCTTCTCCGAATAACTGATTTGGAGAAGCAAAGCCCTCAACCCGCATCATGGAAAGAGACGAAAAGCGGGAGGATCCCGTGTTATATGAATTGTCATCGTGTTGAATGAATCACATTCCTTTTCCAACTTGTCACAATATTGTGACGAATGATGCATTTTAATCTCTCCGCGCGATTACCCAAAATTCAAAAGATCCTCACTCAAAAAGACAGTTTAAATCAAGATTATCTTCTGAAACATTCCTTTTCAACAACTGATTTCAAGAATAATGGGAATAGGGAAAATCAAAATGGATCAACATGTTACACTGCTTACGATCTGCTGCTTACATTTGAATTGGTTCGTGTAAATAGAAATTACTATATAAATAATAATATCGTATAATAAAATAACATTCTTGCATCGATTCACGATTCGCTTAGCAATTAAAGCTTTAAGTGTTCTTTATTACTTTGAAAGTTTTTCTAAAATTGTATTTATTGTATTTTCTTATTTTTCATTATCTAAGATTCAATTATCAGCAATTTGTCCATTGATTTCAAAACACCTACGAATATCTTTCCAAACATCTTATGTACGTATATTTCTCAAGAATATAACGATGATTCACGAAATCGATGTCCATATTTGCCATTTACGCTTGCTCAAGCATTATATTCATTCAGCTACAAATTCGCATTGTTTGCGTTTTAGTTTTGTGTCCTCCTTCTTTCTTTAGCTCAATTTCGGCGCGATCAAATTATAAATAATATATTATAAATAATATAATTTTCAACACTTGATATTGTTTTGATGATTCTTTATTAAGAACAGACAACGAAGCTACGTACTTTTTACTTACCGGCTATAACACGATAATGGCAACTGTCATTGATCATTGTTGCAGTAGTTAAAAAAATCAATAAGCACACCCGAACTGAACGTTCGACTCCGCGTGTCTCAATTTCACACTAACGTAAATAAAACACTTCGTCGCTTTGAGATAAAAGAAAATATATCTTACGACGATATATCTTGTCGAAAAATTAAGAATGATTGAAATTATTAATATAATATTTCTGGCTAATTAGCAAAGCCGAACCAAAAACTGAGAAAAATTTCGATCACTGTTTAAATCTCACGCATTTGAGATTCATGTTGTGAATGACACAAGGAAAAAGTACTTTCTAAACACGATTAAACAATATAATATACGTATTCCCCTAAGCGACGAAAACGCTTGCATGAATGTCAGAGCAGCCCTCGCACTGCCAACTGACTTGATCCCCATTCATCCTTCCACAGGAAGCTTACGAGTTTTCGTAGGGCGCACGCACACCCAGAGATATATACGCACTTACGTAAAATTACGTTACGACAATTTGTACGAAGAAAGGAAAGTCGAATTCTTATCAATTATAATTTGATTGTGTTTTCCGTCATTTTTTCTTAACGATCAAATAACAAAATGTTCTGAACATAATTTTTCATATCGATGAGTCGATATTTGACAAACAATCGTAAAAAATACATAGTTTGATTTGTTTTTGGTAAAAAGTGGTATCTCTTTAGTTCGATAAACGACAATGTTTACGCGCGATTATATACTAGAAGAGTACACACCATCGAATCAATTCTGTGTGATTTCAGAGTTCGTAATCTTATGGTGATATGTAAGAACCATTAAATTAATTATTTTATTTATATATCACTTTATATACAACTAAAAATAGTCTCTCGCAACATGTATTACTAATGGATATAAGTCTATTGATTCAAAAACAATATCTGCAGTTATGTATCATAATGATTGTAATTGATGCAGATGTAATTCGCATTAATGTAATTGATAGAATACTCGATCTATAATATGTTGAGCCTTGTCATCACCTGAATCGCATTGTTAAGATATATACAAATAGGGTGAAGACTTGTAACTACTTTCATATATGTACGAATCGTTAGACTTTTGCGAGAAAATTTTTGAAGAGCTGATAATCGTGTAATATTCGACATACAACGCAGTGCATAATGATATTGCGCAAAACTATGGGAACGCTTTTAAATGTAACGTCGAAACACACATGCACTCGTATTTGCGTTGGTCGTATACCTTGCCGAGGCGAATGAGAGGGTCCTTTTCCTCCTTTCGAGGGCGGTCTGTCACGTCTCGTTAAGATATTGTCACGCTCGACAACATCACCCTGCGCACATCGACATCGTAGTGGACGATAAAATATGTACGTATAACGTAGCTCCGTAGATAAATTGCACGACTGCGTCGGATCGGACTCGCGTCGAACGCATCTGAATGGCGTCTGAACGGATTGCAAAATGACAGCCAACTGCATTCACCTCTTTCGTGCTGACCGCGAAGGGTAGCGAGGGGATGGAGTGCAGCAGACGCGCGCATTCGTGACACGGATACGATTCACCGAGCCACCCTTCCCTCTGTGGCGGTACGTGGCCTCGCCCCTCGTACGTACCACCGCGGAACCCAACTATACCCCGATGAACGGCAGTGATACGCTCCACCGGAAAGAGTTTTAACGCTAGATCCGCCGAATTCTCTTCGAGATAGTCGAAAATACAGAATTATGCAACATTAATTTAATCTTGCTTGTTCGAAATCTTAATGTAAACTTTTGTAATGTAAATATGTATGTAAATATGTATGTGTGTATATATATATATATATATATATATATATATATATATACATACATAAAATTGTATTCGATTAAAATTTGTGAAAATTAACTTTGGAAACAGGACAAACACCATTCGCGGTTCTAGTGTTGATTCGTCTTTCCTTCCTGCTTCCAACTCATTTATCGTCGTTCAACGAGAAGTAACACTTCGGTAGCGGTAATCGCCACCGAAGTAATCGTAAAGAGTATAAATTTTTGTTATTACATGCAATTATTCTTTGCTTTATGCGACATTTAATTTTTTCTCCACTGTTATTTATGATACTTACCTCTTCGTTACATTTTTTATTTCTATTTTTTTCCTTCGAACATTGAAATACAGTTGAAAGAGAAGAGGAAACAAAAAGAGAACGATAGAGGGTGGCAAGGTTAAGTAAGAGCAAAGAGGAGGGAGCGTTGAATGAGAACTTCTAGGTCGATGAAAGGGTGTAGAAGGAGGGAGACAAATCGGCCTTCGTAACTCGGAAGGGTGAAGAAAGGAGATAGAATGTAGGCTAGTCTCGTTGGCGAACAGCGTCCCCAATCGATACGCATGCAGCAAACTTCTACGCCCTCTCGTTCTGTCAATCTTTCATTTTATTACATTTTATTACAGTTAATTGACAAATACATAATTTTACGAACAAGCTAAGAGAAGAGATTGAAAGAGAGAGTCAAAACGATTTCTTATATTACACTTTTCGTTGCAATTGATGAAAATAATTAGAATAATTGGACGTACCTAATGTTACATGTTAAATAATACATGAGCATAATAATGATATTAATCTTGCACACGTGTATGGCATAGATTTAACAATAAATATAATATGGAACTAGAAGTTGATCCTTTTCTCTTGTAAGAGTTTAAATATTAATAGTTTTATTGGTAGAATTGTCAAATGTCATTTTAATTTAGTCTTAATTTGTAATCCTATTTTTAATATTTTTACTATTGACACACCCACACATACAACAGTATTGATATTTTTATGTTCGCGATATAGTAATAGTAACGTAACAGTTTATCTAATTCAATGATTGCACACGAGAATGAAATTTTTTAATTGCTTTAATCGTCCAACACGTCATATCGTTTCCGGCGGAACAGACAGAGTTCGGCCTTGATAGTATTTTTCGGAGATTTACTCCTTAAAGAGAAATCACATTTTCATAGCAATGTATCAAATTATAGAGACATATCAATCTATACATATATAATCTTTTACTGTATAATACAAAACTCGTTTAACAGAGAGAAAATATCGCGAACAAAGACGTAAAATGTTTAAGTTTCCAAGTATCGCTTTTGTGTGTCGCTTTTACACGCACGCACGCACGCACGCACGCACGCACGCACGCACGCACGCACGCACGCACGCGCACACACACACACTGTGATGTGTGATGATGCAATATGTGATATGATGTGTGTGTGTGTGTGTGTGTGTATAACGCCACTTAAATTAATCTGTTTTGTTGAAGAATAGATATTTTTTTATAGTGTTAAAAGACATAGACAGCTACGTCATATCCAGTTTTCAGTAGCTCCTACAGAAAACAGAACAATTTTCGATATCACATCTCATTTAGAGCAGATAATCAATGATTTACGAGAAAAATTCGAAGCACGAGATAAACGAAAAGGAGACTCGCGATTTATGTATCCAGTAAATTTTTACATTAACAGAACATATTTTGCTTTTTTTATTACATTAATGATGTGTAATATTGTGTTAATATATCTCAACAATCTTTGGCTAAATTAATTTAAATGTCTTTCTGCGTATTTTTAACAGCAAATTCTTTGGTAATCAAGTGTCTTTGGTAATCAAATTTTTTAGCAAAAATATCGAGAAAAAGATTATTATTTATCAAAGTATTTTCCAATGTATTATAGTATCCTTATAACTGAGTTTATGTACAATTAAGATTCTCTTAAGGTCCGCTTGATATAAATGAACTGAAAAGAATAAAATTTTATTATTTCTTTGATTAAAGTTTAGTTTGCGACAAAGCGAGCATAATATCGCACTTATAATTTGAAAATTATTGTATTTCGATATTTTGCGGAGAAATAATTAAAAAGGTCTTTAGTTTTTTTTCGGACGTCTCGAATTCATGTACTTTGTTACAACAGAAGTCGGAAATTCTCATGATTATATTTGTATAATAGCAGTTCTCCTCGTTATCGCGATAAGGTTTCCTCGCGTGGAGTAATAAAGAGAAACAGACACGAAGCATCTGCGTTCTTTTGTTGGAGAAAGAGAAACGTCAAAGCCGCGCATACGCAATGCGAATACCCGTGTAACCTTCAATGGGCTGCCTATCCATTCGCATCCGCGCGTAGGGATTGAGCTCTTCCATTGAGCAGCAACTTCGCTGGCTTCCGCTTTCCGTTCATGCATCTGTCTTTTCTTCTTTTTTCCCTCTATTCCCTTTTCTATCTCATGTTTTTTTTCGATCAGTTTTTGTCTCTTTAGATACAGACGGTTTAGACACAAGCTTCGATGACCCGATTCGATGAACGATTATTCCACAAAGATGCTAGAATTCGATATTCATCCATGTCGCAAATTAATGTACTTATCGGGAGAGATATTGATCGAGTCCCGGTTTTTCAATGAACTATACTGCTGTTGCTGGTGGCAGTACAAGGGACAAGGCGATACGCGACCCATAGTCGTCCACTGCGACCTACTTCGAGGCTGTGACGTTGAACGGTCCATTCACCTTGCAGCTCGTTCAGAAATCAAAGCACGCGCCATCATTGGCTACTTATGAATACGCGGCGGGACAATTTCTATAAAAAACATCTCGAATGTACATGTACTGTGAAATATTCAACGTTAACTATATTTACTCACGTTATTTTCTCACTTGGCATTCGAAGTAGAGAAAGATAAAAATAAAACACAAATGTTTACGAGTAGTTCTCGTTTATTAAATTATTCTGCTCATACTGCTTTATGTAAATGTCATGTCCGTAGGTCTTTATTTAAAGCTTTGATCGGTTTTCTTATATTCTTAAGAAAACGCGACAGAGTTGAATGAATTAGATTTTTGCCCCTTGAATGACTTTTGTTGGAAGAATACACTAAAAATAAAATTTTTTTCAACACATTGATGTTAGACACTGACGTTAATATATTCTCCATTAATCAAAGATTCCGAAGCAGTCTTATTTTAAGGGCAATGATGTTGATAAAACTATATAACCCAAGTTTATCATCTTAAATTAAATTGGATTATCGAGATATTTAAAATTAATCTTCTTATTGTAATTAGCATTTTTTTGTTGATTGCATTCTTTGACATTGTTTATAAAGAATTGCAAATGTATCATGTAATTTAGAGTTTATTTTTAAAAATAGAGACTCTCTTTTCGCGAAAAGAGAGACCAGCATAGGGAGGGAGGGTAACTTGTCCCAGTAACCTAGTTTATCCCTGGGGGTTGAATAAACGGAGTTGAAGCCAGATGACGTCATTCTCGACCCCATTTCCGGTTTCCCGGTGCAACCAGTTATTCAGCTCTCGTTGACCCGAAATTTCTCATGAATTGAAGGACATTCGTTCACAACGAGTCGATCTGTCGTGCATGAATGAATTTTCCGCTTCAGTATCATTATTACCTCGAAGCCAAAAAAGTTCCCACGTAAAATGGCGATTAATTTAATTGCGTATCTCTTGTACGTATTATCTTTCATAATTAAAATTTATACAATTATATTCCTTATATTTATTATCTTAATATGCTTAAAGACTTTGAGCTCTCTAAAGATTCCATATGGAAGATATCGTAAATTTGTTAAGACACATTTGTGGTTGTAAATTAATAAATAATTATTAGTTTGTTGAAATATTTGCATCTTCTCCAAATATTTCTTATTTCTACGAGATTCAAATTAGTTAAAATCTAAATCTAAATTGCCCTTTGGATTGGAATATTGTTATTTAAAATCTAAATCTTTTAAGATTTTTCCATATTTTTTTAACAGGAAATCAGATCTGATATATAAATAGAAAAGAAAATATTATGGCTTTCCATTATTAATACCCTACAAATTGATATTATTGCAATCTTATTTTTATTTTCACATTTCTGTTTGACGTCTGCAAGATTGCAACGTTACTGTAAATTTCCATAAATAATTGTATTTTGTATCCACGTTTGATATTGAATTTTGTTTTCGCTCTGATCTACTTATAATATTGTCCTGACCTTTGATGATAATCACTGCCTCTACATGCATCAGTCTTGCGCAAGAATTTAGAATTTGATAAGACATTATTATCATTCTTATCTATTAAAAGTGTAAGTGTTTACAACTTAAGGCCGTAATCTAAAAACGTAAGCAATAAAACGTAGGAGAAACAACCAATAATAGCCGAGAACATAAGCAGCCACTTGGAAACGTAAGCTGAAAATTCTGTATGGATAAGATTCTTCGTTACCAGCTTATAAATATCGAATGAAGACAGCTGGGTTTCTTAGTGCTATCGAATAAGACGACTCAAGCAGTTACGAATTGAACAATGGAATATTTGAGCTTTAATTTGTCGAGCAAATCACTTACTTTAAAAAAACGAGATATTCTTCCTAAACCAGCAGCAAACGAGGTTCGAATTAAAGTCGCATATTCCGGAATTTGTGGGACGGATCTCCATATTTTAGAAGTACGTTACCATTGTAAAAATATGTCATTTTTGTTATTAATTGTAGAATGCAAAAAATTACAATAAATAGTCACAGTAAAATTAAAAAAAAATTTTTAAATAAATAAAATTAAAATTTTTAAATATCGTCATTTTTTTATTAGGTGTGATGTAAAATAACATATTTTGTAGGGATCTTTTCCGTGTAAAGAGGATGGACCTCTGACTCTTGGGCACGAGTTTGTAGGTACTATCGATGAACTTGGATCAGAAGTGACTATTTTTAAAATCGGTCAACGTGTCGCTGTCGATCCTAACAATGGATGCAACAAATGCGATCACTGTCACAATGCGAATTATCATTTTTGTAAATACGGTAGTTTAAATAATACTATAGGAATTTTTAAAGATGGAGGATGGGCTACGCACGCGCTTGTCCCAGAAACACAGGTATGTGATAATACAGAATGCTCAAAAAGCCCAGATATAACGACGGATTTTTCAACCAATTTGATTCTTTTTTTTAAAGATATTCAAACACTAATAATTTTTGTAATGAAAAAATAACAAAAAAGTTTATCGCTTTTAATAAATTTTAAAAAGTTGAATAAATAACAACTATTAATTTCAAATAAAGTTTTTTAAATAGAATTTTAAGAATATTACAAAATTTGATAAAAACTAAAATGTAATATGGATAACTATCTTGCCCGTTTTATTTAGAAAAAGTTCTAGAAAGATTCGATTCTAAGTTTTAAAAAGATATATCCATCTTTAATAACATTTTTTAGATATTCTGTACGCATTACGCTCCATTTTTATCATTTTCCTTTTAACTATTCTCGCGTTGTGATATCCGTTCACATAATATTATCGGTTGTGATAGGTATACTTAATCCCAGATGAAATTGAAATGTCCCAAGCAGCATTGACTGAACCGTTGTCATGCATGGCTCACGGCTGGGATAGAATTAATCCTGTAAATGTAGGAAGCAGGGTTCTTGTAATAGGCGCCGGTATCATAGGTTTATTGTGGGCCTGTCTATTCCATTTGCACGGTCTCAGAAAAACTGTCACTATCAGTGAACTGCAACAAAAACGAAAAAATCTTGCCTCCAATCTTGGTAATATAAATAATATTAAAAATTTTGAGAAAGTGCTCTCTCTCTCTCTGTCTCTCTAATGGCGATGTATGTATATGTAAATAGGTCTCGATTATGAAGTTAAAAGTCCAACGGAATTAAAAGAGGAATTTGATTTAGCTATGGATTGCAGCGGCAGTGCTCCAGCCATGGAATTGGCCATGTCTTTGCTAGACTACGGCGGTCGCTTATGCGTATTTGGTGTTGCCAATCCAAAAGCAAAACTATCGATTGAACCATTTCAGGTAAACATTCTACTCATTCAATTATAAGGCTTTAATATTCTCTCATTAAAACTTATAATTATTATGTAGGTTTACAGAAAGGAGTTGAGCATTATAGGCGTGGTTATAAATCCCTATTCTTTTTCTAAAGGATTAGCTTTAGTGCAATCGATGTCTGAAAGATATCTTGATTACAGTAAATTAGGAATCAAGGTATTTTCTTTGTCCCAATATAAAGAAGCTCTCGATGCATTGAAAAAGGGAGACATAAGCAAGGCCGTTTTCAAGTTGTAAAACGAAGTTTCTCTATATATGTAACAAAGAAAGACAAGAAATACTTTTTTTTTTATAAAATTTTATTATTACATACATAAATTTGGCTGAATATGTAAATGTATGAAGTTTTAAGTAATAAAATGTAGTATCGTAGTACAAACGAGAATACCTGTATAAAACTTTGCTACTGATATTATGGTAGATATATTTGATAATACACAATTGTTCACAACGTATATAAATACTACAGTTATTATAAATATTACGAGTATCATGGCGTCGAGTTTCAAATACAAATTACAATATTAGCAAGTATAAAATTGGAAATTTGTGAAGGATATATAAAAACTTGCTGAGATTCTTTTCATTGAGACTTCCGCTATACTTTTCCGCCTACTTTCTCTTATCAAGTTGTATAACATTTATGTGATACGCTTTGATGAAAGAGATTGCGATAAATGTGTAATAGAAATACGTACTTGATAAAACGCATAAAGTGTTATATTACAAGTTATGCACGTATTTTGTGTCATGCTTACATTATACACATTTATAATTTTACTTCTAACATAAAATTACATTTTTTTATATCACGAACAAGGCACTAACATCAACATTGTTTTCTTTGTTCATGACATTCCAAATTCTTTTGTTAACGGGGCTAGATAATTTTACAAATTCGTATTGTCGATTTGCAACTACTAATAACAAAGTCTGATAATATTGTAATATGCTTTGTAACATTATTATTTTTTATTTCTCTGTCATCTATCAGTTACACCGAAAAAGTTCTCGTTATGCTGTCTATATATGCCGGGTTACATAATATCGTGTATCATCATAAATGTGTACTAAAATGTTACTTTTTGTATTTTTCCAACATCTGTATTGTTGGTGTCTATATTCATAAGAGTACATGAATTACTTTTTTAATAAAATGCCAACAAGTATCGTATCAGACAAATTTATAAGAATTGTCCCCTTTTCTTATCGTACTGCATCCTTACCTCATTACTTATTGTATATTGTAATTTAAATAATATTAACTAGTAATTTTAAATAATGACGTTTAATACTATTTAAACAAAATTAAAATTTCGATGTAAAAATTGAGCGGTGTTATGTTACGCGTATTATGTGAAGAAAAGGAGACTTAAAACAGAAAAAACAAATATAAATTGAATATAAAGGTCCTAATATAAAAATTGCATTTTAAATACGTATACCTATATATGTGTGTATATATATATACACACACACACACACATATGTGTGTGTTTTTGTGTGTGTGTGTGTGATATTATACATAAATTTATTCTAAAAATGGGAACTGTATATAAAAAACCCAAATATGTAAATAAATTTCTATCAACAACTGCACTGTGGTGACGAAACATGTCACGATATGCATTTTTTATTAAATTAATGATAAATTGATCTGTTTGTAAATAACTATAAAAATAATTGCATGATACAAATATAGAAAGTAAGTTAGTAAAATAGTAAGTAAGGCCCTTACAATTTAGATTTTGGTTTTACTGCGTTACCGCAACACAAATAAAACTGATGGTTGCATAAAACCATTTTAAGAAGTCGTATCGACTTGCAGCTGCCCATTGTAGACCTGGATAGTTAATATTTGGTGTAGAAATTTCTGCAAACATGAAACATACGTATGTATATAAAGACAATATGGCAAACTAATTCGGAATCTACAATCAAACGATATAATCTAACTTTATGATCAATACAACTTTATGATAATAAGTTGTCATTTTTGCAAAAAGATGTATAAAACATGACTTACCTCAGTGTTATTGTACTTAATAAAACTAAAACTATCAAAGATCCAGAAGACAATGAAACTATGCCAGTTCCATAATAAGCTTGACCACAAGCTGGCGGGCAAACAGGAATAATGGTTTCTACGCAAATAAAAAATAGAACAAATCTAATACATGCTAGTTACGAAAATAAAAATTGACTGGCTAAGGAAAAAACAGTCGAAAGTTTAAAAGTCGAAAGATCCAAGATGATAAATTCTATTAAGATATATAAAGAAATACACATTGATATAAATTGTAGATATACGTAAATAGATTAAAATTCATGACATGATGAAAATTTCACTATTGTCATGCACAATCTATATATTGCTAAAAAGTTTGTATCCAATATAATTAACTGTTTCGATTAGATTCCAACGTTATCTACAATTATCTACAATTACATACAATGCACAAAAATACAAAGATATTTCTTTTTATATTCTCTTACCGAAAAGTTCAACTTTCGTTTCAGCAGTGCCCAGTTTGTTAGCTGCACGACACACATATTCTCCATATTGCCGTTTTTCTATAGTAATAATTCGAATCGTTGTGTCTGTATATTCATCCGCAGTTGCAAAGTGTGATATACTATGATGTTGGTTATTTGACAACTGTACGTCATCTTTCAGCCAAATGATAGCTGGCGGAGGATATGCTTCTACATGACACTCCAAATCCATGTCGTATTGCAAAGCTTGTCCGAGTCGTGGTCTAGGAGCTGAGATTACTGGCGCGAATTCAACCTCCACATTAATGTTACGTCTGGCACCGCGTCCAACGCCATTCTCAGCGATGCAATAATATGTTCCGCGATCCTCTTTTCGTATCATAGATATTTTTAATACGTTACCACTGCAATATTTTCGGATTACATAAACGCAAAATATTGTTTGCTAAGTATCTAATAATAATAATTTACTTTTATATATACAGGGTGTTCCAGTAACTCTGTTACAAGCCAATAACTCTAAAAATATTTGTCGAATCAAATAAATTGTTCATGAGAATATTTCATGTATTCTTTCTAACGATGCTAACATAAAGCCGCTTTCACGTCTCCTTTAAAGGGGGCGAAAAGTAACTTTATAATTTTGGAACTTTCTACACAACATTGCATATTTGGATTCTACAGGAAAAAACAAATAAATTTTATCTGAAACATTTCTTTTAAAAATGTTTCTAAAGTTATAAGCATTTAAATCTTAGAGTAAAATGCATTGAAATTAATAATAACAGAAAGTCTTATTTAGAGAAAGAGCTACCATACCGATAGATCGATCCTCCGGTGGGTAAAATAGCATTATTTTCTCTACGCCACGATATTCTTGGCGGCGGAAAGCCATTGGCATAGCATTCTAATACGACTTGCTGTTGCCCCTCGCTAACTACCCGAGATTGGGTCGAGTTATCGCTAATTATCGGTGGCCTACGGACTTGTAATTCCACTTCCGCGCTTATGAGATTGTTTACAGATATTTGTATTCTACACTGATAGAATCCAGCATCCGTTTCTTGTATGTCTTTAATCTAAAATGTGAGACACATTAATCCCATGTTATTAATGACTTAAATAACGAATGTATCTCGATTAGGAACATTCAATGCAATCTCACTTGTAAGTTATAAGTGCTAGACGCTGTATCATACTTAAGGGCGAATCTACTATCCCTGATTATCAGCGCAGTGCCGGTAGAAAGTGCCACTTGCTCGTGTACGCTTTCTTTATTAACTTTTATCCACAAAACAGGATAATCCTGCCCATACTGAACGGAGCACTGCATTTCTACCGTTTCCCCGATATCCTTGATTTGTTCCTGCGATATGTAAGATATTGTCGGGGTACGTTGAGCCGCAACTGAAACAGCATATAAATCTATGATTTGTCACACAGGCGTGACATGCGTCATCGAACAGCGAAAAGGAATTTTTCCAATTCGAATGAATAAATTCGAATAATTATCAACGAAATGACCGTATTTCGATGATCGTATACATGATGTGCGAAGAAATTTGCATTCGTTGCAAATGCTCTTACCTGTTTGCAGAAACAGGCATATCAAAGCTAGAATAGCACGCATTATGACACACCCAGCAGGGAACTTGAGTCTCAATCCGGAGTATTTAGCTTCTCTTTACGATGTGTTTATCGCTCTCGTTCTCGAACATAGAATCCTTCCTCTTTTCTGATTTAAATTCAAACAATTGTTCGACCGTGGGGAAATGATGCGATCGACACGAGAGAATCGTACGCGCACAAACTTGATCTCTACAGACATGAATAGACGTGCAAAGCGTCTGCAGACGGTACAGGTGTCTGTTGACCAGTACCGACCACGAGCGTTATAAATATGGCGAATGATGCTACGTCTTTAGTCAAGTGCGAGACGAAATTTTATTTCATCACTAATTCGAATTTCCACTTTGATTATCGATCTATCTGAATTGATTTAAAATTGCGACTGATAATTATGAAATCGTAACTAGTCGATATAATGTTTTACAAATAATCTCCATAAATTATTGACGCAACTCGATCATTCTCGCGATTGATTTGAACATTTGAATAGCCTTGTTCAAATTTAAGCGTTGAAGTATATCTTGCGACTTTAAAATTCTTGGAAAAGAATTATAGAAAAAAAATTTTATTTTTACTTCTAATTTATTGCATTTTTTAAATTGGTGTAGTAGATTATTTCAACTCTGATAAGAGCTCACTGTTTCGTTTGCTTATTGGTGGAAAAATCCTTCTGATATATTTATATAAACATTTATGTTGAAATAAAAGCTACAAATAGCTATAAAGCTATAAATAAAAAACAAATAGCTATAAGCTATAAAAGGTACAAATGTGTGTGTGTGTGTGCGTATTGAATTATACACACACACATACGCGCGCAATAACAATAACACACAATAATAATAACACACTACACATATATATATAATTCAATAATGACAAGAAGGAAGAATAACAGAAAAGAGAAAACATATAAATATTTAGTATAAAAATATTAAATATATTTATAAACAATATATAAAGTTATGATTATGATATTAATATGTGCTCTGATGAGTAACAAATGAAAAATATTGACTACACTAAAATAGTTAGTTATCTGCTAAACTATTAATTTAAATTTTTTATTTAAATTTGCCAATTAGTAAGATCTTGACTTTAGTGTACTTTAATATACAAGCGATCTCAGGTAATCTCTCTCTCTTTCTCTCGCTCGCTCGTAGACTTGAGTAAAGTTTTTAGGAAGTCTAATAAGAGCTTTTGTATATCTAATCTTAAATCTAATTTCGCCGATGTAGGATTGTAACAGGAAAATAATGTAAGGTTTGTTCAAATAAACGCTAGCTCGACTAAAATGTAATAATTTCCTAATAAGTATAAAAATATATTCCAACGTAAAAGAATAACCTTCGATTTATTAATGTTTGAGCGGCAAAACGGAATGTGGATATCATAGATCATGCATGTTTTTATTCTGTCCGTGGTCCGCGAAGCCGACACCTCAAGTTGAAACTCAAAAGAGGAGTCGATGATGCGTTTAATGCAACATATGTAACACACATGTTGTGTCCATTGGGTAACCATAGCAATTCCGAAAGCCTCGACATTCCCACCGCTTCTACCCCCGCAAAGGGTGAAATCTTCGCCCCAAAGGCGAAGGTAATGCACACGTACACCCTCGTGGAATGTGTGCGATCACGTAGATAAGAGACACTGACGGGGTGATACGTGCGCGATATATAAGTATCCTGTTGTCCTCTGTGGTCAGTATATCTGATACTACCGTCGCGAAAGAACGATTCGATCGAGGGCGACTCGTTTTCCAACAGTTGAAAAAGAAAAAAGATATAACAAACGCGCGTGTAAATTTCACTATTCAATTTTGCTTCGCTTCCCGTCGTTTCGATTTTGAAATCGCCGAAACTGAGCTGCTCGTTACGATTTAAAGAGGAAAAAGTACATGAAATTTTAACAGTATAATTCAATAAAAAATATTGTTAAAACTTGAAGATATTAAAAGATCAAGTTGAAAGAATGAAGGTGGAAATAGTGGATGGCAATGTGCATAGACGATTGATCCAAATATGAATCCGAAAAGTAGCAAGTGCCAACGATTATGTTTCTTTACATAAAAATATCTTTGAGGCGATTAAATGGACGAAGCTTTTTCGAAGTGTCTTCTCTAGTACCGCCCCATAAGGACACCCGAATACAAAACACTGAAAACCATCACCGCGTTTTCTCAAGCGAGATTGATTCGTGCTCCATTCATAATTAAACGACTGTTCAACCGATGCGAAGCCACCACCGCGACTATCTAAGCTATCGACACTGATCGATGTTCATTTTCTTGCGATTAACTATCAGACGCGATCAAGGTAGCGTTTCGACGGACATTTAAACGACATCACGTGGAAATGTCAGATTCCGTTTTTGATGAAAGATGATTTTTTGGGGAAATGAAGAACGCTTCTCGACTCATCAGCAGATCGATGAATGATCGGTTTTCGATCGATTGAAACCATCACCGTGAAAAGTCGTTGTTTTCGGCAACAGACAAAAATGTCATTGGACCAATCGACACTCCGAACACTGTTCATCGAAAGTCTTCCGGTTTTCGCGAACGTCTCTTGAAAGAAACGCGAAGAGATCAACATGGATGATAACAAGCTGCAAGTAGACGATGACAGCCAGGTATACTTAGCACCGTTCCAAAAATCGGTTTTGCATCCCGCGCATGTGAGAATATTTCTCATAGTGAGTTACATATATATAAATATGTAAAGTACTACATCCCTGAAATGTAGCACAAGCACAAATATGTATATAGAGAAAATAAAATGAATGATAACGCGAAACATTTACGCGTTTCCGAGCTCGCGCTTCGAATATCTAAATGATCCATCTAAACAGAAAGGATGCACGTATCTTAATAATACATCTAAACAGTTCGGATCGATATCTACATATGTCATCTGTCATTAAAGGACTGTAAGGCCTAAGTGTTCATTATCTCAAATCTATGTGTTCGCCTAATGAGTCTAATTACCGCTTTAATTGACTTAATACACTGTTCCTTTTTTATTGTGTAGTAAATTAGCAAGAACTCATGTTGATTTTTTGTGTTTAAAAGTGATTAAGATATCGATCCTTCGACCATTTTATTCTTCGCTAACTCATTTCTGTCTCTCTCGCATTGTCACCGATTCCATTGTAAGATTAAAGCTCCGACAATAACTTTTTTTTTACCGACAATACGAATAGAATACGAGAATAGAATATAGCTAGCGGAAGTAATGATCCACTGGAAAAACAAGCTTTGTCTGAATAATTTTAGCAAAATCACATTCGAAGGCCTAGCAGTTGGGGCACTTTTCTTCATCCCGACGATAACAGTCCAGTCGAGCATCAATTCAATGATGAGAGATCGAGCGGCTCCGGAAACACCTCTCGCACGTCCTCAGCCAAATCGACCAAGACTAAGTCCTACAATGCACCGAGATCTGCAGAATTGATATCGTCCGTCTACTCGAGTAGAGATGTCATTTGTGAACCGGACAAAAATGGCTCGCTAGCTGACGAAACGCCGGCGAGTATCAAAAGAAAATTGTCAAGAGCCAGCGTATATCCATCTGGAACGAATCCGATCGCACAGGATGCCTTTGGTAAGAATTAGTTCAGTTCTTCAATACTTAATCGAAGTGCTAAGCAGCAGAATTTTGTATCAAGGCCAATGCACGGCTGACGCGTCACGTTCAATAACGAACGATTGTCAACGTTTTCGTGTTTCCCCGAACTTTAAACATGTGAGATTATACGCTCGACAAACATGGGACAATTAATTTTATCTTTATTTGTTATATAGCACTTTAATAATGGAATTTGTTAAATATAAGCTCCGGGTATGCGATAGAATCTACGCGATATATATAAAGAATAAAACGAGTCGCTCGTGGAAACCCGCGGTTGTCTATAACAGCAATAAAGTTATGTCAGTAAACCTCGATCAATATGCGTACGAATGTCAGCGTGTCACGAATATCGGATATTAATAATGTAACGTTTAACTCGGCTCTAGTACTATCACCATACGAATGCACGCTCTAACTTCCTGGTTTCTAACTTTTTGTTCTTTTTTGTAATAGGCGTCCTACTTTTGCGAAATGTAGGTATTATTGTAAAGAAGAATGCTTTCAAGGTGAAGCAAATTGCGGAATGGCTTAGAGAAAGATATGTATGTACAGTGTGTGCGTGTGTATACGTGTGCGTGCGTGTGGAAGGGGGTATACTGTTATTAATTCATCATAATATCCTAAGTATGGTATTTCCACCGAAATGAAGAATGTTAACGGTTAAGCTAGCTTGAAAAGAGCAAACACGTGCTAAAGATTGTAATTGTTTATGATTATAATTTTTTAATTCTTATTATTTATTATTTCTTTTTTATTTATTATTTATTAATTCTTATTATTTAGGTCCCAAACTCACAGCACCCACCTCTCCGGAAAGTAACCCCCCCTCGCTACCAGATACGCCAGTTTCGCTGGATTTCGCCGAAACCACGGGAGAGACATTGCCGTCGAAAGAAACGGGAATCGATCCTGAAATACTTTATTTTCGGTGAGTAGTTATCTACGCGATATGTCACGAGTTATTTTAGTTCCTCCTTGAGCTTTATACAATCAAATGCCGAGATGTGAATACATATATATATATAGATATATAGATGGACATAAGTTCTCGTTTCTATTATTACTAGCTTAATTATCTAAATGTTAGCGATGTCTTATGATTTTTTTATTTTCACTTGAATATGTGCAAAGGGGAAAGACGAACTAGGGGAAAGAAAAGAATCATTTCTTTGGGAGGTGCTTTTTTATAGAAACTATTATAATTTTTTATTTATTTATTGCCAGTTACTCTTCAGCTTATATGCCAAGAAGAGGGACTTGGGTACAAACATTCTAAACCATTCATAACCCAAACCTTCCATTCTATTCTATTCTATCCTATCTCAACTCTATACCTACTTATCCTACCCTCTCTACCTTATACCTTTTACAATTAAACATATACCTTTTGACATTTAGCCTTTTTACATCTACAATTTTGCCTTTATCCTTTACATTTACATTTACATTTACATTTACCCTTCCTTTTACATTCGCCTTTACTTTTCAATCCGCATTTCCTATTTACATTTAACTTTGCCTTTTCCTTGGCAAGATACAACTTCATCTAACCTTTACCTTCCCTCTATCTTAACTCTTCTTTCACCTCACCTTCTCATCCTTCCTCCCTACTGACTTCTTAGCTTGCCACAGTTTTCTCTTCTTCTCTCTCTAATTTTTCCCTTCTTATTTCTTGAATTTCCTTTTCTCCTTGCCTCCTTGGGTATATAACCCCTACAGCTTTCCTATTTAACTGAGCGAACATCTTCCCCTTCTTCCTCTTTCCACTACCTTCCTTTTGTTTTCCTTGGTAGCTTTCCATCCACCTTCAGATTTTTTCCAGCATCTTCTTGAGTGCTCATCCCCTCACTCTTTCTCCGCTTTATCCCCTGTTCCTTTCCACGTTCCTCCCTTCCTGTCCTCCTCTTCATTCCTCCCTGTATCTCTCCTACTTCTCCTTCCTCCTCTCCAAGACTTCACGCATCCGTGCCTCTTCCTTTTTATCTGTGTGCCTTTCCTCTCCCTTAACTCCTATATCCTCTTTTCCTTAAAATGTCTCCCCTAATACTTCCTCCTCTTCCCATACCTCTCCTCTCCAAAATTCGTATCCTCCGCTCCTTCCTTGGAAACTTTTATCACTTCCTTCTCTCCTCTAGCCTATTTTTCTTCCTCATCACTTCCTTCTTCATTTCCTCATTCTCTAAGCACTTATCCTGCTTTCTTTCCCGCCTATCGCCCCTTTCTCCTCCCTAGCTCTCCTCATTCTTACTATACTAACCTCTTTCCTTAACCTCAAAATCTCTCGCTCACACTTTCTATCTCCACTCACTCCTTAATCACTACAAATCCCGTCTTCCCTCCACTCCTCCTTCAGCCCTCACATCCAAACTCTCCCCTTCGCCTATTTATTCCCCTATCCTACCTTAATTATCTAATAATTTTTATAGAAACTATTATATTTTTGTAGAAACATTACTCTACATAAAACATGTGAAACAAGATATTATTATTATCAAAATTGGTTAATCTTTTGAAATGATTTCTTAATCTTTGGCAATTATCAAACACAACTATTAAATGACTCGATTTAATTTTAGCGATGGTCATCGAAGAATCGATATGGTATTAGTCTATCAGGAAGAGAATGAAGGAGTGTTGACTGAATTAGAAACTCGTCAGCGAGAGCAGAGGCGAGTATTTCAACAAAATCTTTTGAAAGAAGGCCTGCAACTAGAGCTCGAGCCGAAAGAGAGCTCGTTTGATGGGAAAACGTATTTCTTAAAATTACATATACCTTGGAAGATCAAAGTACAATATGCTGAAATAATGAGTCTAAAGCTACCTACAAAGAGATTCAAAACGATCCCTATGAAAACTTGGGTACGTCTTTTTTTTTTAATCAAACGCACGTCATATACTGTAATCACATAAAAAAATCGAATTAATCGAATTTTAAAAACAGGATACAGACTGTTCTAAAGAAATATCGAAATTCTGGGCGCGATGGGAGCGGTGGGCTAAATGGATACATAAAATTCATACTTGGGATACATCGAAATATCCCGAGGAACCACATTTTTATGATTATATAGATTCCAGCGATCGCGAAGAAAGGTATTTAAGTAATGCGAAATCATCATTATCGAAATATTTATCGTCGAGCTTATTATCGAACGTCTGAATGTTTGGTAGGTTTATCGTAAAGGAAAGAGATAATGCTTATACGCCCGCTCAGAGATCGTTAATAGTGATGCAAATATTATTGCGAGCGAGATATGACGAGAACCATGAGAAAGCTGGTATTCGTAGGCTTTTGGCAGACGGAACGTATCTTGATTGTTTTCCTTTGCACGAGGGTCCTTATGATAAACCTATGCGCAATGGAGAGATTCTCGATAGATATCTGTTGTACTTAATATGGGCAAGACCTGCACAATGGTAGTAAAAAATAAACTTCAAATACTCGATATTGCATAATCAATATTTGAAATTTTTTTTCATACATACTTTAGGTTTAAAAAACAGCCATTATGGTTAATAAGACGATATTTTGGCGAGAAGGTCGCTCTTTACTTCGCGTGGCTAGGCTTTTATACGAGATGCTTATATCCACCAGCAGTGGTAGGACTTTTATGCTTCGTTTACGGTCTTGGAAGCATGGATGGTGAAGACAATATTCCGAGTAAAGAAATATGCGATTCTAATATAGCCGGTAAATATTCTTCATTGTAATCTTTTGCGCAAAAGCTTCGCACGGTTAACAAATCATTTTGTAATGTTCGTAATATTTTTAATTATATTTATAATAATGATATTTATTCGTAATTATTTTCATAATTGTAACACAACATTTCAGGAAATATCACTTTGTGTCCTCTTTGTGATAAAGCATGTACTTATCAAAAACTCGGCGATTCCTGTATATTCTCAAAATTGACTTACTTATTTGACAATCCTGCAACTGTCTTCTTCGCTATTTTTATGTCTTTCTGGGGTAAGATTTGAAAAAAATACCTTCTTTTACGTAATCCTGCGTATATTATACACACGTTTTAACAACTTTACCTTTTACGGCATTATGTAATAGCTACTACGTTTCTCGAGTTATGGAAACGGCGACAAGCCGTGCTCGTTTGGGAATGGGATCTTCAAAATGCCGACTACGACGAAGAACCCAGACCTGAATTCGAGACGTCCGTTAAAACATTCCGAATAAATCCCGTGACAAAGGAAAAAGAACCATATTTACCTGTGTGGTCTAAAGCCATCCGAAGTTTGGCTACTGGTTCAATGGTATTTTTTATGGTAATTAAATCACTTATTTTTCCATTTTCTTCAACATACAATATTTATCATTACAAATTATTATTATTTTTGCACAGATATGTGTAGTCCTTGGAGCGGTTTTAGGGACGATCGTTTATCGCATTTCGTTAGTTGCTGTCTTTTACGGTGGAGGTGGAGGTTTTTTAAAAAGACACGCGAAAATATTCACTTCCATGACTGCCGCTCTCATTAACTTGGTAATAATAATGATACTTACGCGAATATATCATCGGTTGGCTCGTTGGATGGTCAATATGGAAAATCCGAGAACGCAGACAGAATACGAAGCCAGTTATACATTTAAAATCTTTCTATTTGAGTTCGTCAACTTTTACTCTTCTTTGATTTACATCGCCTTTTTTAAGGTATATTATTTTAAGGTATACGACATTAAATGACACGAGCACTGTTTGAACTTAATATTCATTTATTTTAGGGGAGATTTTTTGTCCATCCTGGCGATGCAGATGCGAGAGCCTCGGAATTTTACCGCATCAAAACAGACGTATGCGATCCCGCTGGTTGCCTTTCGGAAGTCTGTATTCAACTTGCGATTATAATGGTTGGTAAACAATGTTTCAATAATTTTGTCGAAATCTTATCGCCGAAATTGTGGAATTGGTGGCGCAAAAGAACACAAGTCGCAGCGACAAAGAACCACGACAGAAGATATACCTGTTGGGAGAAAGATTATCAGCTTCAAGACCCAGGAAGACTAGCTTTATTCGATGAATACTTAGAAATGAGTGAGTCTGACGCTACTGACGTTTTACGGAGGAATATTTTTTACAGACTTTTTTCTTTTTATTGATGTTTGTTATAGTTCTGCAATATGGATTTGTAACGTTATTCGTAGCAGCATTCCCATTAGCCCCTCTATTCGCTTTATTGAACAATATCGCCGAAATAAGATTAGACGCGTACAAAATGGTCAAGGAAGCTCGAAGACCATTAGCCGAACGGGTAGAAGATATTGGCGCTTGGTTTGGTATTCTTAGAGGTGTAACTTACGTGGCAGTGGTATCGAATGTACGCACGCACATACAAACAAATTCGACGAAGTTGCACAAATCTTTAACCCTCGGTTACAAAATATATATGTTCCAGGCTTTTGTTATCGCATACACATCTGATTTTATCCCACGAAGTGTGTACGCGTTTGTTTATTCACCCACTGAAGATTTGGTGGGTTACATTGATAGTTCTCTGTCAGAATTCAATACTTCCGATTATCGCGATGATATGAAGAGCGACGTAGAAGACGAACATCCGGAGACGTGTCAGTATAGGGGATACAGAAACGGCCCGGATCATCCCAATGATCCTTATGGGCTCAGTCCGCAGTATTGGCATGTTTTTGCCGCGCGTTTAGCTTTCGTCGTAGTCTTCGAGCACGTTGTAAGTCAACAAGCTCGTTCTTTTACTAATAAGGCAAATTGGTTGTTTCGATAAAGGGACAAATTTTTTAAATAGGTTTTTGCACTTACCGGTATTATGAGCTACGTAATACCGGCTTTACCGCATTCTCTGGCAACTCAACTGCAACGCGAACGACTGATCGCTCAGGAAGAAAAATACGAAAAGGAAATAAAAGGGAAAGAAGACGAAGACGATTTACTTTCAGTTTTGAGAGAGGCTGGAAGCATTGGTAGAGGAAGCTGGGCTAGACGATTCAGCAAATTGAGCGACGCTCTAGATACTCACGCTGATGTGAGACACAGCAAACGCAGTGATAGCTCAGTATGGGAAGTCCCTTAAAATCAAGATTATCTTTTTGTTATATATATTCCACTCATAAAATTCAGAGTGACGTGAGAAGAAATAAAAAAAAATAATAATAAAGCCAAATCTTCTCTATCGTGTAAACATTTCTAATTCTCAGTATCTTTTTCAAATAAGTCCAACTTCTATAATAAACTACACGCTTTTCAACATTCTTGCCCATATAAATTACTATCATATGTACTGTAAAAAAACGCAGATATAAGGCAAGAATTACAAACATACTGTTACACAATATATTTTTTTATTTTACATAATGCCATATTTTTTTCCTAGAAATTATTACAATCTATTATGTATATATACAATATATATATATATATATATATATATATATATATATGTATAATATAGAATATTTATAATAATATACAGTTTTTTTTCTATCTTTTTCGCCCTTTCTCGCTCTCTTTCTTTCTCTCTCCTCCCTACATGTATATTCCATGTATGCTTTTCTTGATATTGATTCTATACATACATATATATGTCCTTTATACATATATATATGATGTCTTTATATATGGTGTGTGTGTGTTCATTTCGATATACATGTCACTTTCTTACGATTACTTTAAAATCTAGAATGGCTAATTACATTAAAATATTTTTTTATGAAAACTATATCACAGTTGTGTTTGAAGGAGTGACGGGGAGTTAAAGAAAGGAAGCCATTTAGGTAACTGATACTGAGCATAGTCTATTCAGTAAGATTATAAAATATGGTAAGCATTGGCTATGTCAAACAACAGACTTAAAAATTTATCGAGAAAATTATCAAATCATCATTTAATATTTTTGATATTTTCACATTTAAAATGAATCATAAAAAAAAATATTTTACTTAGAACTCCATCAATCTATTAATATTTAATCATTTTTACAATTTGTATGGTAAGAAAGATTTCAGTTTTATTTAACTTACCAAATGGACTAAGCTGCAACTGAAAATGTTTTTTTTTCATCAAGGTAAAAAAATAGAATTATGGGAAGGATATACTTAACTAGATCCGGGAGGGTTGAAATTAAACATGGTAGTAGGTGGACGTCCCGGTAAAGGTTTTGGTGGTAACCTTGGCGTCACTGATCCTGAAATATAATAGTACGAAAATAAATATCGGTTATATAAACACATAAATGTGCAAGTGATATGATAGCTCACCGTTAGGCTGCGTTGGTGGAAGTTTTGTAGGGCTAGGACTATTGAAAGACATATGTCTCCATGGAACGACAGTACATGTATTTTCCAATGTGGAATTTCGGCGCGCCAGTAATGCCGAACTGCTTGGATTTAGTGTCACTGGAAGTCGTGGTGGTAATGTTACAGTTTGTCCGTCTCTCCGCGGTGGTAACGGTGGTGGTGAGATATCATCTCTTGGAGGAAGAATTGGTGCATTTGGAGCCTGTTTTGCCTGAGTTTATTCAAAACAAATTTCTTACTTTTTCAAAGAAAATCATACAATAATTATTTTGTTTTTCATGAATGAAATTTCACAAATTTGAATTTTTTTTAACTAGATGAATCTTAATTAATTTTAGAATCTTACTTGTTGTGGTGATTCGCTACACGAATTTTCTCGTCGTTTAGTCGATCTAGGTGGTAAAGGTGGTGGAGGTTGGCTAGGAGGTATATTATTGGGAGACGACGGTGTTGGTATTGCACTGGGACTTCCACCTGGCAACGGTAGACACGTTGTAGCACTTATCATGTTTATAGTGCTAGTATTAAAGATGAAGTGATTACTTTGATGTGGAGTAAAGAAATGTCCAGGAGATTGAGGACTGCTGCTCGATGAAGCAATCGAAATTGCCGATATGCTAGGTGGACTAGGTGATGCTGGAGGTGGCACAGTTGCTACAGAGAAATAACGAGTTACATATTTTTTTATAAGTATTATTAATACATGATTTAAACATAGATGCATACCGATTAAGACAGGCGCAAAAACACTATGATCCACTAAATGTGGAACTGTAATTTGTGATATATGTGGAGGTGTTTCCGGTAATTCGTGGGAAAACGCGTCTGCTGGAGAATCATGTAATCTTACGCTGGACGTTACCACATGTAACGGAGCTGGTAATCTTGCGCTTCTAGCTTTGATTCCTGGCGATTTCAAGTTCAATTCTGGCCATTTACGCGGCTGTTGCAAAAATTTTTAATGTAAAATGTAAGAGACAGAATAGTGTTTGTACCATATCACACACACACACGCGCGCGCGCGCGCACACACACACACACAAAAGTAACGCTTACGAATCGTGGAGGTTGTCTGCATCCTCTTGGCTCGATTTCTAAACTTTTATTATACAAATAATTGCTTATATCCGCATCTTTCATATTAGGATCAAAAGGACACAGATTTTCAAGAAATTGTCTTATCCTAGACTCCACTAAAAGACAATAGGGTTGATTTTGATACTGCTGTATTTCACCAGTTATTTCTGCTACTTTTCGACGTTTACTAAAATTAATAAGTTCTGGACTTCCCGGTAAATAATCTGAATTTCCCTCTTCAATATGCAGAATATTAGTCAAGTACATACCTAAGAATGAAAAAGAAATTTAAATTTTCTGTAATAATAAAGGAGTCATCATTTTACAATACTTACGTACATACCAAAGAATGGTACGCAAGGTGGATTGATAGATCTTAGTTTCTCTTGATACTTTCGAAAATGATCATTGTTAAGCTCTCGTGCTTCCTCCAATGCTTTTTCTAATCGTGCTGGTAATTGCTGTAAAAATAACTGTGTTAAATATAGTTTGATACAAAAATTTTGATTTTATGCACACATAGGCACGGGCGCACGCGCGCGCGCGCACGCACGCACACACACACACAAACTGTGCGTACTTGAAATGTAAATTTCAATCTAAAAACCGAAGCTGATCCCATAGCACTGATAATGGCTAGAACGCCGTTAAAATTATTGAGATCTTGCAGCACCATCATTACTTCGATTGCACGTGATATAATGGCTAGTCTCTCGTCGAAGTTTTCAGCCTCTACTATTGTCTTTTCCAACCATCTTGTGAACTATCAAACCATAGTAAAAATCAAATTAATATCACGCAATATCACAGATATTTTATATCACAATATATTTACGACTTCAAATAAAAAGCTTACATTTGTTGTATGCTTAATCATCTTCAACAAATTCGGTGATGTCTTTTCCTTATCCTTTTTTGTCCATACAGATCCGACTAATTCGGAAGGTTTTACTGTTCTATACAGATCAAACTCCAATAATGTTAATTGTCTTGCTAATTCGATAGGATGTAACTGTAATTGATAAGTTATTCAATATATTGGTAATATTATCTTATACATCAAAGTGTTAGAGAGATATTATTATAAGAAAATTAAGGAAGAAAAATCTGTATACCGTAAGTATTCCGTATTCTTCCTCAGGAACTTTAAGATGCCACTCAATCGGCGGAGGAGATCGTTCAAAGCTAAATGTAATAGGTCGTTGTTCCGACGGCTCGCATTTTCTTTGTACAATTTTTATTACCGAATCAACCCATTTCCGCATAGATTTACCGCTAACTGTATCCAAAAACAATTTCAATCTTTCCAAAAGATTTCTGTCACGTTCGAAATCGTAAAAATGATGATCCACCTAAGAAAATTTATGTAAGAAAGTAAAACTTTGAATAGTGATATTTTAAGAGAATTTGTAAGGGTGGAAATTACAAAATGTTACTAACCCAGTGTCTTAAAACGTTCAAAACTCTAAATTGCACTGGTTGACAAAATTCTTTCCTATATCTTTTCCAATCTTCTCTAGCTATCTTACATACAGAAGGTTTTTCTTCTTCACCATAAACCAATGAAGGATCTGGTATATCGAATCTTTCTATTAGTAATGTCAATAATTCTTGGGGTGAGCAAAAACTCCTATAAAATAAATCATTAAATATGTTAATAAATGATTTATCATGTGTGAAAAAAATTAGTACAATTTGCTACTTGCCTGTAAGTAGTAAGGAATGTTCTTATAAAGGCTGGATCAGCATATATGTGATAAGTTAATCTCTCTACTAACTTTACCAAAGTTGCGCCCTTAATCAAGGGAACACCACCATTTTCCCTAGCCTCCAAAACAATATTTTCCGGACTATCTTGTTCAGCAAATTTATACAAATGAGATGGAGGTAGCCTCAATGGGTGCTTTCTCTCCTCATCCAAGAGGATACTATCTAAAGTTCTTTCTAACATACTTTTTGTATTCAACATCACTAAATCTGCCATCCAATTATTCTTGTCTTCGACAGATTTGGCAACAAGAATAACATTAGGGTGGTCCCTTGGTGCAATTTCAAAAGCATTTTTTAATTCTATAAAAAATATTTTATTTAGATCACAAATATAACACAAAATTATAATAAGATTGCATATGAGTTTACCTTCCGTATCTTCTCTATCAATAATATCGACTTTTCTAATAAAAAGTCTCTCTTTCAATCGAAGTTCACCTTGATGAGTCGAATGTCCACCTACTCCGACTGCAACGATACCTGCTGCAACAGTAACACTAACTCTTTTACTACCAGTTGGTTTACATAATACTAATAAACCATCGAATAACAAGGCTTTTCTTTCTGTTAATCTTCGTCCATTACTAGCCACTTTTTTCAATGTATCCTCTATAAACATTATATAACGATTATATAACTATCAACAATTTAAAAAAAGAAAAGGTGAAGATATATTTATCAAGAGATAAAAAGCTATTTCTCTCTCTCTTTTGTTACCTCTAATAAATTCATTGCAACACTGCCCGATATCTCTTTGATCCCAACCGTCCACAGTCTTTTGTAGTTCACTAGTTTTCTCTAATGCCGCTTGTTTTCTTGCTCTACTCTGCATTCGCAAGCCCGTATCTTTTTTTGGAAGACTTGCTACAGATTGCATTAATTCCATTTGTAGTGGTCTTAACAAACCTTGCACTTGTTCCAGAGTTTCGCCATCCTCTGTATTAGGCGTGCGCTTGTGTAAAACCTAAGATTTTGAAATGTAAAAAGTAGATTGTTACAAAAATAATTTTGTATATATGCATGATAAACAAAAATATACCTTTATATAATCAAAATATAAGAAGCAATGCCATATGGGTTGTAACAAAAGTTTTGGTAAATAATATTTAACAGCCTCCTTAAAACCATGGCCTGCTGCCCGCAGAGCCGTACTTGCTTCCGGTCTTGACAACAAATTTGTTAAAACTTCCCGGCTAGCTGGACTATTAATATCTTTTGCATACCTAATGATATATAATATATATAATATATTTAAGTAAGAATAGTAAGAATTTCGCATGAATATATTGCACAATGTAACACATACTTTATGTAAACATCAAATTCTGCTGCCTCTGCTAATTCTTCAAAACACGAACCAACTGTAGGTGTTTGCGTCTCTTCCGTAATTTCCATTATATCTTCTAAACTGCCGAGCAGTGTCATTGTTACCTCATAAATATCAGTAATATTACTGAACAACGTCTCGAGTTCACCCTTATCTTGTGTTAACTTTGCAATTTCTTCACGAAATACCTGGTAATGAAAATTAATTTTTTAATTCTTTTCGACAAAAGTTTACTATTCTCTATTAACATCTATGATCTATTACCTTGATGATCATATGCAAATCACGGATGTAATGTCGCTCGTCGTGAATGAGATCTCGCACAGACTCTTCATAAGTCTGCGAAACAACTGCACTCAAGCTACTTTGCGGACCTTCCGTGCAATCATCTTGATAAAACATATCCATCAGTACCTATTGATAAATTACATTATTACAAATGATTTCCAATATTTTCATATCCTTGAACATCAATATAAAAAAAGGAAATAACAAAGTAAGTATTTAATAGTTGGAATGTTCATAATTTTCCATCAATGATAAAAATAATAAATAGCATGCAATACAAAAGTAACTTAAAAATATCAATAGTAACAATTGTTAAAAATTTTTTATAACATTTTATATGTGTTAAAATGCTTTTTGTCAGTATGTATGTTCATACATATATCATTAAATGCACGCTGCAGTAATTAACATAAACATAGTGTAAATAGTAATAATCGTGATTATTACTATTATATAATTTATATTATATGTATGTTATGATTTGTATTAATTTTCTACATTTATAGATAAAGACACATACTTTACACACACATAGAGAGACTCACGCAATTTAAACAAATTATATTTATCACATGGCTAGCTATAAAAAAAGTGGAAAAAGTTCAAGAGAGTTACTGACAGTTAATTCGCTCTAAAATTATGTTCGATGTTGATGCTAAAATAATTATTTTGTGCACACATGTTGTATAAAAGAAATATATTAACAAGCAATTCTTTAAATAAGTTATATATTTTAAAAGAAGAAACAAGACAGAAATAATACAATATTTATTCACAAACAACTAGATCACCGAAATAAAGCATTTATCCAGAACTTTTGTATTTAAAAAAGATTTGTAAGATTTGTTTTAAAATATATCTCCTTTAATTCCAAAATCTCAAAATAAATTTATTTTATGAATTTATATTTATGAATTAGAAAAATATAATTTAAACGATTTAAAAAAGATTGTATGTTGGACATATCTTAAATTTTCTTGCAATTAAAATATAAAAAATCTATGTACTGTCTTTTCTAGTTGAATATAAGACAGTGTAAGTGTCTTCTTCTTTTTTTTAAATATAATTTTTTTTTTTTTTAAATATAAGAGTTAGATATTTTGTAACTGCGATATATATAATTACATATTTCACTCATATAAATAGCATATAAATAGTTATAATATTAACTTGACATTAACTTTCTTGCTCATATGTGACGAAGGTATATCATTTAGTCAACTACTCCAAATTTTGATATAGTAATAAGAAGTAATAGAATAATAATAAGAAATCTTTTAAACTGAGGAACAATAGGAAAACAAAGAAGTAGATATAAGATCAAGTGTAACTTTTTAAACAATACAAAGATAGCAAAAAATATTGTAACACCTTGTCTTTTCTGTGCAATCACGAGTACGTACCACCTAGAACAGCATGAACGAAGAATGAACATGGTTGGAGTTGTTATATATTAGTGGAAAGCATGTAACCAAGCATAGAACATATGCAGCCACAATTAGCCTAGTGTAGGCAATTCTGAAACTTGTTTATGTACCTTTGCTTGTAATAGATGCTTCAAATTACAGATAGGAATTGGAAAAAACACAATTTGCGTTTTTTAACAAGCCAATACAAACTAGATAATGCATTTTTGAATGAATTAGGTAAGTGATAATTAAACGAAAAAAGTACTTGAATTTAGAGACGATAAGTGATAAGCAAACTATTACTAACAAGGTATATCTCTCTACTACATTTACTGTTTATACTCTATTTAATGTGATGTAATATCACTTTCAATCATATTTCCTCTATACAAGCCTCATAAACTATATTACCATATTGTATACCATTGTGTTTAGATATTTTATAAGACTGATTCGAAATATGAAGTATCACGTGACACAAAACTATATTATTAATATCATAGTACCTTTACAGTATATCTACATCACATATATATTAATATTCACAATTTAAATATACGTGTGTGTGTGTGTGTGTGTGTGTTCAAATCAGTCTTAAAATATAAATGGTAAGACAAGATACCGAGTGTATGTTAGTTAATTAAGGTGCAGTACAAAGAAACAACACAAATTATACATTTTTACAAACAATGTCTTACCATATCTGCATACATCGCAACTCTGATGTCCTCACATGAGATCTCTACGTGGCGAATATTCTTGACGTAATTTCCAGCTAGCTGAAAAGAGAATAATCTTAAATATTTCTAAACTCTTTTCAAATAGAAACGAGTGCTAAGAATTAATTTAATACTTTGAACACTACCAACCTTTAAAATATCAGCAGAAATATATTCCAAAACACCGACTACAAAAAGACTAACTTGCGAATCAATTTTATGTTGCAACACTTCCTATTGAAATAATATAGTTATAATTATACAGTTTTGACATGGTTAAGATTCTTAAACATTAAAACTTACATGCAAATGTAAGACTAAATTGGCATATAGATTAGGGTGGTTCTTATTTATACTACATCGAAAATTTAAAAAAAATTTTTTTTGTCTCACCCCTTAAAATGGTTCCATTTTATGAAAAAATAATTCCTATAAAAGTTTATTTCAATCGGATAACGGGAAAGAGTGCCGAAGAGCGTCTAAATGTTCTAAAATAAGGATTTAATTCTTTTATAGGAACTTTTATAGGAATTATTTTTTCATAAAATGGAACCATTTTAAGGGGTAAGACAAAAAAAATTTTTTTTAAATTTTCGATGTAGTATAAATAAGAACCACCCTAATATAGATATGTACCTTTTGTAGTAACTGATGAATCTTGTCAACTGGTAGTACTAACGGTGATTTCTTTTTTCCTTTTTCTAGGGCATCTCTTGCATCACGAAGAGCCCACCTGTCAATGGGTGTAGGAAACGTCCGTCTTACTCGTTCCTCTACATCTTGAGGAGTCTGTGGAGGTGGATGTCCACAAAGCATGCCTAGCATTCTTAAAATTAAACTCTCCACATAGTCTAAGGCATCTTGACGAGCTTCAAGACTAGGATGTACTTGTTCTAGTACCTATAAAGTAATGATTTTTTTTCTCCATTTTTCTCTCACTGTTACAATTATATCATTCAACTTACTAAAGGTATACACAATTACAAAGTATAATACTTCGGAACAGATACGTCGGGGCAAAGGAGTTGGCATTCGGAGAATAGAGATAAGCGCGAGGGATACGATATAAAAAAATCCACCAATCACCGATGTTGACAGGAAGGCATTTGAGAAATCATATGGTCGCCGCGCACGGCGATGACGTCGGTCGGTGTCGTTGATCGATCCAGCCTCGACGTAAAATCATTGGGACGAAAAATGATGGAGCGTTGGAGCGAACAAAACATGAGGAGAGACAGGGGTGAGGTGGAGGGGATAGTAAAAGACAAGAAAGCGAGGTATACGGGACGGGCATGGGAGGACGAGCGAGATAAAGAGAGATAAAGAGAGAGAGAGGGGGGGAGATGGCTGAAGCGAGTGGAGGAGCGGAGCGGAATCGGAGCAACGAAAGACGTACCTTGCGCAGGGAGTTGACAAACACTCCCTTCCACTTGGCAGCGTTCTCCTCTTTCTGAAAGTCGTAGCCCGATGGCTCGCCCACCGCTGACGCCGGCGACGAAAACATTTCACCGAATGCTCGATAGTCACACGCGCTTGTCTAAGTTCGTGGGATTTTCAAAGGACATGATCAGCAATCGCGAAAAATCGGCCGAGACGATACACTCGTTAAGTCGCAGGCATCCCCGTCTCGCGCTGGCAACTCGACTGCTATCGTTAGCTCTCGACAGCTAAGCCACTCGATTGTATCCGCGCGCTGCTCTCGCGTTCCACGCGCTCGTCGCTCCCGGCAGCGTCGCCGAGGCCGAGGCCGTGACCGAGCCAAGAGTCCGAGAGCTCTGGCACTCGTGCATCTTATACACGCCCTTTATTCCGTGATTTTTCCCAGGATCCGTAACGAGCACCAGCGTTAACATCACCGACTGGAAACCGAGGCTGAACTGAGCCTATGATGGCCGCGATACAATCGCCTTCGGAGAATTTATCGATAAATGGGAGTAAGGGATGGGCAGTCGGTTCGATCGATCGATTACCTCACCGATGTTTTCAAATTCGTCCAATCTCTACGTCACTGTTCCTTCTGGGCCGACGTTGCGGGATTTTTACTAGACTAGGGTTGCATTTCAAACCGTTTTATTTGAGGAAAATTTTACTCAATACTCTATAGCTCACGTCACATATACTATAGAAATTGAGTAAAATTTTCCTCAAATAAGACGTTTTGGAATGCAACCTGGATACTAGATTTTTACTAGACTTTCATAGAGATATGTCGTAACGACGTGCTTGGCTTGAAATTTTATTTGCCGCACAGGTTTTTTCGGACGTGCCGATTGGCTATCGAGGAGCGGAGGGGATACTCTCGGGACTTTGGGGATTCTCTATCTGGTAGCCAATCAGTACGCCTGGAAAACTTATCTCGCGAAAACATACGATTTGCACGTGTGCGTTCGCAAAAGATGCGTCAGTGCGTAATGTGAGGGAGAGGGAAAGATGGTTCAAACGAACCGCATACTTATATCATATTAATTTAATATGTTTAATAAATTTGTACAAAACAAAGTTATGATAAAGATGTACTACTCCCGTAGATGTATTTCAATAGGATATTAACCAGTTTGGTGTCCGCAACCTGTTTGCTTAGTATCTGTTAACCTGTATGTTATTATTTTACTTTTCGGCACGAAATGGCCAAATGCGCGTATTTTTTACCGCGTGAAACGTCATTAGGATTTTGCCAGTCGAAACGTTCAAGATTTCTGCGTACGTGTAGCCGTACGTTAAATGTGATACGAAAATTTGCGGACGACAGACCGGCTATCATCTTGGGAATTGAAACGAGTTGCGACGATACAGGATGTGCAATTATAGATACCACAGGAAAATTATTAGGCGAGGCGTTAAATTCGCAACATCTTACTCATTTGAAGTAATTACAACTTACTTCGCGAGCTATTCGTTAAATTGACGTGAATTTAATATATCCTTAATTCACATATTTGAAAGATTTATGAAATAATCAAATTTATAATATATATTCATATTTATAATGTAATCCATTTATAACATATTTATAATATTAATTCATTACATAATGTATGCAAATTTTTACTATGTACTTATTTTTAAAAATTTATAAGATCTTTTATCTCCGTATCTTCAAATCTCTCTCCTACAAATCTAAAATCTATTAAAAATTCTTCCAGCAAGTTGTAATGATGTTCTTTTTTAGACATGGTGGTATAATTCCTACAATTGCTAGTGAAATGCATAGGCAACATATTACTACAGTTTGTGAAGATGCACTAAGATCGGCGAATCTAAGATTAAAAAGTATAGATGCGATCGCAACTACAGTTAAACCAGGGCTTCCCTTGTCGCTTGCCGTTGGAAATAACTTTGGCAAATATCTCTCTAGAGTCGGTAACAAACCATATATACCGATACATCATATGGAAGCTCATGCATTAACTGTACGGATGGTGCAGAAAGTATGTTAGAAAAATAATTTTGTACATTTTGTATAAAACGTACATTGCGTCAAACAAATTCATGTATGTCTTGTAGGTAGACTTTCCTTATCTCGTTTTGCTTATATCAGGTGGCCATAGTTTATTAGCAATCGTTGAAAATGTTGATAAATTTTACTTACTGGGTACTACGATAGATAATGCACCTGGTGAAATTCTGGACAAGGTATATTTTTGAGTTTCTTTTTGTCTATCGCATTCGACTATAAATTTTGTCTGCAAAAAATTGTCAGAAGAATTTTATGGAAGATTTTATAAGATATAAAGATATAAAAGGATTTGTGAAATATACGACGATAAATAAATTTTTCAACTTTGCAGATCGCTCGTAGGCTGAAGCTCGCAAATATACCAGAATTTTCGCATATGAGCGGTGGTCAAGCGATAGAAAGCGCAGCGAGCAAAGCATCAGATCCAACTAAATTTGTTTTCGACTCTGTCTTAACAACAAAAAGAGATTGTCAATTTAGTTTTGCAGGTATAGCGAACAGAGGTTTTAGCCAGATTGATAAAGAAAAAAATTTTGATGCTGCTGATAGTACGACAATTCCCGACATATATAATTTCTGCGCTGCCTTACAAATGTCTTTCGTAAAGCACATATGTCTCAGAACGCAGAGGGCAATGGAATTTATTAAGAATATGAACTTGATATCACAAGAGAAGCGAACTTTGGTATGCTTACGATTATATTAATTAATTTCTAATTTTCCTTGTTTTACACACTTGTTTGAATATAGGTAATATCCGGTGGAGTAGCTTGCAATAATTTTTTGGCAAAGGCTTTAGAAATTGTTTGCTCGGAAAGAGGCTTCAAGTTTGTTAGAACTCCACCCCGTTGGTGCAACGACAATGGCGTAATGATAGCGTGGAACGGTGCAGAGAAGTGGATGGTGAACACAGGTGTTCTTCGAAATAAAGAGGAAATTGAAATGGTAAATATCGAGAAAAACGCATTGTTCGGGGAAAATTGGATCGAAAGAGTGCAAGATGCAAACATAAAATGTAAATTGGTGAAATTAAATGTGTTTTGAACAAATTTAAATTTCTATCCAGTCTCCCCTTTTGCTTTGAGAATTTTTATAATAAAAATTATTCAATTTAAAGAAATTTAGATTCTGCAATTTTTCGACAAATCGTTATTAATAATGGTATCAACATTATCTAGAATATATTTATTTTCATATAATACAAAATTTATACAACAGTCGATGTGTGTTCCTTAAATTGTCGGTTTAGCCTCTCCATTAGCTGAGAGTCCAAGTTATCAAATTCACTGTCATGTTTCTTCGCTTCATATTTATCTAATATACTCCGTATCCTGTCTTTCATCGCTTCTATCGTTTTTTTATCTTTCGAGATTAAGGATGCTGGCAAAATATCATCAAAATGTATCACCTGTCTGGGTCGTATTTCCTCCGGACATGTAGACACGTAGCTTGATAGATTATGCAGCACTGGCTTAATTTCTTTGAGAATATTATCGGCATTGTCAGTGTCCATCTTATTAACAATAATCATGGCCGGCATTTTTAATAAATCCGGTTTATAGAGTTCGATCTCTTTGTTTAATAAGACGACAGTTTCCAAGCAGGATCTATATCCATGTTTGGGTGATAATTGAAATCCTTGTACATCTACGATGAACATAAGTAGCTTTGTCCTTTCAATATGCTTTAAGAACTTATGACCCATCCCAACATTTATATGCGCTCCCTCAATCAGACCTGGTAAGTCTGCAACGGTTATCTGTCGTAAATCATTGTACTTCATGATTCCTAATTTGGGCCTTATGGTAGTAACTACAACAGAAAAAATACACCTGCAGTCAAAGATCCAAATTAATGAGCACAAATGTTTCAGAAAATTATATAATTTGATAATTAATTAATGAAACATGTCAAGTCTTACAAGGATAAGCAGCAATTTTAGGCGTAGCTTTTGAAACTGCTGCCAAAAATGTGCTCTTGCCAGCGTTGGGAAAGCCAACTAATCCGACATCGGCAATCAGTTTCAAATCCAACTTTATCGTCTGAGATTCTCCCTTCAGTCCACAATAACCTGTTTCTTCGGAACCACCTAAACCACCTTTGGCTACTAATAGTTTCGAACCTTCTTTGTTTACTTCTCCTATATAATTTCGAATAAAAGAAAGAACGTAACATGCTACGAATGTATAAAGGTTTAACATTAAAACTTAAGATTATGCCTACCTAACAATACTCCATTCTGGTTGTATACTGCGATACCACATGGAACTGGAATAATCTTGTCTTCACCAGGTGCACCTATAATTCCCCTTGCTGTGCTGTCACTTCCTGAATCTGCTTTGATTCGTTTCGTCTTCAAGGTGCTGACAATACTTTCCAATCTTACTCCGTCTTTTGCAACTACGTATACATTACCTCCTGCGCCACCCAAACCACCGTAACGAGACAATCCACCACCACCTGTACCTGCCCTAACATGAAGACGCAATGTGTCGATGAATCTGGAACGTAGATATTTTCTTGGTGGCTGTGAACAAACGAAAAATTGTTTTTATCAGTTAACACATATATTACCATAAATCTTATACCATTGAATTTAAGATCTACTAACCTTTTTCACGCAAGCTAAAACTCGTGTCAAAAACACCATTGTACAAGTGTTACAACACGAAGTATACAATTGTAATTATTCTCTTACAATCTTACACTCCACTTTCCAATCTATTTGCATTTGTTAAGCAATATACATGTCATTTTCTAGACAATTTAAATCTACCATTGTCGCATTTCCCGCACCTACCACAACTTTGTCCAACACGTTACTTCACTTACCGACTGAAACTCGAGTTCATCAAGAAGTTCGCGAAATCGTCTCTAGGTAGCACTTTAGTTTTCATTTCTGTCAGAATTAATCTCTAATTTTACAAGTGCAATTAATAGTGTAGTGATTGTGGTTGATTAAGACATAATTGCTGCAAAATATTTATTTCATGTCATGTAAGAAGCTACAAAAAGATATTTTTTCCGTGACAAATGGATGGCAATTAAATTGAAATATTGTCAATAAAAAATAATAATGATACTTTATCATTTTATACTTATTTAATACTCTACGATGCCAATCTCATATATCATTCCGTTAACATCTGTTTGTTTATTTTAGTCTGCGTGCAAATAGTAGCGGTATACATATATATGTATAAGGTGTTTCGATCTCGTTTAAGTTAGATAATAAATTCTTTAATTTTAAAGTTTTTTATTTTACACTAATGATATATTTTGAATGTTTGAAAATTTGATTAAAAAATTGTATAATAATAGTAAAAAGAAATTATTTTGAGATAGATATAACTTATTATGTATTTAGCTGGCTACTTTAAAATGAACCACGTGACGCCGAAATAGATGCAACGGAAGTCTGCTATGTGGCGGCATAAATATTTCATTGACGCAATCATGTTTACAAGTTACAATATTTTTTATCTAATAAAACGGGAACAATGTGAGACGCGATCTTAAAGGTATTACATCATCGAAAAGAATTGTGAGTATACAAGAAAGAGAGTTAAGAATGGTATGAAGAGAAAACAATTCAAGAATATATTAATGGCATCTCGATTGAATTACAAGGTCACAAAAATTAATAATATATAATATAATAACTATGAATAAGGAAGAGTGTAAAAGATCTCTCTCAAATTCGACATTTTAATTAAAAAATTAATATCAATGGTCGTTTTATGTATATAACTTAGCATGCATGCCATTGTCCTAAAAATTAACTAACGATAAGCTTCACCAAAGCTTCTCTGATTCTTTATTTTGTTTTCCAGATTTACTTCTAAAAGTGAATATCGCAAAACAGTCACGAGGGATTCGAGCAAGTGAGTCGCAGTTTGTAGGTTCTCTGGGAGCTGAACGGAATCACGATGCATCCTGAGGTCAAGTGAAATCAATTACAAAAGCATCGTGCGGCGTATCAATTGATGGCGTCGCTAAAGAAACGAGAGGGGAAGATGATTTTCTTGGAGATTCATCTAACGGTGGAGGCGCGTACGCGAAGCAAAGCGTTAAAATTAAATCTAGCCAGAGGCCGTCGGCTACGTCCACGACGACGAGTCGCCGCGTCCTCTCAAGCTCAGTCTCAAGAGCATCCCTCGGCTGCACGGATGCATTCCGGTTGCCGATCGAATTAGCATCCCCCGTCGTGATTATCTCTCTTTCCCTGTGAAGCACCCTCTCTTTGTGTGACGCGCACCTGAAAATCTCCACCGAACGAGGATCTCTCGCGAGACGTCGAATTCACGTGAACTCGAGGTTCTCGATCATCCTCACCTAAAAACTTTGCGGAGGTAATCCTGATTTCGATTTTCCCTATTGTATCATTGTAATTAACGTCAGCTTAATCGTAGAGCTTATTTCATTATTTAACATACGTTCGCGGAATTTGTCAATGACCGTCGCGGAGATTAAGACATCGTGAATGTTATTTTCAGCGCGCATATTTGAAGAGCGGATAATTAAGTTCTGAGATAATGCGGATTTTTCATTTTTACAATGCACCAAGGATTAAAGGCGTTGTATAGGATTAACAGGACGCTGCGTGGGGGATTTAACATCAATATCATCGTTCGCCGTCCAACCAAATCCTTAAGAGAGAGAGAGAGAGAGAGAGAGAACGCGACTGTGTAATTACGAGAGGACACGTACTGTCAATTGTCCATATACTATCAGTTTTCTCGGTTTGATTGGGATTTACGCGTTTTTCACCATGCATATCGATAATAAATTTATATTATATAAATCGGAGATTTATCTTAGAGATAAAAGAAAATATCCTTTTTATTCTTTTTCAAGAATAAAAGAATAAAAAATGCGCATACGAAAGCGATAAGTACTTGAAACTAATGTCTAGAACGATGTAGAGCCGACCTGACGAAGTAGTCGTCAGAGTTTTCGTCGTCCGATCGTTGCTGAATGGTCGTAGAACGAGAAGGACATACATGTGTGCGAGGAGTATGTCATCGGGTTACTAGCCTTGATCATCGGCCAAATACTCGACGGGGAAAGCGCACCGTTGTCACGCTACTCGTGCTAATTTTACGTACGCCACAGAAAACGTACGACGCAGAAAACTATGAAAATTGACAGTAACGGCGGTGTGACGCTGTAATTGCAGCTTATTGTTCCCCAAGTGCTTTCAATTATGCCATTTATTTATTCGTCGATAAAACATTTGCATTATAACGATCATACGCTAAAATATACATCTCTAGAAACAATGTCCGCATAAGTGAGAAACATGGAGCCAATTTTATATATATTATCTTGTTTCTTATCAGTCTAACAAAATTCATTCTTAAATGGAAAAAGATAAATTGAACTTTGCAATTTAAAGTCGTATTTCCGACAGATGGAACGAGATGATGAAGACTTCGGCGAAGGCTACATCGCGGAATCGCACCCGCTGAGACCGACGCATCTCACGGTTCCACTCGGTGGACGCTCCGATTCTCGAGCACCCAGCATCAGCAGCAGCGTCAGCGACCTCGACGTTCCGATATATACCAGGGAGACCACCATACCTCTCTCAGCAAGAAAGGTAAAACCCTCATCGTGATGCGTTCATCGAACGAACGAGTGACGTGTTTGTTGGTTCAACAAAGCTGAATACACATGAAATTAAATTCGTTCGTCGAGATTGAACACACGCGTCAAATTTAAATGTTACCAAATTTAATGACGTGAGAATATCGAAATCCGAAAAAAAACTCGATAATGTGAGTTTTCACTTGATATTAATTTTATTTATTTTTGTGTGTCATAAAATTATTTACGTCTCACGGTAACATTGTATAAGTACTATAAGGAAAAGTTTGCGTAAGCAGAGGTGGGAACTGATATATCAATCGGAGGGGCTCGAAAATAATTCGCTTACTCCTTGTATTGAAAGATGTCGCGGCAAGATTGCATAGACTCGTGCCGTAGCACGATCGCCGTTCAAATGTGATCGCGCCGTTTGAATCGGAGCGCGGCAGACAACGATGTCTAAACGTTCGAGGTGCGCCGAACCGCGAATGGAGACGAGCACCTATGTAGCGAGACATACACTTGCGGGAAAACACCCTATTTTTAGAGCAATGTCGAAATCCCGCAGTTATTCCAAGTCAGGTAGGCGGACTCACGCGCTCACACGTACGCACGCACATCTCGCGGATTTTATAGAAGATGCGGTGGAAGACCCACTGCATCTTCTTCTTTAATCTTGTTTACGAGGTGGCATCCGCGTGAAACTCGCGGATAGATAAGCAGTACGTTTGTCGACCCACAATCCGTTCTGCATCTTAAATCAATGGGTCTGTTCTTCATACCCATGACTATTTACGCGTTCAAAATAAAATATATATATATTTATAGACATTGAAAGGAAAAAAAGAAAAGTATGAAGAATTAACCTACAAAGAATGGAAAGTTCTTTGAACTCGAAAAGCTTGTCGCAACGTTATATATATATATAACGTGTGTTGTCCCTTCTATGCGAAAACCATGAATGTATGCAAATCATTTTTTTAGTAAAGAAGAGGAGTGGGTGCTTTTTTTAATTGTTTAAATTTTATTTGGTTTTCATAATATCTTCTTCTTAAATAATCTCTCTCTCGTAATATTCTTCTTATGAATGTGCAAATATTTTTTTATGTCTTTTTATTTGTCGAGTCGTACATTCATAATTTGTTATTGGCACAAGGGGGACGATCTCGCAAATTCGTCTTGTTTTATGACCTATTGACCGATCGTACCAGCTGTTTTTATCGCGACATTCTGTGTAAATCGTCATAAAAACGTTCTCTTTATGTAATTTGTACGTGCTTTTTAGGGACCGATCGAAGGTACATATCGACTATAAGTGTCGGAAATATCAATGAAAAGAAGTGAGGAAGTAAGGAACATGCAAACACCACGCTTGCGTACATTAGGAATTTTCTCCGGAATAGGCCGATATCTAGAGATGATTATCGTGCCGGATTATTGGCAAAAATCCCACGTGTAACTCAACGTGTAAGTTCTCCTCGCCTATCTATTTTTCTCAAGTGTCACGCGGAAAATGTTAAACGACCTCTAAAATACGTGTAACATCTTTTCTTTTTACTCTTATAAAATTATCTTATCCTTTTCATTCCTTGGTTCTTTCCTCTTAAATGTTTTTTTCTTTCGAATCGATCACGCCACTAAGTGCAACAAAACACGATTGAAGAAGTTTGCCCTCGAGTGATGCAATAAGCGCCTGATCCGTGTTTAATGGTGCTCTAGGCAGTCAATTAATTTACTTTCGTGGCTAATTAAACGAAGCGCACGGTTCGAAAAAAAATGACGAAAGAGACATTAATATCAAGCACTCCGTGCTCAAAGTTGTCATCACCGTTTCTTTGGCTGTTATTTAATATGACAGAAATAGCCCTGAATCCGTGTATGCGCACAATAATCGTGCAATAATCCGCGCGTGTCGCGGATCGTGTTTGTAGTCAGTCAGGTGAATCGACACTTCTTTCGATCGTGTGTCCATGATGACGCGAGTCCAAATATGTATCGATCGAAGCAGGGTTTGCCATTGTCTGCACGAAAAACACGTACGATTGTTTCGAAAATCACTTGAATCTTTTAAAGAATCTGTGTTAATCTAACTACCAATTTTTCACGTTTTTAGTACACTAGGATACGATTTCGTCGATCATTTTTTTAACTTGATGTAAAAAACCAGACGTAAATGTCACCACTGTTAATCAAGGGATCAAAATGTGCCTTCTTGATATTAATTAAATGCGACGACGGAGAGAGGCTTGGTCGCCGCGGTTCTCTACTGGTCGATTCGGTGGGTGTGCGCGGAGACACGTAATCGGTTCTGTCTCTCCTTGTCTGACGAAAGACATGGCGAGAATGACGACGTTTACCGCAACTGCGCGAGATATTTGCTCGACATAAAAATAGAAAATTATAACGCGAGCAAAACGTTTCTTGCAAGAAAAACGATGTATGTAATACGCGATCAACTGCTCAGCTGTGCAAACGCCAAATATCGTCTATGACACTTTCTTGTAGCTTTCGTGAAACGAATGTATAATTTTCAAGAAAAAAATATAGGATATAGAAAGCAACTGAATTTAACTAATAACAGGTAATAAAAGTAATAATTCTGCCGATAATTTAATCGCGTTTTCTTGCACTTTCTGTGACAGTAATGTTAAACAATAATTCTTACTTTCTGTTATTTATATTATTATTATTATTATTATTATTATTATTATTATTATTATTACTATTATTACTATTATCTGTTATATGATTATATAGGATAGTTTTAAAAATTGAATCTTTAAGACTACTTTAAATACTAATTCTAATTAATAAACTTAAATAGAATAATTTTTTCTGCGGAAGATCTTAAAGATATCGACTATCTTGAAAATTAAGTTCCTCTTAAACTTCTCTTGAGTTTATCAATCATCAATTATTTACACTTGTGCACAATTACAAAGATTTTAATTACGTATTAACGCGTCGTATCAGTCGATCGTCTCAATTACAATTGTTTCCACTCTTTATCTTTCATCCAATGATAGATTGAACTCGATAAGAAAATTACGATACTCGATACAGCTGTATCGAGTATTACAATCTCCACGGAATCATAAATATAATAAATTGCCAGCTGAATCCAACCGATATCAGGTGGAAAGTAAGAAAGTAGAAGAATCCTCAGTTGAAAACCATTACTATTTTATTCTATGGAATTTTTTTGAATGTGTCTTTACAACTTAATTTTATTCCTGAGGGCGATTCTCGAATGTCAAGATACGTCGCGGTTGATTAATTTCCTTGTAACGAGGAAATCACGCGTCACTGACTGGCCCGAGAGGGTACATATCATGTATTTTTTCCCTCCAAGTGTCGCGTTAGCCGCATCCGGGATGATAAGATGAATGTTCGGTTACATTTTTGATTATGTTGGGAAATGTGTCAGCTCTCCGGCAGCCATTTCATAGACGTTATCGGTTTTTTTGCGAGAGATCCCACGCATTTGCGAGTACGTATTCACCTTGCTCCTTCCTTTTATTTCCTTTTTAACATTCTCTCTCATATTGTAATTATTTCGACAAAACGCGAATATTTTGACTGATACCGTCAAATACATTTAACGTGTTATTTATATTCTCAAGTCGTAAATACGAATATCGCAAAGCTGTGAACATTTATAATCCTAGTGAAGCAACAGCGGAAGGGGATTGACGTTCGCATCCCCTCCGTATCATCGATTTCTTATTAGTGAATCAATAAGTTGCTTATATAACTCGCTATTCGATGATCATAGACGATCGTTAAGGGCGATCGTTCTCGATAAGTATTTGATATATTTGCACGTCTCAGTGGAAAAAGAATATTTGTATTTCGCATTGCAAAATTTCCTCTATATCTCTTTTATTCTTTATTCAGGCACTAAAGTGACATCTTTATGCTGGAAGAAAAAAATATTTCTATCCAAGTATCATTTTTGACCAATCTGAAGTTGAGTCAATTTTTAACACTCATGTAGAGAAAGAGAGAAAGAGAAAGAGAAAAAAATATAACAAATATTTCTCGTTATCAACCGTAATATCGATTTTTTTAAACAACTCCTTTACTTTTCACTCAATAATCTTGCTATTCATGACGTCATTATCCCTACGATCGACCCTAAAATTCGTACGTGCGGTGAATGATGCAATCGCGATTCAACCCGCGCGGGGAGTCTCCCCCGTTACGTGGGTGGCACATGAAGGGGTGAAAACGTAGGCGCGCTTGCGCCGTGTGATCGGCCGATGGAGACGCACCGGCTGCGCCACCCCGACCGTGGGGGGTTAAGGCACACGAGGATCGAATCCGAGGCCTCAGAGTAGACGAGTCCGCGCTTCTCTTCTGCATCTTACCTGTGGGAGGTGAGTTTGTGAATATTTCCTCACAAGATTCCGCACGTGATTCTTCCGCTAATCGTCCGAAAAGACAAACGATGGCTGTTCGTGTCGCGAATTTCATCGCATAGCGCACGTGATGGTCTTGACATTCTTTTGGGTTCATCGAATTGCGTCGATCCCGCAATTGTCCGTTCAGCATGAACGTCGAGGACAAATACTCGATTCTGTCAGGATTGAAATCCTCGTATCGCACAATATCGCCATATTCTTGATGCAAATATAGAAAATTTCCTCGAATTCACCTATGTGTTATCGATCGTCAAAACAAATTTAAAAGCTTAACCTTCAGGTTTTTACCTGAACTCGTCAAAGTTGTAATGATTTCAGTCTCGAAGATTTTTATTAGTGTATTTTATTAGTGTTTATGGACTACTCGTGTTATACACTATCACTGGCATCGTCATATGAATTCATGACGTAGGAGGGTGCAAGATGTATGTATCTGTTGACCTTTACGATTGACCTATGCTACCGTTCAAGCCGAATTTTTCCTGTGACGCCAGAGATAAATGTGATCGTAATAAATATATATATATTTTTTTTAAGAAGAATAAGATAAAATTTAATGGTAAACAGAAACTGAACATACGGTTCGTTGCTCATGAGAGATATCTCATAATACTTTATTGTAGTTGCGTGACACCATTATGTCGTTTTACGTGTCATGCTGCATGCGACATGCGTAATACATTTTTACAAACATTTTGATGTGCCTAGAAATGTTAATTATCTTGTCAAATAGACGATGTAACTGTTACACAATTTGCGTGTAACAAAATTTTTCTTACAGTGGATAAATTATATTTTGACGTTGAAAGCAATTGATTTAACGTAACGAGATTACCTTCAGAAAAATATGGCAAATACCTACTATCGTGTAATTACGTCATGATAAAATTCAAACCTCTTGCACACATTTAATTCTGATGCGTGATCGAATCGTTTAATTGAGACGATGTGTTTAATTCGAATGAGATAAAGATTGATTAATCTAATTGACGCGATCAGAAATGTCACAATTATCAAATTTTTCAAAAGAGAAGAGAATATCTTATTTGTGAAATTAATTAGCATTTACAATATTATTTATAAACTATAGATAAATATATAAAACAAATATGCACATGTATTTCTCAGTTTTGTTTAATTCTATCGTAAACAATTTTTAACCCGTAGCTAGATTAAGAAAAATTTATACAATTTCTACTTTTTTAAAAATTTTTCTTTTATCTATGATTATCGATAATTTAACAATTACTTTTTATTATCGATTATTTACCGGTAATTTTTTATAAATTTTTATAAGCTATTATAATGTCTCCTTTCTAAAAAGTAATACCTATTGCCAACCATTTTTAGTCTCATCGTGTACATCATCTTATGTGCTTGGTAAATGCTTCACTTAACCAATCGGATTTGCATAAAATGATTCGAAGGAGAAAAAATGATAATAAAAGAACAGAAAAGCATATTATGTATCCTGTTCCAATAACAACAACAATACAATCGATTGATAAACTTTTTTTCGAATTGAAAACTCGTACAAATTATTTAATACATAATTTCTGTTCCTTAATTGTTCCCTAATAATTTTATTAGAAGGCGTACAACATTTTTATGGAAATCGATATTTATTGTACTTTTATTGAATCCTTCGACAATGTTCAACTTTTATCTCATCAAATTTCGTTTCATCATAAAAATTTTTCTTATCAAACTTCTCGTCTCAAAAAGTTTTCAAGACTACACTTTCACATTATGTTGAGATAAATTTTTTCATGATCTTCATCGTACTTGATTGCATCATATTTGGATTTATCCTCCTTATGTGACTTTTTGTTTAATATTGCATCACACAGCGATGCAGACAGCTGTCCGTTCTTCGATCGATTTTGTAAGACATTCCGGTGAGTTATCGCGAAGTCCTAAGAGTACTTTTTTTTATCGTCATGAAATGATTTTGGAGCGATATTGACTATGGGACTTTCGGGTCTCACCCGAATTTGCACAGAGATACCGCTACGTACATTTACTCAACGATTACGTTTTTAGAATTTCACTGACTAATCAACTGTTCATTTTTTTATTCTTTCAAGCTGCATACGATGGGTGTGGAAAAAGAAAAGGTATCGTACATATCTATATGCAATTCTCACATCGGAGGCGTAGCTGAAAAAAAAATTAAATTTTCCAAGATTTTACGTAGCTAATTTAATAAATAAAACCATGCTCCTTACTATATTATAATCTTATTACATTGTTTTATTTGTTATAAAATATAAAATTATAAAATATAAAAATAAAATTTCACGTTTAATTTTTTTTTTAAATATATATGAGGAATATATTTAATATATGAAGAAATATCGAGTTTTCGATGATGATTCAAATTACTATTTTAATTAATTATATATTTACTATTTTAATTAATGTTAAAATTTAATTGAGGATTAAAGTTTATTTGTCTATGGTAAGGAAATGGATTAGATCAATAATTGCTTGAATCTATCAAATATACCCTCGCGTTTCATACCCACCTACGCCCTCGTCGCTTGTATACGTCACGAAAGTAGTATAAAATTAAACATTTTACTTTCAAGTCAAGCGACGATATTCAGGAACAGGCAACAACGCCAACGGCTCTGACTCCAACACCAAAGGTGATTCTTCTTCCTCCCATATTAATTCTAGAGTATAATTGTTTATTTGCGCAATGAGTTCAGTAAACAATATGAAGAAAAAATTTGATATTCCGAGATATATTTAAAAAATATTACCATTATTTACTATGTTTACACAAATATTGTTTTATTAAGTTACTAGATCAGTTGAATTAATAAAGATTAGATTTGATTCTTTTTCACTATTAATTAAGTGATAGTTAATATCTCTATCAATTAATTTTTTTATGTTTCTTTGATGCAAAACATATTTAGGCAACTATACCCGGGGATTAAATAGATAACGAGATGAACGTTCGTTCAAAATTACAACGCGAAATGTTCTACAAGTGCCGCGCTTATCCGTCCTGTTAACCGTCCAAACACGATAACGCTTTGACGTTCGCTTACGAAATTTCTCATGAAATTAATCTTAACCTTTTTCTTTGTATCTTTTCTTTTGCATGCAGACCGCTGCGACCGATAAAGACTGGGTAAGTACCAGTTGCTACCAAGCATTTGTTGCCGAGAAAGTGAATCAAGTATGCGTTGCTCGAAAAATGCGTTCGCGTAACGTGACGAATGAACGGAGGAACGATGTTGTTGATGTCTCGCCAAAGTCATTGACTTACAAATTATCACGATGTCTCGTCCCGCACTCCATTAGCGGAAGACTGTCGAATATGTGTTCTAAGAGATTCCGTGTATGCATATGTATACATATACTATAATCGAGATATAATTGAAATAAAGTATTGAAGATCAGCATTACTAATGCTAAATTGCAATTAAATAAGAGTAAATAATATTGTGATATGATTGCTGTATTCACGGCTACCGTAAGCAGTGCTACGATAAACGCGATGCAAAGTCCACAAAAGATAATGTTCTATCACGGCAATGTGTTGAAATACATTTTGGTGATTATTTAGAGGGGGGAAAACGAAGGTCTCGATTTAGACATCAGCGATTCCTCTCGCTATCGTCAACGATGATAAAAAATATTTAAAAAGCGTTAAAATTTTTTATGTTAAAAAATAGCACTGATAACTTCAGCTAGTGAATTACATTACAAATTAACATATTGACATATGGGTCCATATTAAATATTTTCTCTTTTGTTTTAATATTGTTTGATGCAATGATTAATTTCTATTGATTATTTTCTAACAATTTAGCATTGGATAAGTAGAAAAACCTAAAACCTGATTTTTTCAGCAGATGCGTTCTATCTTGATAAAAAGCTTTGAGCTCACAAAAGAGATAAATATGGATGAAAAATTGACACCGAACATGTTTATTTAACAAGTCTGGTTTAACAGAGAGTTAAATTTGTTGAAGACTCTTCTTTGTTCCTTGATGACTCCTGTCAGAAATGGCGCAAGAATGCAGACACATGCGTGTAGATCGGTATTTACATGCAAATTGGATCTCGTGTTGTCAGCTTCAGCCGATATATTACGACAATTAATAACAATTGCTTCTAATAATGAATAATCATATCTGTATGGTCCGAGTCTAAAATCTATTCGTATCGATTATATTTATAGCGACTCTTAATCATTATCTAAAATAGGGTGAAGAAGCTGAGACAGGTTTTTAAAAGTAACATTTTCTCCATCACAATTTTATACTTTTCTTTTAATATAAACAAAAAAATTTGTCCGATAATTTAAAACTTTATTCTGTGATATCATTTTTATAATATGACGATATCTGTGTATTATTCCGGAGACAAGACAAACCTCAAAGTTGGCCATGCAAATTCATCGGGACATATACGTGAAATCGCAGAAGTAGTCTGTTTCAATGCGACTTAATTGTAAAATTGACACGTACTGAAATAAACCTAATCGGTCATCATTAATGGATTCCGGTGTGTACTCCGGTACGGACCGTCAGAAGCGCACTCTCGTAAGAAAACGTGAAGAGGATCAAGTACAAGGACTAAGAAATTCTCAAAGTGCCACGTGTACATTAGTCCTTTTTTTCTGAGACGACAAAGTGCATGTGTATGACATTTGCTTAATTTCCGTAGAATATTCTATGGGGAGCATTTTCGGAGAGTACTGTGGGACTGTCCCATGAGTTTGTTTTAACTACCTAGAGTACATTATTTCATATGGGTAAGAATAGTTCAAAAATATCTTCTAAGATACGAGTAATTTAAAAACATTTTTTTTTAAATCGCGAGAAAGAGAAAATTTAATTTCTTAATTAATTTTATGAATAATATCCTATCTAGATATATTCTATACTTTAAGAATACTTGTTCATCTTTTTATCCCTTATACTTTATAGTAACTCTCAGCGACATATGTGCAATCATAATTCATCCGAAGATTTTGTGCAACGTAACACGATGTTTTGAAATTGGCGTTTCCGCTAATAATAAATATGTGTGTCTCTGTCACGCGATATTCATATCGATTCCTGCCTCGCACCGCAAAATACCCCAGTTTTTTTTTTTTTACAATACGAGTACCATCCGATATTTCGAATCAACCGCGCAGTTGGATCGCAATGCTCGTGATTTCCTCAAAATCAGAGCTGTCGTGAGCAACAAAATTAAAGCCTGATTTTTAGGACTGTCTTGATCCTTTCGTACTTGAAATTAATTAATATTGGAAACATTGAACCACTATTAATTTCAAAATTGTACATGATTTCATTAGAGATTCTCGTTCTCGCTGTTGCTTTCGTAGGTCGAGTATCGAATACCGAGCGCTTCAAACTGTTCGGTGATCCGCTTTTTTTCTTTTAGTGGGACAGTCCCCTCTTAAACGCGTAGCAAGGGTACGTGGGACGGTGAAAGGTTCGCGCGACTGGAATCCAGTCCCTGGGTCGTCCATTCGTGCTGTCGTTGTATCGGTTCAGAGGAAGAGGGGGATATGAAGGAAGAGAGCGGGGTCTTTTGAAAATCGGCTTAGTCTATACCATCACATGAATATCGGCGGCAGTCGTACGCGTTCACGATCGTGATACGGAGGTCTCGTTCGTGTCATCTCTCAAATTTCATTTTTTCTCCGCTCGAGCAAATTTTCGGAATCATCATTCTCCTCAGAGAAAGAAAAAAGTGATTATATTCCGAACAAAGAGATACGATTTTAAAAGAAGTAGAACGAAAGACACAAAAAAGAGAGAAAGAAAAAGACAAGTGCCACGAACGGATTATTTGTTTCAAACATGGAATTAAAGGTAAAATTATCGAATGAGACAAGATATCTAGTTATTTTCAAATATATAACTCAAATATATAAACAGTATATCTGGAATATAAATAGAGAAATTTTTAATAGCTGACGACTTTGTGGAGCTACATTTTTTACCATAGCTTTCCAAATGTATACTTCAGCCTCGGGTTAAAATTTGTTAAACTAAATTTTAATTTAAAATTGAGAGTAGAAGAATACGATCTTGTTCTGCATTCGTTATTGATTCATGAGAAACTTGTTTTCCTTGAATGTTTAAATATTTAAAAGTTATCAGTATCTTAGCGGTTTTGTTGAGAAGAAATATCGATTCAAATTGGACGAAGAATTACATATTTGCTAGTAAATAAATGTTCCTGTTATATCAAGGTCTTTCTAAAAGTTAATTTTGTAATGAATATGTGGCAAAACCGGATAAGAATATGTACTCTTTATTTAGAAGAATTAAAATAAAAGTTCGTGAAAAGGTCGATTCGGTATATTTTAAAACTTAACGATCGTAACTATTGTCGAATCCCAATCAAACTTTCACAATCACTTTATACCAAAGTTGAAGATTTTGACTAAAATTATTTGGCAACTTTAATCGACTATGCCTAAAAATATGTTTGGAAGGAATAAAAGATATTTCAGACGTCGCTTATGTAACATGTTTTATATCGTGACTAAAAGAATATTTGATATGTTTTGATATGTTTGATATGTTTGTATATTGGAGTCAAATGGTATACTGTACGTCAAATCGATTTGTCGATTTGTTTGGTTCAATGAACTCTTCGCTCGTAAGGATTTTTAGATCCTAAACCTTTTTCTTACTTTTTATATATTTAATAATGTAAAATTTAAAAAGTAATGATAATAATAGCAACAGTAATAGGAAACAGTAATAGGAATAGCGTCATCTATCCTATTCTAGAGTTTTTTTAAGCACCAAAACAAGGCAATAACATAACACGTGATATTTAACTGACATCTTTATAAATACGTCTATATAAATATTTATATTTAGGAGTTTATATTTTGGAAAGAGTGAGTAAAGATTAGAGCAAATATTAGATAGCGTGATAGCTAAAAGAAATAACTGAGTAACTCTTATTTCGTTATACAATTCTTTAATTTTATTTAAAATTTAATACTTTCGATTTTTTTTCTTTGTTGTAATTATTTAAACCAAACTTTGATGCAATGAAGTCGAACAATTCTTCATTTCGTGAAGTAAAATCACGTCACAAATCGCAAAAATATTACAAAGAAATTGATAAATCCATACGTTTTGGTCATACAATTCCAAAAATTACAAAATATTTTATCTTTTTTTTTATAAATAAGAACTTAAACAGGCTCGATATATATATCGAAAACTTGAGATAGATTCTTTGAGTCTAACATGCTGCAAAGGCAGCTTTGCGTTACACAGCAATTGGCTACTATATAGTCGTAAACGGAGGAAGTGCCTTGTCAGTGCTCCTTGAATACAATGAATGTATGAGTAACGAGAACTACTCGAAAGCCGTTAAAACCCATTATTATCATCAGACTCCATTTTCGCATAAAGTCATATTATCGCGTGTGGAATTTTGATAAAAAGTCTTTCGACGAAAAAACGAAATCGACTTGAGAAAATATTATTCATGCGGAACAGGATGACACAACGGCAATTGAGCCTTTGTCATACCTAAGACACGCGATATTTTACATTTTAAAGTGTTCGTAACACCTTTGGGACAATGGTTAACATTGTTAAAAAGATTAGCACTGCATCGTCATCTTCGTAGCATTCCAAGAAACGATTTTACGTGATTATCATAATGCGAAAATAAGTCATCGTTAAATCCTACGTATGATATTGTTTTGTTTGCGACTGCATAAGAGTTTATATTATCGTTTATATTATCATAATAACATGTGTGACATAAAATCGCCTTCTCTGCAGCGCACAGCGTCCGATCATTCTAAAACGTCCGAGATTTTTTCACGTTATTTTTTGCTTTAAAAACAGTAAAAACTGGATTAAAAGGTCAGTTTTTTTTTCTAAATAACAAAAATAAAATTGCGCAAACGATTTTATGTGTCCTGTTGTACAGGCTTAGGTAGATATCTTACATCTCGACTTTGTAATAACAGTCTAATCTCATCTCGACAATGATGCAAAACGACTGCACCTCAGTCAGATCGTTCATTCGTAGGGCGCTTATCAAGCCAGTGATATTTTCTCAGGAGAGAGGACCATCAGGTCAAGTACTTTCTATTGTAGCAAGAGGATAATACGAAACCCTTCTATCTTAATCAAATTTCTGCCGTAGAATGAAAATCTTGAGTCTTAAGAAAGAAACTAAAAATTGAATCGAGAAAGGAACGGAAAAGAGAATAAAGAGATAAGAGATATGGGCGAAAAAAGCGGAAAGGGACCAGATATCCATATCGAAGAAGCAAGAGTAATTGTGGACCTTGTACGGGGGCGCGTATTCTTTTTTTGGGCAGTCTCGTGGCTCATCGAAATTAGCGACTTGGCGTGGTAACAGGACAGCGGTGTTCTCGAAAACAGACAACACACGTTTGGAACATCGCCTCGGCGCGTTCGCGCGAGTTTATTCGAGCTATTTTTGGCGTGCCCGAGTATCCCGCCGTCGCTCTCTCGGGAGGCTCGACTGTCGGCTGCACCAATCGAGCCGCAACACGCCTTTGCCACGACCAATGCAGCTGCGAGAGGATTTCCTTATGTGCACATACACAAGCACATACGAATAGGTCGTTCTTTGTGACGCGAGATACGTCATGGTAGTCTGGAACTTTGCTACGTAGAGAACGACGAAATATCCCCTTACGCGCGCGTTTGCTTGTGTATGTGATACCGTGCGTGCCGTACACGCTTACAATGCTTATACGCGATGCACACACAGCACCCGGCTAGTCGTAACGACTTTTAAGACTCATAGGCGTCGCGAATCCAATCAATGACGCGAACATCATTATCTAAATGAGGAATTATTTTGCTTCTGTACCGGAGCAATTGCGAGATACACCTATCGAAAAGAATTAATCTCAAAACATTTTCTTTTTTTCCTTTAGAAAATATATTCTAATTGGCAGAAAAGCGATAGAAAAGAATAAAAAATAAATTTTTGACACTTGGAAAGTGTAATATTAAAAGTTAAATTGAATTCACAATATCTATTTAACTACTAGAAATAGACAGACGGAAAAGAAAAAGATTCAATTCCAAAGCTAATTTCCTTGATGGATTAGAAATTCAATTTCATAAAATGAATTCTTGTCACCTTTTCGTTCAACTCAGCTATTTTCCTGCAGAAATTCTATCGATCTAAGGTTTCTCGTTTTTGTAGTAGAATTTTGTAGTAGAGAAGAGAATAGAATCACACGCATTCTCTGTCTAAAAGAAAAATTTTATTCTTATGAAATAATAGCTTATTTAAACCTCGAAATAAATTCAAAATTATAGTGTAAAAATTATGGAGAGTTGATAACAGAAGGTAACGTCGACCTTGTAAGTTCAGTTTCAGGCTGTTCTCTTTCAAGATGGTTTCGTATGTGCATTCGCCGACCATGATCTAGATCGCTTTATTCGTTATCCATGTGTGATCAACATCACTCACTTTTGTAGTAACACACATTCAATTGAACATTCAATTGAATATTGATTATGCTTAAAGTTGACACTCTTGCGTGAATTCGCAGGTATCACTTTATCAATTTTTAACGTTAAACTTTTAACATCAATTATAGTTGCTGTCATATGAAAAGTTTATTAAACGAGGAATATGCTATTTTATTATCAATTTGCATCTAATTTCGATGAGATTTTCTGTTTAAATCAACACTCTTTCCTTTCGTCGCCTATTCTTTAATTTTTATTTCTACATTTTTATTTCGCAGAAATTATTTTGTTCCACTGCACGCTTTCTTGAATATACATACAATACATTTGATACAAATGTAATTCTATGGAAATTAAATTACCGTAAATCTTCAGCTACGGGTAAATATTTGACGGCGATTTTTTACGTCGGTATATAAACTTAGGTGGCAAATCGCTTTAGCATTGGTAATCTATTCGATTGTACCTGTTCGCGATATGTAATGAAACAGATATCGGCATAGAAAAAAAGGAAAATGTGCTCGTTATTTACATTTTCTGATTGTACTATTTTTTTGTAATTGCGAATGTATGTGGCATGACATTGCTTTTCACCCTTGCTGAAATCAGATGAATTATAATCGATAGGATTGGTAAAAGTACAGTTATCCGAAATTATAGATTCCTAACTTGCGAATTTAGTTTAATGTCTGATTAATAATAGAATATTTTTATTTCTTTCTGTTTCTATTTATCTATTTTATAGTTTAGATAACATATATTAAAGTAAAATTCTCTTTCTATTTATATTCGATCAGATTTTAAAAACAATCATATTTCGGAGATCAGATTTAACGTTGCGAATACGAATCTATCTCTCTCGATTCGTTTTAATTAAATAATTTTCACTAAGTATGATGAACTTTAACAGATATTCACATATTCTTCTTTTGTTATTTCTTAACTGAGAATTTCGTACGCTTCCAGTCGCATTAATAAATGTAAAATAATACGAACTGTCAAGATTTAAATTAACGCAAATCACCGATAAGTACCTTTTACGTAACGCTTCATTTTTTGCATTTTTTTAAATCGTTTCTATTTTCGAAGCAGTGTTGCGATATTGTATCGCTATTCTTATTGCTATTAATGCAATGCGTGGACTTTGTTGTTTCCGGTAATTGAGAATCAGCAGGAGAAACGGCAAGAGTGTACGATGAGATAGTTTTATTTTTATTTTACGTAGTTCAACAACTTTTCGTCAAAGAAATGCTTACACAGAGATCTCGTGTTATTTGCGTGAAATGTTTGTGTGACGTGCGACCAACGATCAATGCATCACGAGACAAAGATTTAGCACTGTTGCGTTGTGCAAACTTTGCACCCCTCATTTGCACCGGCACATAAAAGCACGAGACAACGAAGACGCGAATATTTCCTTTAGTCTACTCATTAACGCTAAAAATTGTTTGTCACGAAATCCAACAATCATAATATTACGAGTGTAACATTCGAGCGATCTATCTCTAGTTATTTAGCTGGACTGTCCTGACAGCTAAACAAGATCTGATTTTGCTCGCATCAATTTTAAGAATTGAATTATTTCGAGTAGATAAAGATTGAAGAAATAAAATTGTAAAGCGGAAAATTCCTCCACATAAACACTCTAATAGATCTGTTTACTTTGTTGCTTTCTTTCCATATTCGCAATAGGACATGTTGTTATAGAACTTTGAGAGATACAGAGGACAGAAAAATGAAGTAAGAAGCGCGAATAGACAAATTACAAGTAGTCGCTACTTATTTCGTTACAAGTGTTTAAAGTCCGATGTACGATCTCGACGGAGAAGAATTTCGATGAATTAATAATCTCGGTGCATAGTACATAGTATTGTTATCATATATCCGCGTACGAAGTGCACTCGGCCGTCGGATCACCGACGTCAAAGAAGAGTCACAACATTGTCAAAAATGCATCGATAAATATTTATGTAAATGTTATGTACATATATTCACATTTACTGGAGCAACGTGATGATGATGCGCTTTATTTGCGAATCCTGCTTTGTAATCCATGCATTTTTTTACCACACGATTGTTTTGGAATTTAGAGACTATTTCAATTTAATTGACAGATTTTTTGCCGATATATTGTGTGTCGATAATATCGATCGTTCTTAATTGAAAATTTAATAATGTAGCGAGTGTAAGTCCTAACATATTGAATAATCCCACGAAAAATAGATAAATTAAAATAAATGGAAAATAATTTATATCTGTAAAATTGAATAATAAATTCTCGCTATTATTATCTTCTTTTTATTATTATGTTAGTACAACTTAATACTAAGTATATCAATAAATTTGTTTTAATTATTTACGCGGCTTACGCCATTGGTTGACACACAAGCTCCTGTGCGTAACAATAAGTGTCGGTTCGCCATGGAAGTGACATGCGCGTGTGCGTGCATATGTACATGTTTGCGCTATGCATATCCAACAAAAAAATTAAATAATATACAGCGTCGTGTTATATAACACGAATACGTACGAGCATATGTGGTATATTTTCCGGGAAAGATATGTGTGCCCTGCATGTGTATTGTATATGTATAACATATACGCGCGTATGTGTGTGTGTGTGTGTGTGTGTGTGTGTTGTATGACTTCCTAGTATAAGAATGGTCAACGAGGATACCGACCCACCAGTCTTCGGCACGTGTTCCGAGACACTGGAGATACTACGATACGATACATTGAAACAAATCGTGAGTTAAACGATTCGACACAACGTACGCTATTCTTTCGTCTATTGTGCATGAGTCAATCGTGAAAGTAAAATATCGACACGAAGTGCGTATCTGTGTGTGGAAACCTTCGGAATGACGATAAAATCAGCCGAATTCGAGATGCCATATCTCAGAAGAGCGGTACGCACTCGAAAAAGAATTATAAAAGGGTGGTGGGGAGAGAGAGAAAGACGAAAGAATTCGATTTCCGTGCAAAATTGAATAACTTCCTTTAAAAAAAAAATTAGAGACATTTCTTTTTTGTATATAACATATTCGGGAGGTAAAAATAAATAAAAATACAAAAGATACGAAATTATATTAACGAGATAATATTTTCTGCAAATATTTCATGGTTCACTACTAGAACAGATATTCGATTCTTCCGACTTAACTCTGAAATACCAAACAATATTAATTACATTATACTTGCGTAGGTAAAATCAATTACATTATACTTGCACATATTCATTACTTCATTAATATACATCATACATTTCGATATTTGCTTTTCAAGAAGGAATAACGACGTTATTTTAAAAATATTGAGGGAAGGGATATCCCTTGCGAGAATTTTTCGAAAATATCTTCGAATTTTAATATTTCAATATTAATTAAAATTGTGCATTTTTCGAAAAAAATATTTTTCTTTCTAATATCAAATAAAGTAATATATTTAATATAATATTCTTTCTGTAATAACTTTAAAATAAAATTTTTCTATATCGATTTCTGCCGTAGGGTCTCAATGGCCGGCTAGCGTTCGCTATCGCGGCAGCCGCTCTCGGCTCGTCGTTTCAACATGGATACAACACTGGTGTAGTTAATGCACCTCAACAGGTATGGATACTAATTTAATTGTAGGACATTCTTAAAACATCTTACTATTTACATCTTATTCGCAAAAACATTTGTGAAAACTATTCGCTCTTTTTCTTTAATATAACAATATATGTATATAACGGTATATGATATACTTTATTGTATCAGGATGACGAAATCGTAACAATGTGACAGTAAAGTATACGTACTGCAACGAAAAAGAAGTGAAAATGATAAAATAAAAATTGTTAAATAAATATTCTAACATTTATTAGCTTATCGAAGATTGGATCAAAGACCTGAAGACGAACCGTACGGGTGTTCCAACGGAAAAGACGGAGGTGACGTTAATCTGGTCGTTGGCGGTATCGATATTCTGCGTCGGTGGAATGATAGGCGGTTCTCTGGTGGGCTGGGTGGCGGACCGCTTTGGCAGAAAGGGCGGTTTGATGCTCAACAACATCTTGGTCCTACTGACTGTAATCTTCGAAGGTAGCGCCAAGGCGGCAAAGAGCTACGAAATGATAATTGTCGGCAGATTCCTGATTGGAATAAACGCCGGACTGAACGCCGGCCTGGCACCGATGTATCTGGCCGAGATTTCACCCGTGCATCTGCGCGGCGCCGTGGGCACGGTCTACCAGCTGGTCATCACCATCTCGATTCTGGTGTCGCAGATCCTCGGGCTGGAACAAATCCTGGGTACTAACGAACAGTGGCCGTTACTGTTGTGTCTAACGATTGTACCGGCGATCTTCCAGATGTTCACACTGCCTCTATGTCCCGAGAGTCCCAAATACCTGTTGCTTAATCGCGGAAAGGATATGGATGCACAAAGAGGTAGGGAAGAGTATAATTTATTATTACGCAAATGATGAACGTAAGATGCAACTTATAAAAGTAGACGGATAAAACATACTTTGAAGGGGATTTATATTCCTAAGTATTCGGTATCTTCGAAATCTTGAAACCATGAGTGAATCGATTGCCTTTTTAAAATCCCTTGTTTGAATTCATAAAATAGGTTCAAATTGTTTGTTCGATTTGTTCGTTTTATCGGTTTTGTCCGAATTTGGGTATTTCTCACAGAAATCATTTTCCTTTTCTGCTTAATAGCACTGTCCTGGTTGCGCGGCACGATCGAAGTTCACGATGAGATGGAAGAAATGCGAACAGAGTATGAATCGGTGAAACTAGTACCGAAGGTCACTCTACGCGAGCTGTTTGTAAATCCAGCGCTTCGAATTCCATTGTTTATCTCGATCATGATTATGTTCGCCCAGCAGCTTTCCGGTATAAATGCCGTCATGTTTTTCTCAACAAAGATCTTCAGGATGGCGCAGCTTGATAAGCATGCCGCTCAAAACGCCACGATGGGGGTCGGTGCGATGAACGTCCTCATGACCCTCGTCTCTTTGGTGTTGGTAGAGAAGGCAGGCAGAAAAACGCTACTCTTGGTCGGATTCGCCGGCATGTTTCTGGATACTGCTCTACTCGCCATTTGTCTCGTATTCGCTGTAAGTATTCTTGTCCTTTCTCTCTCAAGTCAAGATATATAATATCTCTTTTCACGAAAGATGAAGTCTTAATCGAACTTTTTATTTGCACATTGTAGGAAACATCGCGGGCAGCAGCATATTTGTCGATCGTGCTTGTCATCATGTTCGTCGTCCTGTTCGCTACCGGACCAGGAAGTATTCCGTGGTTCCTGGTGTCAGAATTGTTTAATCAATCCGCCCGACCATCCGCTACCTCCATTGCCATCGCCGTCAACTGGACTGCAAACTTCATCGTCAGCATCGGCTTTTTGCCACTGCAGGAGGCATTAGGCGCTTACGTGTTTATCATCTTTGCGGTGTTACAATTGTTCTTCACGCTCTTTATATATAAGAAAGTGCCGGAGACGAAGAACAAGACAATGGAGGAGATCAGCAGCATGTTCAGGCAAATATCGTACCAGTGAATATATAGTCAAAATGGGTAAAATATTTTTCGAAAACAAAGTCGACACGTATGAACGACGAGTACATTCGTTCTCTTTTTTCTTTCTCTGTTTGTGTCGAGGAATTCAGCGGTTTGGTGTAAGTGGTACACTATACTATGGTCTATCAACGCGCTTCCAATATTCTGTCCATATCGCAGTATCAAGGTTCAGCGAAAGGATACTCAATGAATATTTGTGTGTAATTGCGATGTGTGCTACGATGTATTCAGCGTAATTATAATTCATAATCGTGCCAATTCAGAAAGCTTAACTTTTTGTTATAATTCAATTTTTTATTCATTTTTTTCTTAGTTTCTTTAACTCGGAAATTCCGTTTCAAGTCGAATCACATAAGCGCATGCACACTTCATTATGTTGGAAACTTAATCTTAGTTCCTATGTTGCATCCAGCAAAGAAAAAGTTTCGAAACAGCTTAGAAAACGTGATTCTTTCATAAAATTGAACAATGATTAATTTTTTACTGTAGAAACAATGATGTATGCCATTACCTGTACGAAAGATTACAGTTCTAGTCATAAAAAGACCTGCAGACGGAATATAACGTTGGAATCTTATATGCCGATTTTAATTTTATAATTGAACCTCCGATTCGTTTTAGATCTATCGGTTTGCTAAATGAATTTTTAATCGCAGTATAGCGCAAAGTTATATTTTAAAGAAATCAATAATCGACTACAATTGCGATATGTTTTATAGAACAGTTTTATAATAGCGGCGTGAAAAACTTGTGTTCCCACTTGATAATCGTATCACGTTACTGTATTCAAAGGACTTTAAACTGTTAAAAAAGAAAAACGATTATGTCGATATGAGTGAAGATTGTATCAATTGGCTTTTTATAAAATAATTTGTAATAGAAATTTAAAGAACATTTTATTATACGTAAACCGAGATGTAAGTTTTATTCGAATGAGGAAGAACTATTAGAATAATTGTAAATACAGAAATATATAAAGACTAGTATTGTGCACAGCACAAATCTAATAGGAAATAATTATATTTATGTATGCATGTAGATTTGATTAATGTTTAAGAATATATGTATCAACGTTGTCATATTTTAAAATTATTTAGATTAATTTTAATTTGTGTACACATAAATATAAAAGAAAACATACAATATACTAAATGTAACTCAGGAACGCTGATCATTATCTCGTAAGTAGTAAGTGGATACAATGTTTTATTTTTTTTTTTTTTTTTACGTTGTGTCCGCGCCTCAAATACTCATTTGTAGTAACCGTTTTAGTATTAAACGGATTTATTATAAAAAACAAAAGTAAAATCTAAGTTTACCCGATAATCATCGACTTTTATCTTCGTTCGAATGTGTCGAAGAAAGTTTAATCGATCAGAATTTCAGATTTATTATATGTATCATATATTCGTTGTATATCCACACGTATGTATCATGTATATTCAAAGTTAATATGAATCGCAAGCAAATCAATTTAATTGTCGCAAAACTGTAAATAATAGTTCTCGTACACTTTTAGTTATTTGATTGCTAATTATCGTATAAGTTTTTGCAACGCAGTTACTAGCTCTTATTACAGGTTTACGATTCTTTTGTAAATAAATTCTTACTACTCAAAAGGAACAACGTTAGACTCGCTAACCTATCATTTGTACGCGAAGAGTTATTCACTATAATTATAACAATTAATCAAAATTTAGTATGTCGATATGTCTGCCTACGAAATGTGTTATTAAATGTTATGAAATGTTTTCAAGCGTTTTATAATATACCTGATGCCGATATATCATCGAAATAAACGGGAAAACTAAAATATTAAACATAAATACATTTTTTTCTATAGTATTCGGATTACTTTACGTAAAAGCCTTTCACGTAACAATGATAATGTCTAATTACCTGATTCGTCAGATTCTCTTTGCAAAAGACACTGGAATCATCACTTTTTAAAGTGTACATTTATAGACTATTTTATATGTATCGAATTTTATGTTTCAAACGCGTTGCAACTTTAAAGTGTCGTCTAATAAACTTTGATAAGAATCCTGTCAGATGGCGCGTCGTACACGATAATTCCGAGATTCAAATTTATCGACCGTTCTATCACTTACCATACGCGTAGTTATTCTCTTGACGGACGGAATCTCGTAGTCGTTTTAGCGAGATGAGAAACAACTCAATGCGCTAATAAGCCAATCAATCGTAATCGCGAGGAGAAGTTTTCTTATTTTCCAATCTTTAAATTACACTTTTAATGTATCTTTCAATTATATTTGTAAGTAGGCCTTTGATGGAAGCTAACGCCGGTCGTAATTGAGCCCGAGAACGCGACGCGGCGCGCGTATCGTCCTGCTCCGTTGGAGTAAACACGAAGCGGAGGCGCCGCGCTCGCACACCTCGTGCGTGCTCGCGATCGTCCGTCGTGACAATTCCCCTTCGAGCGATAGGGCAGGGGGTGGACAAAGTTACTCCGTTCGTATTGACTCGTATCGCGTCGCGTCCGCTCGAAAGGTGGCCGAACGACGGCGAATACGGCGGCCGAGACGAAAGCTACGACGACGGCTGCGGCTAGCGGCGGCGGCGGCGGCGGCAACGACGGTGGCGGCGTTCGCATTGTTGTTGCCGCGGTTCGCACACGTCAGAGACGCTTAATGTGCGCGGGGCGAGCGCGTGGTATGCTCGTAGCGGCTGCGGATGCTCGCCGTAGCCGCCGTGGCGTCGGCGCCACAACCGCGATCTTCGTGTCAGGAAGATGTCAAGCGTCGGCTCGCTATCCGAGCGACTCTTGAACGGTGAGAGGAGCGTCGACGCTGCTGCTGTTGCCGCGGCCGGCGCTGTCAGCGGCAACGGCGGCGGAGCGAGAGGAGGAGAAAGAGGTAGCTGCGTGGGTGGCGGTAGTAGTGGTGGTGGTGGAAGTGTCTTTGCTTCTCGTAGTGGTGGTGCCGGTTCTTGCGTCGGTGGTGGTAGGAGTAATAATAACACTGATTTCATTGGTAACAACGGCGTACCCGTTCTTACCGGCGGCGTCATCGGTGGCGCCGCGGACAGTCCGCGCGACGTGACGTTGCTCGACGCCCGCGACACAACGCCAGTGAATTTCTGCCGCGAAACGACGGTACCGCGCACCTGCGGCGGCGGTTGTCGTTGTTGCTTGTACTCCGTCGACGTGTTATCATCCTTGGGGAGAGGCGTGACGACGCGCGCGTCCAACGGCGGCACTCACGACGCCGCTGACGACGTCGCCGCGACGACGACGGAGATTACGCTGAGTAGCGCCGGGTCGACGCCGCTGCTGCTAGACGCCGGTGGCACCGACGTGACAACAGTCGGCAGAAGTAGAAGCACCGCTGCCGTCGTTATCGTTGACGTCGCGCCGTCGTTCTGTGACGACGACGACGACGACGACGAGGAGGAGGAAGAGGAGGAGGAGGAGGACGAGGACGACGACGAGGACCATCGTCGTCGTCGTCGTCGCTACCATAATCGCGGCAACATGGTCGCGGCGATGAACGACCACTTGTCCAACGCAACGACCACGACAACGTCGTCACCACCGGCGGTGGCCAATGCCATTCGCACCATTGCGATCTCATCATCGTCATCGTCGTCGTCGTCGTCGTCGTCGTCGTCATCGTCATCCTTGTCGTCGTCGTCCTCGGCTATGATGACAGCAACCATCACGAACGCCACCGGCAACATCAACAACAACAATCCTTCCGCCACGATGATGGGCAACGTCGGGAGCGGTGCCAATGGCAACAACAACGGCAGCAGCGGTGGCTGTACCAGCGCGCGCAATCAAGACTTTCAAGAGGTGGACGGCGACGGTAAGAGCACCGCCACCACCACCACCGCTGCCACTGGTATCCTCAGTTTTCCATGTGACTTCGATCATATGTACGCCAGCATGACCGACGGTGCTGCGCCGGCTGCCGCTACGGCCACCGCTCTCGGCGTTAGTCCGCTGCGCGGCAACGAGCCCCGTCACAATGATCTCACTGAGGTCAAGCACCTGAAGGAGCTGCTGTTGCTCCACCTCGACCTTATCCAGCAGCAGTCCGAGCAGATCGTCACCAAGGACAAGCTTCTCGCTGCGCTGCGTCAGGAAAACGAGACGGTACGCGCCGTGGACGACGCGCTTGTTTCCTTTTTCTTTTCTTTTTCTTTTCAAACGAAAACTCTCCTTTCGCGACGGATTGTCAAATTTTTTTAAAATGGATTCTGCGAATTGTGAGTTCGGATCTCGACAAGTTGGAGTGGAAATCTCCTGGTTACTCCGAGAGAGGAATCGATCTCGAAAACGGAGTTTTATCGTATGCGATTTTCTTTTTGCAAAGGTACCGTGTTTTTTCGGTGATTTAATTATGGCTGTAACAACATTGATGTTAGAAAAAAATGTTTAAATTCCTGACTTCCAAATTTTTGTATTCGCACAATAGAACCGATCTGGCTGCTGATCCTTTTTTGAATGCACCTCCTATAATATTGTTCACTCTTTGGTTATCGTAAACCACGAACTCGACGGATGTATGAAGATCTATTTTAGGGGAATCTTCAAAAGTGCAATTTCGCTTTAATCTTAAGAAATCGAAAGATGCGGAATGAAGTGAGCGGCGGTGAGTCATCGAGCGAGTTTTCAATTCAAAACCCGATTCGTCCTCCAATCCCGTTTACCCGTCGCAGCTCGATTTTTGCGTGAGCACTCGCGACAGCCATGTGTACTCGAAAGAGAAATGCTAAACGGCGGTTCTGAGGTGAAGCCAAAAGATGCTGTAAATCCCGGCTCTGTTTTTGTCAATGACATGTCATTGATTTTTGTCTTCAAACGCTGCATGGGATGCAAGAAGTAGTTCTACTTTCAGGAGAGATAAGAATGAAACTGGCGCTCCGATTCGCGAAAAAAAACAACAAAGGTGTACGACGTGCTCGTTCCGCCGTCGCTTCCCTCCGAGAGAAAAGTACCCATTGATCGGGCGCCAAACATTCTGCGTTCATCCTGCGCGAAAAGTCGAAAGAAGGTCGTAACGTCAACGCGGCTTCGAGCGTCGGCCCGTCCTCGCCTCACGGTCTCGTCATCGACGATAAATAAAGTGGCTCGAGCGCGCCGTCTTAACCTAGGCGTCGCGCGTATTCCCGTTCACTCATCCGCCCGCCAATCCCGCTCTTTTTCTGGCCGTGCGGCATCGATGACTTTGGCACCATTTTGTAAAAAAAATGCGCTGCACGCACATGCTCGCGAGTGTCGAACCCGCCTTCTCCCTCCTGCACGGCCTAACCTAAATGTACCACGCGGGAAATGAGTTGACCGTGAAGGTCAACTTGCGCGATGTCAACACGTGGTGGCGCTACTTCCGCATTGAGACCGCGAGAGAGAACGAGAGAATACGTGTGAGAATGGAAGTGTAGTGCGAGTGTGAGAGACGTGCGAGTTCCTTCGGGGAGTGACGACGTTTCGGAGTGTTGCGTGTTTCTGCGATTTGAAAATGACAGTTGGATCGAGAGGGGGACCGCGATCGCAGCGTGCGGTTAAATAGATGATACCGCGGTCGGGAAACCAAACAGGTGCCATTTCTCGAACTGCGCCCTTGTAGGGCGCGATACATGTTTCGTCAGTCGTTAACGGCGCGAACTCTATCGAGCTAACCTCCTTGCAGGCGTGAGAGTAACGACGTCCAGGCGTATTCGCGAAACGATTCAACATGATTTGCGAGGAGAGAAAGATCGTGTACGGACGGTTCACGAGAAGTGTAAATAACGTTTAAATTCCCACGTATATAAAAACGTTATAGACGTCATAGATTGTCAATCATGGAATGGTGTTTGGATTTGTTTGTTACAGCTGAAACTGCGCTTGGAACGTATGGAAAGGCGTGTGAGCCTTCAGAAGCTGCGGTCCGAGTGTAGCGAGAATTCTACCGGTTCGGAACATTTAGGTGCCTGCTCGCCCACCAATGTCAATTCGGTGAATGTACCTTCAACCAGCGAACTGCATAGAAATGTTCAATGTGAGGGTAACACCTTGCATGAGAGTTTTAAGATACGTCTCAACACTAGTGGTGGTATCACCACTGTCAAACAAGAACCACATGATAATCAAATCAAACTGGAGATAAAACGAGAAGTTAACGAAGCGAGGTTTGAATGGGAGGAGAAAAAGAAGAGACGATCAGATCCAACTCCCTTGTCTACAGGTAGTAAAAAGAAAAGAGGGTTGTCTTGTTCGTCTACTGTCAGTAACGATGGAATGCAAGAAAAGAACTTAAGTCAGACTTTGCACGAAACCAGTAGAAAGAGCGACAGGAAGGCAAAATCTCTTGTGAAGAAGGAATCCTTTCTTACGACAGAGGAACACTATTATACAGCTGTAGGAGATCCAACTTATACGTTGAATTTGAAACAGCCTAGCCCAATAGAACCGAGTAATTCATTAGAAGTTCCAAATTGGAGAGTAAAAGTATATACGAGCTGTTATACGATGGAGGGAACTGAGAATTTGGATGATGAAATTTTTAATAAGAGGCACTTAAAATTGGAGAATGATGAAAGGAGGAGAAAGCGGTGGGATGTACAAAGGATAAGGTTTGTAAAATATGCCTAAGGTCTGTCTCTTTAACATGTAATTTGACTTATACATATTTTATCATAATAGGGAACAAAGACATATAGAGAAATTAAAACAACGACAGGAACGTCAAAATCATCAAGCTACATGCTATAATACCAATCATACTGGACCTTGTCTCTCTTCCATGGAGGAGGAAACCATAACGTCTTTGTGGCCTGATATAGAACAAATTCAAACTCTCCAAATAGAGCCTCATTTGCCAGTCACTGCATTTGGCGCTGCAATTCCTAGTTTCACTCCAAGGTAAAGAAGTCTATTTTTTTAAATATACACAGTTGACATTAAATATTAATTAAAGCATAACCTTTATTTTTTAGTGAATTCTCTTTACCCTGGTCGAATATAACGCGAATAAAGTGTCGACGTCCTAAACGTTCAACAAGTAGAAGAAAATCTACAGGTAGAAGAAAAGTTTAGAAGATATAATTTTTATAAAAGCGGACAGAATACTGATTTTATTGGTTTTTGAACCATCGGTTTTTTTTAATACTATTGCTCCCTCTCACGCCATAATTGAAATAGCATTTTTCGTTACAAAATAGGGGCACCAAAGATATTTTTATTGATTTTTTAAATGTATGCAATATAGCATAGTTTATCTATTTTTTCTACATTTTTATTTAAGTAAATTTGTGATCAATACTTGTCAACACTTGTTTGATACATCTATTCTACATTTTGTACTCGGTGTTGGTCATTTTATTTATGTAACTATGAATATGTATCAGAACATAACGAAATATTAATTTGACATATTGAACATTTTTCAAATTCCAGACCAGATTTCCGTTCTATTTTCAGTGAATGGACAATATTGATTTGAGTTTGCAAAAGTTTTTGATTGCTCCAATTATATGGAGCACTTTATATTATTTTGTAATAAATTCTTTGCTATTATAAAAAAATCTTTAACGAAACCATGTACATTGATAATATATACTTCGTAAAAATGTTAAAAAACGATGTTACGTGATGAAAGAATATAATGAATTTTTTAATCTTGTGTAGCCCTTCTTGGTATTTTATAAATTCTGCATTTCTTAATAATTCAACATCAAAGGATGACAAGTATTCTTGAAAAATTAAGTGTCACAAATACGTGTTTGGTTAACTGTAAAATTTACAGTACAAATATATTGTACAGTGTTTGAAAAAAAATGAGCGCTTCCTCTCACTAACGGATTCTTTGATGAAATTAACATTTTCTTCGCGAAAATTTGATGGCCTAACGAGAATAACTTTCACGGACTTTTTCGCTAAGAAAATATTCATATCAAAAAATCTGTGAACGAAACTTGATTGCCTTTTGATACAATTTGTGTTGTACACTTATTGGATTACAAGCAACCTCGGTATGGTATACTCTTGCTCCCATGTATGTTGAATGGGAGCTGGATGTCAAAATCCGAAAGACAAACGGAAAGAACTTTAAGTATCGTAAACAATTGTAAAGTCATTAATATCGCAATTAATAGTCCAATTTTCTCGATTCAAGATACAAGGTTTCTGGAGTAACATGTTTTCTAGCATAATCAGTTCAATTAAATTTAAAATTAAATTATATTGGCTTGGTGCGTATTATATATTTGGTAAATAAAATTATATATATATATATATATATATATATATATATATGTTAATTTTTCATGAATTTCTCGTTTGTGGTATCTTCAAATATCGATATGTTTACCTGTTATTAATTATTTCATAGTTTTGTCATGGTACAAAACACACATATGTGTATGTATGTATGTATATCAAATTTTGACATCGCATCCCATCCGAGACGATTTGTGATAATTCCGATGATAATTAATTTTATTTGCGTAATGAAGAAACTATAGTCTTACGAATAAGAAGGATCGACAAGCAATTTGGTAATTCAAGCAGATAACGATATATTATTTTCACATTTTTTAATCTGCTGGATATCATAATTTTGTAAGATCCATAATAATTTATCGTGGATGAATGAAAATGAAAATTGTATATATTTTTCTTTAGAAATAGGTTTTTTACGTTCTATATATATGTTTTTTTCTGTAAGATAATGTATTAACCGTCCATGAAAATAATAGCATTTCATGAACAAAACAGCATTCGAGATGATACTACGAAATGTAATTATCTTGTAAATGACAACTTTTCTAGCTGTGGAATTACTGATTGAGTACGTATTGATCATAAATATATGCGACATATAACGCTCTACGGAAAAAAATATGTAAATTATTATTTTCTAATGTATATTAACACACAGAGAGAATTTTGTTGTCGAAAGATATCCTGTGTCAAAAGTTGTATGAAAGTTTCTAACAGGGACGTAGGAGAACTAGAGAACTAAACTCCATTGTCACATTCGCCTTGAACGTCCTTACCATGTAATATAACATCGAGTACATTTTAGAAATAAAAAAAGATATTCAGAGAATCAATGGTTCTGTTAAATGTGCACAAATTCCCAAATTCAAGCGTTTAAAAGAGAATGTTTAAAAAAGAATAAAAATATTCATTTTTAAAACTTTCACGTACGAATGCAATCGAAACGAGAATCGACGATGATCAAATGTAGAATTCACTCATTGCAAATCAATGTTCCAGAAAATTATAGCTGAGTTTTTCAACTTTAAAAGCGCAAAGGGTGAGGAAACAAAAAAATTATTACTTGGGAAATAATAAATTACTATTCAAATAAATATTGTTTCATTTATCTTGCGTACAGTCCATTAAGAATTAATATCGATCGGAAAGTGTTCTGGATGATGGCATCTCAAAAGCACTTTCTATGCACAATGAACGGTCCTAATTCGTCGTACTCCTGTCTAGAAATCCACATCTGCTGGAACGTGCTCAGACTGGCGAGAATCGAGCCGCCAATCCATACCGAGTATTTCCTTTCGGGCGGTGCGATTACTTTGATCTTCATGGTGGGCGGTGCGAGTGTTGTTATCTCCTTCTGCATCCGATCGGCGATGCCCGGATACATGGTAGTGCCGCCCGAGAGTACCGAATTAGCGTACAAATCCTTGCGGATGTCGACGTCGCACTTCATGATCGAATTATACGTCGTCTCGTGTATGCCGCAGGATTCCATACCCAGGAAACTTGGCTGGAACATCGCTTCCGGGCAACGGAAGCGTTCGTTGCCAATTGTGATGACCTGGAATCAAACCGTTATCCGTTACGTCTTCGTCCACTGACCGCGCGGCTAGCCAACCCATGACGAGTTAACACTCGCTCGACGCAAATGCGCACGATTAATGCTAATGAGCATATACTACTTCCATTATCGCTCTCCATTCATTACAATCAGATTACAGCCATTTACTTTTTCTTTGCATCTATAATTCAGATATTTTCGAATTAAAACTTAAAAAGTTCAGTTCTGTAAAGTTAGCTGACCTAATTTTAAAATTTTTGTGTAAGTGTTAAAATTCTGGCTCTTCCTCCAAACTGTATCAAAAGATCTTAGATTTTTTACAAGTGTAATTTCTTTCTTAAAAGATTAAGTTTTGATCACTATCAAGAAGTCTTCGTTTTGCGTTGATTACACGTTGCATTCGCAAAATGAATCAAATAACAAAGTGTCACCTGGCCATCCGGTAACTCGTAGCTCTTCTCTAATGCGGTCGATGCAGCGGCTGTTGCCATTTCGTGCTGAAAGTCTAAAGCTACGTAACACAGCTTTTCCTTGATGTCACGTACGATCTCACGCTCGGCAGTAGTTGTAAAGGTATAGCCCCTCTCGGTCAGAATTTTCATCAAGTAATCTGTCAAGTCGCGACCGGCCAGATCCAAGCGCAAGATCGCATGAGGTAGAGCGTATCCTGAAGAAAAAGGAGAAAAATGTATATTACAATATCAAACACACAATTGACCCTTTTCAGATCGCGAAGCACCAACAAGTATGATCATAAGAATTTGAAGCGAGCAGAAAGAGATACCTTCGTAAATCGGTACTGTATGAGACACCCCATCACCGCTGTCCAGCACTATACCAGTCGTACGTCCTGACGCGTACAAAGACAAGACGGCCTGAATGGCAACGTACATAGCCGGAGTGTTGAAGGTCTCGAACATGATCTGCGTCATTTTCTCGCGGTTGGCCTTAGGATTCAGGGGAGCCTCCGTCAACAAAACGGGATGTTCCTCCGGCGCAACTCTCAACTCGTTGTAAAATGTATGATGCCAAATCTTCTCCATGTCGTCCCAGTTGGTGACAATACCGTGTTCTATAGGATATTTAACAGTAAGGACTCCCCGTTTGCTCTGCGCCTCATCGCCCACATAACTATCCTTTTGTCCCATGCCGACCATAATTCCCTACAAATACTCTTGATTAAAATATGTTTAATTATATAAATTTACGTAACTCGTACATCAGATATCTATATTTTTCATACTTGATATCGGGGTCTTCCAACAATGGAGGGAAATACAGCGCGAGGAGCATCATCCCCGGCAAATCCGGCTTTGCACATTCCCGATCCATTGTCAATCACCAACGCGGCTACGTCGTCGTCACACATTTTAGAATAATAGTAAGCGGATGATCTTTCAATGTCGAAACAGAATTAGATGTTTAGAATTTTTACAGTAGACAAGTAAATGGAACTGAGAGACTAAATGGTACAACGTCCTCACGAGACACTGGCTTTTGAAGCATTGCAAGCATCTTCCTAGAAAAGTTGCTTTATATGAGCTCCCCTCCTTCCGCTCACAGATCCACGCTCACGTATCTCTTTTTATATGATGACTTCAGAAATGAACAATAACATTTCACAAGTTGATTTAACATTAATGTAAAATTTTCTGTAGATTAATAGATATAAAAAGAAGACAACACGTTGACAACGTTGATTAATTTTGGTAAAACCTGTTTATAAATTTGTAAATTACACAGTGAATGTATTAATAACGAGAATATAATTTGTAAATATAATACATAGTTTTTAACACAGTTAACATAGCACAGTTTTTAACATTAAAAATAACGTGCGCATAAACAATATGAATAAAAATATGTTTAAAAGTATTTTTCGCTCTATACAGATAGTACAACAAAATATACAAGTATTACAATTGTGGTTTGTCTAACTATGTATTTCGAAAAGAAGTAGAATTCCAAGAGATAACATTCCTTTCATGCGTTTCTTATTCTTTAAAGAAATATATCTTTTTAAATAATAAAAGACTTAATTGTTCTTTCATGTATGCCAATTATAACTGGTATCTACTTATAATGTTATGTTATCCTCAATAAATGCACGAAGTTCTCGCGGTAATTAGAGCATACGTTTTTCTGCGTTCCTGCAGTCACATTGATCTCTCTGCAAATCGGCAATCTTTTTAGGTGTAACGCGCAAAGAATGTAATTTCATTTGCAAGAATTTTCCAACGAGCAAATTTTATTCAAAATAAAATGTCTTCTATCATTCAAACCTAATAGATTTTTTAGATGGCAAATGAAATGAATCAAGAGAGTTAACAAGATTTTATGACTCAATTATAGAACATAACTGTTATTCGTATTATCGTTTAACAAGTCCTCTCCATATACGTCACAGATTGACGAAATGAAACAAGAAACGAAGGAAATAAAAGAAGTTTAAAGTTAATAAGCTAAAAAGTCTTAATTGTTCTAAATTGTCTCCCATAAATGTGTGCACCTTTCTAAAAATAGACAATCGAAGTGCTCACAGCTTATAATGTTATCCTGAAACATATTCATGAAATATATTTAAAAAAAACCAATGTCACGTATTTTTAAAAGAATGTGATATAATTATATTGGCCCTTCAAAAATTTTATCTTTTTTACTATGTGTTATAGAATTATCATAGAATTATACTATCAATTTATACATAACATTGCATATGTACACACACGCACATCCAGATACACATATTTATTTTGATATGAACATATAATGCAAATTTGCTGTCTCATTCTATCTCATTCACTTCTAGATAACAAGCTTTGTTCCTTTAAGAATATTTTACAAACCAACGCGAATAAGAGAAAATCACTGTTCCATAGACTGATCGCTCATTAGAGCGATCTTTATAATTGCTGTATTACATTCCTTAATTAACTGCTCGACTAATGATATTAATTAGGCTGTGAAATTAAGTACCCACTTCAGTTTGAAATTTTTGCATAAACTACTCTTGATATTTTTAACATCATAGTGTAACATAATATAAAGGCCACATATAAACAATTCACGCAATATATATGAAATATGATTAAGATTAGACAAGCGATACTTGCTTTGTAGCTATATGCATTTATATACACACACGCATATATATACATGCACATATACATATTGTATTTACATGAGACGCATGTCGAAACATACGTATTTGAAGAAATCAATTGAAATAATTTCGATAATTGTAAATAAATACAATTGTAATAAACATATTTTCAAGAATAAAAGATAAATAATCGAAGAATAATAACAAATGTATATTTATATCCCCTCTCGATATACACTCGATAGAGATTCCCCTTTAAACTCCCTCTTTAAAACATGTTATATTTAGATATATTTAGATATTTTCGAAAAATAATAATAAATATTTTTAACACAGGTGAAAAATATTTTCAAGAATTCCAAGAATGAAAGATAAATAATCAAAAAATAATATTAATAGCAATAAAAATTTGTTTCTTTTTAGTTATTGCACTCTTCCACACATGTGGAACATCTATTTAATTTTATTTTTGTACAAAAATTGCACAAAAAATTGGAATATGATTTCAAGACTTACATGAACTTTCTTTATAAAGCATAATACTTTGCAATAAGAATAAATTAGGAAGTATCAATTGCCAACATTATCATTATTATAACAGTCTTAAATGTCTACTTATCCCAGAGTCCAACTTCTTTCATACGCGTTTGAAAGTATTTTTCCAAGGCATTGGCACAACGGTAATATTCAGTGTCAGGACTATTATATAATCTACAGTTGGTGAAAATCCGTAACATGTCTGCTATAAATAATCTCTTTATTACATAATATCCTGAATTCAAGCGATCTTGCATCGTCTTGAGATCTATAACATGAATAGGTATATCGTTACATTTTGATTTGCTACACTCGGTTAACTCCTTTCAGATGATCAGATAATTAAATTCATATTACGCCTATTTTAATAGCTAGATATATAGACGCTTTTCTTAAACTCACCCATAGGATATTTTATGTGATCGTAATAATCTGGAACATCATTCTTATCTACAGGTTTCAAAAAAGGCCACGCTGTGCTGTGTTTTTTCACACTGTTCAGAACACCACTTAATGTATTACATAGAGAATCTGGCACATCTAAACTCGTGTCCATTGATTCTGGACCGGTTCCTTTTGTCACACCTCTCGTTCTAGTTTGGGCGCAACTTTTCCATCCAGTTTCATGAATTCCTGGGATACACTCTATAGGGATTCCCCTTAATCCCTCTTTAAAACACGTTAAGCCAGGATGCACTTTCTGTATTTCTTGTTGTCTTTGGTGAATCAACTTTTTCACTATTTCCTTCTGCTTTCTGATGACTGCCGTAAACTCGGTATATACAATTTTCGGATTTAACTCACAATGCATTAATGTCGCTCCCACGTAATATTTAATGTATCCCTGGTGCACCGATTTGGGTAGTTTTATATCTTTGCTAAATCCCTGTTTCTTAAAGTATCCAATAGCAAAGTCATCCGCAAATGTAAGAAAATGCAGTATGTTGTTTTTTATGTGGTAATCTTTCAACATATTCATTAAGTGCGTTCCATAGCCTTTAACTTGTTCATGACTTGTAACAGCGCAAAACACTATCTCTGTAAAACCTTGACTTGGAAACATACAAAAACAAATCCCACCAATTGGACGACCATCCTTTATCAGAGCTAGTGTTTTATGTTTTCTGTAAAACAAAGAATACTATTATTGAATGCACATGCGTATGTAAAATTACTTAATGACTGATATTAAATTTTTGTTACTCACGGATCAAAAACAAGCTGAGTAATGTATTCTTTGGGTGTTCTTGGTAATTGATGGCTAAATACGTCTTGTAGTCCTATCAGCCAAAGCATGGTCTGCTTAGAAACTGGTCGTGTAAGGCTATTTCCAACTACATGAAATTCTATTATCTTTTTACTCTCTTCCATCTTAGCGGTTTCGTCCCGTGGCACATTTGGTGGAAATACTGCATCAGAACCAGACATATAATTAGTGTCATTAATAGATGCAACAATTTCAGCAATGGTTTCATCTGGCAGATCCTCAAAAGTCTCTTCAACTTTTCGTTTCTTTGCATCAAGACGCCCTTCAACATTAGAACGTTTCTCCTGAACTTTCTTAATTCCAGGACTAATATTTATTGTTGTAAAATTGTCTTTTTCATTCGGAGTGACAGTGACCTTTTCAAACTCTCCAGTTTTCCTTGCTTGAACCTTTGATTCCAAAACAGTTTGAAAGTGAGAAGGTGGAAGTTGTTTAAATTCAGGATCCCAAATGGGGGAACTATCAGAATAAATCTCTACTTCCAGCAATGAAAGAAACCTTAAATACAAAAGATTATAATTTATATGATTAAGTTATATATATATATATATATATAACGGAAAAGAAATGTAGAACATACTTAGGAAAATGAGTTAAAACCAAGACTCTTTTTTCCGGTGCTATTTTGTCTCTCTCATTGTTACACTTATCCATTAATTGTCTACAAACTGATCTAAATACAGCTTGTAACAAAGTTTTCCCAAAAACCAAAGGAGTGTCATAGTGAGGCAAGGAGTCACAAAATGCAGGTACATGGCAAAAGACGAGCCAGCGGGTATAATTTACTTTATAAGTAGAAGCTTCGTCTGTATTACTTGTCAACCGTCTGACACTGGGCGCTTCAAAATTCCAAAAGTTTAGGCAGTGTAAAAGCATCTTTGCCATGTCGTACATAACTTGCCATTCTCTTTGTGGCAAGTGAGTAAATTTATATAAGACAAAATTCATTACTGCTTTCGCTATGCTAGGTCTTTCGAATGGTGGTTTTCCTAATGGGCTTCCTTCTATGGCTGGTTTTGTCATAAATAAGATACAATTCCTCAATAATTTGTACAAATAAATATAGACTTTCTTAGTATCAGGATCTGCCTCCCTGTGTGTACATGCAAAAATATTGTCAGCGTCAATAGCCATTCCCAATAGTCTATTAATTTCCTCATCTGACTGAACTGGTAGATGCTTAATGTGATTTTCTAAAGGATGAGTACATATCTTGCATGGATCAAAGAAATTTATAACAGGTTGCTGTATCTCGCCCCTTGGCGATTTTATAATCGGTTGAGCATTTTTCCAGCCTGTACATTTACATTCCTCCACTTGGCAAGCACTGTAATTAGCAAGCTTCAACAGTTTCTTCTCTTGTGGCCAGTTATATGTCTGCTGCTTGCGTTGATGTATCCTTTGAAGATTACTCGTTCGATTTACTTGAGTCTGTGGCTTAGCTGACTGTGCATCCTTATTACTACTTTCTTGTTGCAAGGTACTACTGACAGGTTGTCCAGTCTCTTCCGAAGAAGCCGTTGTATGAGAATTAACATCTTCGGATGCCATTCTGTAAAAAATCATGTAATGTTTATGATATTGGATTGAACAAATTTTAATCTTAAATCCTGTAAATGGATTAGTCTTATCATATCATTAATCGTAACGATGACATATTGAATCAACTTACATGAATTTACATGCGCATTAGAAGTTTCTTCAAACACAATGAAATTAAATAGTAATTTTACGTGAATTGAGTTGATTATATTTCTACTCTCAATAATATACTTCGTTCAACTATTCGATTATAATATTCTGTTTTAAATAAACGATTACGATATCTGTAGAATTGTCATGTCGTTGTAAACCAGCATTCTCTATGGTCCTCTATAATTTGTTATGTTATTATTATGTCGATATATACAGGATAATTTTTGACAGTTTAGGTTAGATAAACTGTTCCCTAATGCTCCTTACACACTGTTGCGTGCTGCTGCGCTAGGAGATGCGGCAATATTGTGAGACTCATGTCCAATCGTTTTTCATTTTTCTGGAAATAAAAGTATATACTGGGTGATGATTGGTTATCCCGTGAGTTTCGAAATGGTCTTTAAATCTCTGCTGTACATAGATTTAAATCTTTACTTTGCTGATTTGAGTCTTTGTTAAGTGAAATTTCTATCAAATTCGAAATTTTTAACAAGACATTTACATTCGGAATATCATCTTTATATTTCAAAGTTTTGTAACTATAGAAAAAAAATTTAACTGAATTCTTTGTCATGAATGTTTTCGTAGAAACTTCACTTTAAAATTTCATAAAAAATATCGGCAACTGTCTTAATCAACTAATAGGGGAACACAAATGATAAACAAAAATTTATTATCATTTTTATATTTTTTATGTTATATCACAAGACATTTAAAAATTCTACTTGTCCCATAGACCAATCTCCTTCATGCGCGTTTGAAAATATTTTTCCAGAGCATTGGCGCATCGATAGTAATCAGTATCGAGACTGTTGTACAATCTACAGTTTGAGAAAATTCGTGTCATGTCTGCGATAAATAATCTTCTAGTTACATAATATTTAGACTTCAAACGTTCTTCCATAGTTTTGAGATCTGCAATATAAAAAAAACCATCTATCGTTAGTTCCTTATTGAGTTTTTCTCATTCTAGCATTATTTATTTATATTTAATAATTTGTCCAAAAGTATTTCGATCGTTTTAAAATGTTTATTTCTTTTCACTCACCCATTGGATATTTTATATGATCATAATAGTCTGGAACTTCGTCTTTGACCACAGGTTCGAGGAATGGCCAAGCTGCGCTATGATTCTTCACGCTATTCAGAACATTGTTCAAAGCATTATAAAGAGAATCAGACATATCTATGGAATCTACAAGTTCTGAACCCTGTGTTCCCTTAGCCACACCTCTCGTTCTCGTTTGAGCGTAATTCTTCCATCCGGTTTCGCGAATTCCTGGAATGGATTCTACAGGAATACTTTTCACACCATCTTTGAAGCACGTCAAGCCCGGATGAACTTTCTGTATTTCCTGTTGCCTCTGATAAATTAATTTTTTCACGATTTCTTTTTGTTTCCTTAGTACCGCTGTAAATTCAGTATATACTATTTTAGCATTCAATTCACAGTGCATCAATGTCGCTCCTTCGTAATCTTTAATATATCCTTGATACATCAACTTGGGCAGTTTTATGTCTTTACTAAATCCTTGCTTTTTAAAGTATCCGATGGCAAACTCATCCGCGAACGTGAGAAAATGCAGTATATTATTTTTAATGTGATAATCTTTCAACATGTTCATTAAATGCGTTCCATAGCCTTTTACTTGTTCTTGGCTCGTAACAGCGCAAAATACTATCTCAGTAAAACCTTGAGTAGGAAATGTACGAAAACAAATACCGCCGATTGGACGACCACCTTTTATCAAGGCTAATGTTTTATGCTTCCTGTGTGACAAAGAATGGACTATCGCTAGACAAATTCTTACAAAATAAATTAACATTATTATACATATTATATTAACACATTATTTTCGGATAATACTCACGGATCAAAAACGAATTGAGATATATATTCTTTAGGCATTCTAACTAATTGATGGCTAAATACATTGTGTAATCCTATCAGCCAAAGCATAGTTTGTTTAGACACAGGTTGCGTCAAGCTATTTCCAATAACATGGAACTCTATGATCTTCCTGCTTTCTTCAATTTTAGCAGTTTCGTCTCGTGGAACATCCGGAGGAAATACCGCGTCGGGCCCACACATATAATTGGGATCATTAATCGTCGCAACAATCTCAGCGACAACTTCTTCTGCTAGATCCTCAAAAGCTTCTTCACTTTTCCGTTTCTTTGCATCAGGTCGGCCTTCGGAATATGAACGCTTTTCAGGAAGTCTTCTTATTCCAGGACTAATATTTATTGTTGTATAATTATCTTTTTCGTTTGGTGGAACAGTGACTTTCTCAAATTCGCCTGTCTTTCTTGCTTGCTGTGCCTTTGACTCCAGGACAGCTTGCAGATGAGACGGTGGTACTTGTTTAAATTCAGGATTCCACATAGGTGAATTATCAGAATAAATCTCAGCTTCTAGCATTGAAAGAAATCTTAAAGAAAATACAAAGAATTATGTAACAACTGTTAAAATTACGAAAATTAAGATGAAGAAAAGATTCGATACATACTTAGGAAAATGTGTTAAAACTATAACTCTCTTCTCTGGCGTTATTTTGTCTCTTTCATTATGACACTTATTCACTAATTCTCTGCAAAGTGATTTGAATACAGCTTGCAACAGAGTCTTCCCGAATACTAAAGGAGTATCGTGATGCGGTAAAGAGTCGCAGAATGCAGGCACATGACAAAAGACGAGCCAGCGGGTATAATTAACTTTGTAAGCAGAAGCTTCTTCGGGACTAACTATTACTTGTCTGGCACTGGGTGCTTCAAAATTCCAAAAGTTCAGGCAATGTAAAAACATTTTTGCCATGTCGTACATAACTTGCCATTCTTTCTGTGACAAATGACCAAATTTATATAAAACAAAATTCATTACTGCTTTCGCTATAATAGGTCTTTCGAATGGTGGCTTTCCTAACGCCTTTCCTTCTAAAGTTGGTTTTGTCATAGTTAAAATACAATTCCTCAGCAATTTGTACAAATAAAAATAAACTTTCTTAGTATCAGGATCTGCCTCCCTGTGTGTACACGTTAAAATATTGTCTGTGTCGATAGCCATTCCCAATAATCTGTTGATTTCCTCGTCAGATTTAATCGGCAAGTGCTTGATGTGACTTTCTAAAAGATGATTACATATCTTACATGGATCAGAGAAGTTTATAAGAGGCTGCTGTATCTCGCCTTTTGGTGTCTTTATAATTGGTTGTGCATTTTTCCACCCTGTACATTTACATTCTTCTGCTTGACAAGCACTGTAATTCGCCAGTTTTAACAATTTCTTTTCTTGTGGCCAACTGTATGTCTGCTGCTTGCGTTGATGTATTCTTTGGAGATTACTCATTGGATTTGTCTGTGGTTTAGTTGAGTTCGCATCCTTATTATTACTTTCCTGCGACGTACTGGTAATAGGCTGTCCAGATTCTCCCGAAGAAGTTAATATCGTATGAGAATTGACGTCCTCAGATGCCATCCTTACAAAAATTATTAAATTTGTTACATTAAGAATTCATTTTCTAGTCGTATAATCACAATGATTTTTGAATGCAGACTAATATATATATCTAAAAACTCACATTAGAAATTTTTGTTATAAGTAAAATAAGTTGCAATTTGCGGTGCGAATGAATTATACTCTCATTCCCAACCCTATTGTTGGCTTGCGTATTGAGTACCAGGTATTCAATATTCTTTTGGATCAAATGATCGACAGCATCTATAAATTATTCTTTTGCTGTTACAGCCACATTTTTAATAATTTGTTGGTGTTGTTCATTTAAAACACTTTGTTCCGACTAGGGTTAGGTTGGATCATATAAATCAGTGGGGTACATTCGAACTGTTCTAATCGTTCTAATATTCGCTGCCATTGAACGGTTAAATATCAATGGAATGGCATTGGTTCTTACTCTTGGATCCAACTAATCACATTTTACAAGTACGATATTTATCGTATGACGGAATTTTTCAACCACATTGATTGGCTAGAAGCATCGTAGACACAGGCTTAAGAAACTGATCCAATCACAGTTGAACGTGAGAAGACTAATTCATTGTAATTGGTCAATTTCTTAAGTTTTATATATGTATAAATAAGCTCAAGGGAACATTTGTGCTATAATCACATATAATAATTATTATATATATATATATATATATATATATATATATATATATAAAATAGTTATCAGAATACATTTAAGGTATAATGTATGTTAGCATGTATTTTCAGACGTATTTTCAGACACTTTGAGAAAGAGATGTTTCGGACACAGTCGAGCTTGTAGTTGCCAGTCTATATATACAAGGTAGATACTGCATTACAGACATCACGGAACAGCGAAGTGGTTAATATTTTGAGTTTAGTGATTCAGGTTAGGACAGGGTAGTACAGATTTGTCTTTGCATGAAAAATGGCAGAGAATTTTGGAAGGGAAACGCCACCAATTTACAGCGAAGAAGCCAAGACTGCGGGACAACCGTTGTCGGATTTTCTTTTGCAATTGGAGGATTATACACCCACGGTATCTATTATTCTTTTTGAATAAATTTCTCTAAAGAGATAAAATCTTGGATTTACAACATGTTTATGTTTACGTATTCCATATCAAATGTATTATACATTCTGTAATTTTAATGCATTATATATTCTTTAATGTTCGTATTAGATACCTGATGCCATCACTGAACATTATTTACACACAGCTGGTTTCAATACTACTGATCCTAGGATGTAAGTATAAGCTTTGATATTGTTTACATCATTCTGCATTAAGTAAAAATTTTGTTTTGACCAAACATTCTTACCTGTTTAAATCTATTGAACAATGTGTTGTTATACTATTTCTCTGTTATTATTTAGAGTGCGTCTGGTATCTCTAGCAGCACAAAAGTTTATCTCAGAAATTGCTAATGATGCACTGCAGCATTGTAAAACACGTGGTGCCAATCAAAATACAAAAACAAAGGGAAAAGACCGACGTTATACTCTGACTATGGAAGATCTGACACCAGCAGTCGCAGAATATGGCATAATAGTAAAGAAACCACACTACTTTGTTTGATTGCTATGTAACTTGATGTCTGCACTTCATTAAATCACATCGGCAGTTAATGTAATGGTGTAATAACTGTATTTTTGGGGAGTCTCATCAGAAATCAATATCACATAAAAATAATATATGGTTATAAAATGGAAAAATTCATACTTGGATGTTTTAATTTGAATGTATATCTTAAAAATTCTCTTCTACTAGAAACGATATATTGTAGGAATAAGTATTCTAAGACATTATGGATATTTTACATAATTTTATTAGATGTAATAACTCGCGGTCAGATATATACATCTCAATATCGCTAGTGTTTTTGTAAGAAATTAAATATAAATTTAATGAAAATTATATACTGTATCAATTTTAATGTTTACACAAATACGCATAAAATATTATCCTTACTGATTAACCTCTCTTAATTAATTAATTTTTTTTATTGATTTGAATGAAACACATGTGCAAGTATATAGCTAAAACGAAAAGATATGATTTAAAAAGTAAAGAAATTGCAGTGCTTAAATTTTTCACTTGTGCCACCTCTTACCTGATTATATTTTCTTGATACTTTATTTTTTGACAATTCGACAAAATTGCGAATATCAGACTATGCCATCTCTTCCTCGATTATTTTCTCCTGATACTTTATCTATTTTTTGACAATTCAACCAAAGTACGATTCCCAGAATATCGAACAGTGCTACTTCCTGTCCGACTATTTTCTCCTAATACTTTGTCGATATTTTGGAATTAAAATTTTTTGTCAATAATGCATGTCGGTAAAGTTAGTAGTGACTTCACCGACACATGATAAGACAATAATAAAAAATAAATAAAACAAAAATTTTGATTATTCTAAATTCCAAAATTTAATTTATTGCAAATTCTCTTTGATTACATGTTCTACGTAAATAATACTATTATTATGCTACTTTACCCAGAGATACAGGGTCTGTTCTTTTCAGCTGCACTGCTGAACTAGTGCAATAAGTTAGAGTGAAAAAATATATATGGCCGGTATTCATAGTCAGATCTTATAATTAAGACCGTCTTAAGTTCATCTTGAGATACTCCGTAGCCAATGAACAATGAACTGATTCGTACAGCATCTAAAGATAAACTTAAGACGATCTTAAATATAAGATCCGACTATGAATACCGGCCTATATGTCTCATTCTAACTTATTGCACTAGTTCAGCAGTGCAGCTGAAAAGAACAGACCCACAATATATAGTCATGATGCATGAGTATTTAGATACGACACTCAGGTTTTATATACGTTCACAATTGTAGTGCGACATCTCATATACGAAGAAATTTGTGAATATACAGAAATATAAAATCCCATAAAAAGAAATATAATGAATCAGAACAAGTAGTTGAGGATTGATCACGAAGAGATTGGTTTTTTTAAGTGGTGTCATTTAGTTAGTGGGCGTATCACTCGCTAAACGGAGTAAGATCAAAATGAGCAAGTGCGTATTAACGTTATTTATTACTATTATTAACCTCAATTTAACCACATGTGTTTTACATTTACAAAAAAATAATATTTTGCCTCAGTCCTGAGAATAGAGAATCGAAAAAAGATCCCAAGCAAGGTCGGTCGAACAGCAGTAGGAGACCATTGTCCATAGAAGGTCCTTCAACGTCAAGCAATGTGGAGCAAACCCCATCGCAACCGTTACCAAACCAACCGAGACAACCAACTAATTTGCAAGGATTACTTAAATATGCTATGGATGTGGCACAGTCTGAAGATACGGAAAATAAACCGCCAGTCTATCCTTTGGATGAACAAGTATAAAATAATCAATTTAACAAAATGATGTAACATTATTTACTTGTTTGTTTCAAATGAAACGAATGTGTTTATACGTTGCAGAAAAAAAAATTTTTGAATGAAGCATTATCATCGTTAACGGTGAACGTAATAGAGGAATTGCAGAAAGCTGTGCAAGTCTTGTCTAATGTCATCAATTTACGAGCTGATGATGATTCGTCGGAGTACGAGAATACATTGGAAAGGATGGCAGATTTTGTAGACAATATTGACATAGCCAACGACTTTTATAAGATTGGAGGCTTTGCGATATTTCAACCATGCCTGAATTCCTCGCATAGTAACATCAGATGGCGAATAGCTGATATTATCGCTGAATTAGCGCAAAATAATCCATTTTGCCAAGACAAGCTACTAGAAGCTGGAGTATTTCCCGTATTGTTGTCTATGATTGATACAGATCCATCGGAACAGGCCAGGATAAAGGCTCTGTACGCAGTGTCATGTAAGTGATGGAATGACACAAAGCTAGAGCTTTTATTTCATTGATTATATTTTGAACACAGGTATAGTCAGGGGACATCCAGAGTCATTAAAGTATATGGAAACGAACGACGGATACTCGGTGCTTTTGCGAGCAATGCAAAGTCCAGTGGAGAAATTGCAAATAAAATCCGCATTTTTGCTTTCTAGCTTGTGCAGTAAGGATGATTCGAATGACGTAAAATATACCTTGGTAAAGATGGGATTCATAGAGCAAGGAGCAGGATTGCTGGGTAGAATGAATTTACAGCCGGCAGTCAGGTAATTTGTGCACATCTATGGCATTTCGAGAAAACGTAATGATTTCTAGCATTATTTTCCTCGCATTTGGCATTAAATCGAGCATTATTTTCATGTAGGGAACAATTGCTGAGAGTGCTCAGTGGTATGATAAACGATAACTTCTTGCCGGCGCTGAAAGAATGTCGTCGATCACAATTGTATTTAAGATCCACTTTGGAGCAATTGTTGACAGAATTAAAACCTGTGGAAAATCAGGACGAAATAGACATGTGTACCGAAATCCTGGATAAAGTATTTTCCGAGCCTGATACGAATCAAGAGAGATAATGAAACTGTATTATATAATCTTCGCTCTAAATAAACAATATTTGTAACTCTACCATTTGTCTTTAACTAGTTTTAAATGATTTAAAGGGACATCCTCCTCAGTCCTTCCCCCTACGTGAGGGCGTGGTGACCTCCGGTGACATGCATCCATGTCATCCGGAGGTTTTCCTGGCAAGATACTCTCGGTGGTTTGCCGTTGCCTTCCGAGAGGTGGTGATCGAATAAAAACCGACGATATTTTGGTCGGGTTTGAATTCAGATTTTTGGCTCATTAAGACAATGTACATTTCTCTGAGCCACGATCGCCACAGGGACATACGATGTGCGTAAATTCTAATCGTAAATAAAATTAATTTTCGTGTATAGCGAGTAAATCCAGATATTTTGTTCCGCAAGCCGATGTTTGAGAGACCAGTCTTGGCTCGCGAGCACCAAACACGAAATTTATTTTTAAAATCTCACGTTTTGACGCGGTGATACTCACGCATAACTTCCTGTATTTTAAACACGTGCGTATAAACCAGTTGTCGCGAGCTTTGATAGTATGAAAACCGGCGTTCTCCAAATTAATCCGATCAACGGAATGCTCACGCACATCCGGTGCGTCAATCAGGCGATTCGTTTCATCATCCATCCCCCCACCATGATCTCTGCTGGCGTATACTCCGCTACTCTTCTCTGTCTTCCCAGAGTTCGCCGTGCTCTCTCCCGATATATTTCTCTCTCTCTTCCTCCTGTCGGCGCGTGTCCGGTCTAGTTCACCGAATGTTAGCCGGCTAGGACAGTCAGCCGGTAGCTCTCATCGGATCTTGTTAGGTGACTCGCCCTTTTTCCGGGATTCTCCAAATGTCTCGGGAATACTTGAGCATACGTACTTCGCTTGAGATCACGGGACAGTTAAAGTTGGAAGGTCGATCTTTTCGGAGTGGATCTCCCCGATCGACTTGACCTAAGATCAATCTTGAAGATCCAGCGCATGGAATGCTATGGAGTAAACACAGACAGGATGACGGCGAAAAAGGAGCATCTGGTAGTTACGGTATTCCGACTACTGTCTGGCCAATTAGTAAATTGAAGTCACCGCGAATTATCTGGACGAGGGATCCAGAGACGCAGACGCGTGTATCAGCGCGATGATTAAATTGACGAAAGTGAAAAATCATCAAAATTCGGTCACGTGAAATTGTCGCTTATAAAGATCCGACAAAGAGCTACTGGCGATTTCCTGCAAATAGAATAAGGTCATAGGACACAGCTTTGTTTTTAGGAAAAAAAATTACTGTACATAGAAAAGAAAAGACACGAGACACTGTTTGGATCGATTTTATGAAGAGAATTATGAAGAGAGCAATTACAGGAAAAACCATCTTGTAGTGAGAGGATCCAGGCACATAAGTCACAATGTATGCGAATTCTTGACGACAAATGTAGAAATGTAGAACGTAGATTGTTGAGTTCCCTATAAGAAAAACGAGCCAAAAAAAGAAGAAATCAAGGGAAAGCGATAAAGAAAGAAATACGATTTTTAAAGACATTGTTTTAATACTTCAACGCTATTGGAAATAAAAGAAATAAATAAAAAGATAAAAAAGGAAAAAGACGAAAAAGAACATAAGGAAGAAATACGGTGGAGATTGTTATCAAGCTTTCTGTTTTACAAAAGAGTACAGAGATGAATAGTACGCAAGGAAACGAACTCTGGGTATTTGGATATGGGTCGCTCTGCTGGTATCCGGGTTTCTCGTACATCAGAAGCGCGACCGGTTACGTGAAGGGTTTCAGCAGGCGATTTTGGCAAGGCAACACCACGCATCGTGGAACGATCGAAAAGGTGAGCAAAACTATCCTTCTCGTTATTCTCTTTTAATTACCGCATTTGTGATCGCTAAACTAGCGTATTAACCATATAGCGTCGATTTCATGTTCACCTGGAGAAATCTGCGTATTCGGTGAATGAAATAAATAAGAGAAATTCATTTCATGTTTTTAAATCTCGCACAATCTTTTGTTTAGCTCTTTCTTATTTGACGACGAAATTTACAATCGAGGCGATTAACGAATAACGTCGAGTAATTTCATATTTGACGAACAATCGAAATAAATTTACTTAATAAATTTCGAAATGTTATTTACGTTGACGTTATCTCGACCAGACGTGCCTGATATAGGTACGATCGCTCAAGAGATAATACATTCGTATTATTATGTACATATATTTACATTACATATTCGGTAATTGTGAAAAGGAAATATTGAAAGATCTCGAGTAGTATGATAATGAAATTTGGAAACTGTTAAAGCTTTAAAGATAGTCTTGTCTAAGTATTCTATTGACGTTATTCTCACTTATACTGTTTTGTACGTCAGCTTCTCGCTAATGCGCTGATGTGCATCTTCGGTTCACGTGATAATAAAGATCGAAACAACTGTACGGACTTCGGAAGCAAACATCTGTGGTAACGACCCTAATGATATAATGGCAAATATGATAAAATAGCAAATAAAATTTTACGATTACAAACAGAAACAAATATTAATTAATTGTGCTCTTAAATTAAAGGGCAAAGAACGCGTCCTACATTCGCCATCACGTTGCTACAGATTGGAAATATTAATTGATTCTGATATAGTATAATGTATATATGTGTAAAGTATGGTAGAACGCTTTTCTAAGTTTTAAGTATAAACAAGACAATTAGATTTAAAAATGTACAAAAAGTATGAGGTATAAAAATATAAGTTACATATTTTTATGGCACGCTATGTCGGAAATTTGAACTTGGCGAAATTGACTTAAAAAAAAAAAACAGAAAAACAAAAGGAAAATTATTAATTAGGCGTCTTGCAAGGTTGACAATTACGTTTTTTCGTTTAAAAACTTTTAGCTTATAGCCAACATCTGTTGCAGTTATATTCTTGGCGGACATATTCGTAATGTTTGTAATATATTTTTGTGTATGAAAATATGTTCCATACATTTTGCACGTGATTTTTATTTTTAGTTATTTGCGAACTCTATTAATATCTGAATTTTATTGCGCTTGCCGCTGTATGCGCGCATTCTTTTCCTGACGCTGGCTCGATTCCAAGCACACAATACATTTTTCGTGATACATTTTGATCACTTATGCGCGCTTGTCTCAGCTTGATAAAAAGTCCATCGACACGTATTCGTGATTTTGATAAAATTTGAAGGACGCCAATTTGAACATAACGTGTGCGAAAGAAAAATAGCGCACTCGAAATTCACTTTGGTCCTCTTTTTGTTTAACACACGCAAGAAAACTCGCGCTCTTTGTTCACTTTCCTCTTTGTTTCTTCTTCGTTTCATCTACGTTTCATGCTTTCCTTCTTTACTGTTTTGAACTGAAAAACGATAAAAGAAGGAATCAGATATCACTTTTTAAAATTTACACTATTTTTATTTTACACAATTATTATTAATATGTAAATATAGTCATCTAATTAATTATTTAAAAATAAAAATTGTAAATTATATTTAGCAGAAAATCGCTGCTTTTATTTGAACATGAGCTTTACAAAGAGACTGTCTTACACTTCTAGAATAAAATGTGTCTGTAAAAAGGATCTAATTCTAATAGTCATATTTTTTTGCTTTTTTAGGAAAGGGAGGTGAATAAATATTACGGTAATGCGTTTTGTATTACACTTATGTGAAACTAAATATACAGCCAGTTATAAACCAGTAGTAACTGATATCTTCAACGAGAGATAAGCTCTGTGTCGAGGATTACTTTATTTCGCAACAGTGCGACATGTATTTTCTGTCTATACAAATCTGTACAGATTTAAATACAAACATAAAAATACAAACACGTGGAATATGATAATGTAATATAATAAAAATAATAATCTAATTTAATATAATCTATATTTAATAAAAATTAAACGATATATGTATATCTCCAGAAGAATTGCTCTATATACGTGAATTTCGTTTTATTGAAAAGATTTTCAAGCACAAATTAATTTAATTCTTTCTAAATAATTTCTTAATCTCTCTGAATAAAATTATCGAATATTAAATGAGTACATTGATGTTTCTTCTATGTTGTAGCCAGGGCGAGTCGCTACCCTAATTGAGGACAAAGAGGTACTTAATTTAATTATATAATCGCGTCATGCTGCAATATAAATTTCGATCATGGGAATCACGTGTAATATAGCTTTTTTTATTCGCTGACAGGCTATAGTTTACGGACGAGCGTTTCAACTTCAAGACAGTGCGGGGATGTCCTATTTAGAAAACCGCGAATGTGCCTTAGGAGGATACTTGACGACCATCGCGACATTTTATAGTCGGGACGGGGACAAACAATTTCCCGTGGTAATTTACATCGCCACCAGCGAGAACGAGCAATGGCTCGGCGAGGCATCATTGCAAACTATAGCGCGTCAAATTACCGAATGTTCCGGCCCGAGTGGACATAATGTCGAGTACCTCTTACGGTATCAGATATAATGTTTTCTAAATTCATTATTGTCTGACACGTTGCTAACGTTATATAATAAGACGATAAGATTATTTGTCTTGACTTGTGTGACAGCTTGGCGGAGTTCATGCACCGTTACTTGCCGGAGGCACACGATGAACATCTCTTCACGCTGGAAATGTTGGTACGCTCGCAAATAAAGGAGAAGAGCATGTGCTTGGCGACGCTGATGGGAAATCGCGACTTCGTCATCGACCTCGACGAGGACGCGGAATCGATTGTTCGCGCGGAGGAAGTTAACGGGCGACCCCGGGAGAACTCTTTCCAATTCAGCGCACGGATTCCGTCCAAGAGCTTGCGTTGCGTAAAAATGTAGTTGTATTTTTCAATTGCAGATTGAACGTGTTATAGAAAATAGAGGAAGTGACAACTTCCTTTACTATTCTTTTACGAGAGAAACAAGTACACTTTTATCACACGGAAAATGTTGTAAACTTCTGTGTGATGAAAGGTGCGAAAGCGTGAATTAATAGCGAGATCACATTTTCGTAGGGATACTGGATAAATTTTAAATTATAGGAACAAATTGAGAAGTGTATAAAGAAAAGAAGCTGCAGTGTAAATTAAGAAAAAAACAGCCAGTTGCAAATTTCTTTGACAATATGATCTCACTGTTGGTATGTATCTTTCTTAGGGGGTATTTGTGAGACGGCTGTGTTAATTTTGCAACGTGCTGGACACGTGCACCTAGAATTTCTTTCAAATTTACTATTTTACACTACTTTCTATTAACATTATCTTTATTATGTATTATTTTTAATATAAGACAGAATTATCTTTCCTATTATTTAGTTTTAATACACTGAAAATCATAATAATGTCGTAGAGTTGCGGATAAAACTAAAGAAATAGTTCTTTCTTTAAAATAGTGTGGTTTCTTTATTATTAATATGAAATAATTCTTCTCTTCATCAGTGATTAGAAATCCAAGAGAAATTTACTATTGCGACCAAAAGGTCTTTACTATTATACCATAATCGCGAAAATTTCTAAAATTCTGATTAATTATAAGATGCGAAGAAAGGAAAGGACATTTGCATGTTTTTTATGCATGAAACAGTTGTGGAAGAGATTATGTCTGTTTTATGTTTATTTCTTTTAATGCAAATTAACTTTAATCTCAGTTTAATTTACTTTTTAATCTTTTTTAAATTCTTCAATCTAGGAAAAGATAAAAAGTAATAAACTGACAATGAGATTAAAATTTAATCTACATTAGTAGAAATAAACATTAAACATTTAATTTTAAAATACTCTGGTATTATACATTTGTTTATACATTTGATGTAAATATATATATATATATATATAAATTTCTTTAACACACACAACACAAACTAAAGTTTTTAGGATGTATTATATCATGTCCTATAAACATGTAGATATAGTTATTAATAATTCATGTGTGTATATGTAAGGCGTTATTTATTAATATAAAATTTGAAGATAATATCTGTTATGTAAGATAAAAAACTCAAAGTTTTTTAACGTACGTCGATAAAATAGAGAAATTTTACTGTTGACTATCGATCGATATACTAGCGATCTTGCGTTTGTGATGTTACTATCGATAAAATTGCTACCTTCTTTAATATTATTACAACAATTAAATATAAACAATTTCTATTTTTTGCATACAACTGATTTTTATCTCGTTCGAACCTATATAAACCTATACTTTTCTTATTAACTTACTTTGAAGTTATTTAGAAAATGTACAATACCTTATCATTCGATTATTTTTCCTAGTGAAGATTGCGTGCAATGTGAAATTTTAGACAGTCTACATTTTAATGGTCTCAAAATACATTCATAATTCGCCAAGAAACTTATGAACGGTACGTAATATGGAACAGCCATTCATCCAGCCGCTACTCTCCATGAATGTTAGACTGACCATTCTACGGAACGTTGCGCTGCATTTTAGCTACCATTATTTTACGTAATAATTCGAACGTTCAAGTTTTAGAAAAAGATTTCCTGGAGCACACTCGATAACAGTATTCTAACGGAAGAATAGTGCCTGCCTCCATGTCGTTCTGTTAGCGATATGTCTATAATTGTGCTATCGATTTAAGCTGTCGAAATGATTAGAGACGCATTTTGCTAACAATCAAGAAAGCGAATCGCCGAATTCTGAACGAACAAGACTGTACGTGTAAAATTCCATCTGTGATAATTAATTGATAAGTAAAGTGTCAAACAACACAGCAGGGAAATATTTTGTTTTTAATCTTTAGTTACAAAAACACATCGTGTAAAGGAGACAGTTTCAGATCTTCTTTCAAAAAGAAAACTGGTAATAACGCACGTATTAAGGTATTTTACCTCAGCTTCTCTAATCTGAAAGATCGTAAACGGACTGTTTGCAAAAAAAAACATCTTAGATGCGACCTGATCACTGTATTCGCAATGCAGTTGCACGCCACGGTGACTCGACTTAAGTCTCTAGTGTATCTTAAAGTCACGCGTTCACGGGCGCGAGTCGGACTTAGAACGGGTTTACGTTAGACATTTATCGCGCGACACTACAAAAAAAAAGATACACAGCCCGTCTCGACAAAAAAGACCTACGCGACGTTCGCTTCTCACGTATTTTTTCCCCCTGATCGATCAGTAATCAGATAGGTGTGTAAATAGCAATCTTGCGCAGTGTTGGATTTATAATTCGAGTGATTATACGCTTAATTTCTCATTTATCTCTTCATATTAGTGCATATAAAACGAAGCTTTATTTTTCGAAAAATATAGAAATCGGACGACCTCATGTATTTGATTTCAACAACGATCAACTTCTTCGAACGGATTTTAATTCACCTAATTTTTATGAAGGAACGCGTTACGGCAATCAACAATCCAATTCTTCAGCGATTACGTCAGACTGAACATTGTTTTAGTTATGTCGATTTCTTATGATAAAGAGAAATCCGCCTGCACTGTTCAAGTTATTTCGAGCGAACTCAAACAAATAATAACGACTTACCGCACAGTCGTTACAGAATGGACATATACCGGCGTCCGTCACGCATCGTGACGTTAGAACCAGCCAGGTATCTCAGGGATAACGTTACTCGGTAGCACAGTGCATCTACTGTCCTGTAATTGCCATTAAGAAGAGACTAGACAAATTGATTAAAAACTATTTACAAATAATATGAAAATTATATCGAAACTTTTTTTCAAAATCAAGAGAACTAAAAGTCTATGGGAAAGCAATCAAATTTTCCTACTTAAGCTCGATCTAAATACAATTAAAACTTGTACACATATTAGCTGTATTTTTAGCATAATTTTTGTACAATAGAATAATAATTCAAACACACATTATAAAATATAACGTCGAGGTAAAACATAATATTAAAAATCGATAGACGATATCAAGTTAAAAGTTAAAGTCATTAACGTAACAACGAAAGTATGACGATTGTTTTTTTCCCTCCGAAAGCCGCGTGTATGGAAATTTATGTAACGACGTGCCGTGCTGTCGTCTGTCGTCCTCTTGTTGCAATGATATTTACTGTGAAAAGCGAATGAAGACGCTGCTGCATGCAACAAATTGGATATAGTCGACATGAAGAAGTTAACAACTTGCACACGAGCCAACTCGAGCGTGTACGAGATATACGCTTCGTTTCGCTGAAATAATAACGAAGATCCCCAGACCCGGCCCGGTGTCGTCACGGTGTAAGCAGGAATTTCTTGCTCTCCTTTCCTTTATATTTTCACCTAAAATTACAAAAAAGTTTCCAAAACGTCGATCTGAATGAAACTCCAAGAGTACAGAATTAATGCAAGAGACGTGCAACCAGGAAAACTAAATTGAATTTCGCAAAAAGCTGCGCCTTTGTTGCGCGAAATGATTATTCGAAATACAGCGATATAACAGGAGTTTCGAAAAACTAAAATCGGTTTTAATTAATCGCTTGTTCGTGCTATCTGCATACCGTGCACGTTCGGTTTCTCGTTTAGCAATTCGCAGAAATTCACTGAAGGCTGTCCGATTAAATTTACTATCAACTTTTACCAATTCGTCGCGTATTTTTAATTCCTAGGTATTGTTTTGGAAAATTAGTCAGATTCAAGTCGAATTAGACAATTTTAACATGATTGGGTAACACGTCCTCAAGAGTTATCTATAGATACAGCGAATTGCTCAGCAATTCGCAAGAAACGTCCTACACTACCTTTCTAACTAATCGGTTTTATATGTCGGTTTCAAACGCCTGTCAAACGATTGACAAATCAACGATCCGGCAATGCCGATTGCGCCCGCGCATGAAATGCATAGGCAATAGTAACAAAAACTTTGTTAAGGCCACGCACCGACTCGAGGAGCGTAAAATGTGACACGTTACACCATGCAACGTGACGATTTACATCGCTCGCTATTACGATCAGTAAAGTGTCTTTCCGCATCTCAAGTCAATGAAAAAATTTGATAACAATAATTGCATTATTTTTCCTTCTTTCTTTCGTTCTTATCGGATATCGAATCTAATATGCATCTTATTGCTAGAATTAGTAATTTAGCCACTGTAAGTAATAATTTTTTTGGACCATTTTACGCAAATCGTAAATATTATTTTTTAATTCTCTTTTTCTAGCAATTTCCTTTGTTTTTCGCTACAATTATTTAATATACATCATAAAAATATTTCAGCAAACATAAAAAGATTAAGACACACATATACGTATCAACGATGATATAAAAAATAATCTTTTTAGCCAAGACTTCAATAAATATTCAAATCAATTAATTACAACAAAAAAGATGTGAAATGTAATATTAAACGATTGCATTCTGCATTAAACGACATTAAACTAATAATTAATCGTAATCTGCTTTGTAAATATATGTAACACTATATAGTAACAAGTGTCTGAGAGAAATTTCTCTGAGAAATGTGCAACCGCAAGACAATGCCGTGGTTCCCGTGGATCATAAATACACGAATCAAACCGTGCATTAACATACATCTTGCCATAATTGCCACACGTTTCTTTATTATTACACGTCGAAAAACTTTCGCTGCGCAGATATTTTTATTTTCTGCCAATTTTCACGGAGCGCACATTAGGCAGCTTGCGACTTTTTCTCACGCACTTTTCTGTCGTATCCGGTTTATGATTCGGGAAAGAAGAGATCACAATTATTGTGCCAGTGTTGTATTGTTGAAACAAAGGTAATTTACCACAATTTTGTGAGCGCGTATTTTGGTCAAACGATCGAATGATCGTAGCTATCGAATATTTTTTGAGCATGTATAAACAACGTAAATAAATTACCATGTAATTGTCAGATAATACGCCAATAATGTGAAAATGAGAACGGGATATCCATTTATCGAGCCATTTGTCAAAATTAATTTTCACAGCACGGAGCATGGAACGTAGCAATCGCGTTAATATGACGTCTCGCGTAATTGTTTGTCCCCGTTAATGCGGGCCGCACAAATGAAGCGTGCAAATCCCCGACCAGGCGAGAATTCCCTCCGGCGTGCATAATTAACGCTGGCATCTTTTGTACCATTTATGCACGCCGTTGCGTAATGGCATATCGATTAATCGGACTCGTAATTTCGTCCAATCTTCCGCGAGATCCGCATGCACGAGCGTTTAACGTTGCATTTATCATAGCCGCGTTACAGCTTAATTAATAATTCAATGTCACGCCGCAAATGCGAACGCACGGATATTTCAATGTAGCGGCAAAGAGAAAGAACGTTCGTCCGATGTTGCACAAAGGCGCCTAATTTAACTGAAATTCCCGTCGTCATTATCCCGCGACTGCGGTACACCTCGTCGATCATTTAACGGCGGCCATTACTGCGTCGGTGCATCAATTAACTGCATTCGTGCTTCTCTTGTGGCCTTTATATGTATATAAATATATATCTATATATGTATACACACAGAGAGAAGAAAAACGAGAAAAAGGTTTCTGTGTCGAGGTGCGCGAGTGAGTCCCTTGGGCAAAATATAATAATATTCTCGTTCCATGTGCCCCATCGATACTCGCCGTGAAATTTGCGGAAGCAGACTGATAATCTTCCCAATTTACTTGTTTCGAATGATTTATCTACAAGCGCTATAAGGGATGTAATATTTTATCGTTCTGACGTTACTCGGTATATTTGCGCACGAAATATTTTTTACAATTTTGAAACGGATTTTTAATCAGAGTTGTATGGTTTTACAAGCAAATTTTGCTTAAATTATACAAAATTCCAAAGTTATGTAAGAAAGCAAGGAGGGAGAGAGGAAAGGAGAAACTATTCTCACCTCTTGAATATTTATTTTATTATTGAACAATATCAACTTTTACTTTTTTACTTTTTGATATCCTCAAAATAATCATTGACTCGTAATTATAAGGATTAAATCAGGATCGATAATACGAACGAACAGATCGTTAGAAACAATCGCGTAAGCTTTTTCGTTCCGAGGATTCATGTGCTGCACCCAATGACACCATTGATCGATACGTGCCTCGCCCGAATGAGCTAATGACTCATGGAAGGTTATTCATATCCATGATTTTGAAAACTAGAGCAAAGCTTGTTTCCGTATCGGCGAATGGCGATTACGAGGCTCCAAAAGGGGTCACCGTTATAAAAGACACGAAAGAGGATGGCGAAGGACCGCTTAAAAGCGCACGCGTGAGTTGGATTGACGTTAATACAAATAGCAAAAGATCGAGAATAGAGAGTTTTTCGATTGTCGCGTCGATATAAGAAGAAATAAAAGAAAAGTTAAAAATATGCAATTTTCTTTTGCACAATTTTCTTATTCACTCAGGCAAATAGTTTAAGTGGGTAGGAATTTGCGTCACGAGGTTTGCATATAAATCCACGGGATAGAGACTTCACTTATCACCTTCTGCTACCTTCGTGAAACGCTATCCCTTTGATATCACTTTACACGCTACGTGATTATCAAAGTGGATCGTGTACGCCTCACTCCGTGGGCGCGTTACATGCGTTTACGCATAACATGTGTATTCCTTCATTATGACAGTCCAATATGAAATCGTCGATAATTACGACAACATGCCTCGATTTAACTAATTAAAAGTAAACTCTTCTCTCCGGTATAATTTTATGGGCATCTATTTTTTAAACAACACTGCTCATTAACGAAATTAGAAAATTTTTTTGTAAGTTTTTCTAAATATTTAACAACTTGATAACGTCGACGGAAATATCTTTGAAATAACAGATAATTGTACGGTTTACTCCTCCGATCAATATTATTGAGTTTTATTAGTTTCTGCATATTGATTATATAGGTAACCTTCCGGCGCACGTAAAGCCATATTAATGTTAATTGGCAATCATTTCGCGTCAGTGTTTCGCCTCGCGTGCGTGCCGAACGGCGCATTATCTATGCGCCATGTTCTAGAAATAAATAAATCGCACACGAGGTCCCTCGTAATCGTATTCGCATACTGTCAGACAGGTAAATCAAAATCAGTACAATTTACTGAATTCATTTAAAGGAGCTTATAGATGCCTACCCGTGATTTCAGTCTTTATAAATTATGTGGTGTTTGCGATAATTGTGCCTGTATATGTACATGTATATGTTTTTTGCGTTGTAACAAAAATTCTGCGAATAAATTCTGAAAATAATTTAAAAAGTTGTACCAGTTTTTTACTCCTATTTCCCAGTTTTCAAACAATCGGTATAAAGTTATGTCTTGAATTTGTCTACATTTTATGTGTTTGATGCATGTTTTCTCAATCCACACCCAGACGCGCCGCGACTCATGAAGCAGGTAACACCGGCGGATAGACAAGGAGACGCGGAGTGTCAGCTGCGACATCCCTTCTTAGGAAGAAAAGGCAAGGCCCAAGAGGGGATAACCATGAGAAGAGTTATCCTTGCTTGCGTCATCCACCTGCCGCGCGCGGTGTCCGCGTCCGGTACCGTTTCAAGTGTCCGCTGCTCTTTCCGAGCTTCAGAATATGGCACTTTCGCGCCTAATCGCCTCGTAACTCGATGATTCTGCTAATTAATCCTGCTTCTTTCCTTTTCCAGAGATGTTTGTCGGACAACATTGGTCTCAGCGAGATTGATGACGAATCACAACGATTATTTCTTCGTTATTGTTGGAAGATCGGATTCTTCTTCGGTTACATCAAGGCAATTACGAGATGCCGACGCAGCATATTCACATCTGAGAAGAATATTATACAAAGTTGCGAGAGCTTGTCGAAGCTCTCGTTGGCGATCCATTCAATAACGATTTTAAGGAGACACGATTTCAATTGAATACATCTCAGGAGAAGTGCGACATATCTTGTACGTTCGCACAAGAGGAAATACAAGTAGAAATGTACAAAGTGTTTTGTATTCCCTCTCTTCTTCAATTACAATTGTTTATAGTTCTTAAAAAAAACAATAGTATATTAAGATACATAAAAAAAATTGTATACTTTATAAATATCAAGCTTATCAAGTTTTACAATTTTAAACATTATAAAAAATTTAATTATTTTATATATATATATATATAAAAATTTTAATATCATAATATTAAAATTTATATATATATATATATATAAAATTATTATTTTATCAAAATATCTAATTATTCTTAAATTATCTATAATTTGTAATGTAATAAAATAGTTATAAATTTGTATGATAAAACTCTTTTAAATTCAATAAAATTTAATACTGTTTAATACTCTTTTAAACAAGAGTTCTATTTGATCAGATTTGTAAAACATTTTATTGCAAACGGCTCATTAAAGAAAAATTGTAACCTTCCATAGAAATAAGTATAGGTATATACGAGTAATGTTAAACAGCTCGTCTGGACTCTGAGAAGAGATCAAGGTGTGATCTTTCGTGAAAATCGCGACGGCTAGGCGAAAAGGTTAACGCGAACGGCGCAAGACGGAGGTGACATGGTCACGGATTGGCCTAGGCCCTAAGGTTACGGCTTGGATTTGCAGGCGGGCTTTCTAGCACGGTCGTGTCGGTCGTTGGTCGATGTCGGTGGCAGTTCTATCCCGGCCATTGGCAAATCGAAGGAGTCCAATGTGCGGATAACGCGGTCGCTTCGTGCGGCCGATGGTCTCATTGCATGCGAATGTGGTGGTGAATGTGTGACGACGATGTTGAAGAATGGTGAAAAAGGAAGTAAACAACTTTCACGCCGCCGATGACGACGAGGACGATGAGGTTCTTCTTATCGGAATGCTACTGCATCAGTGTCGGAATCGGCGAGGGAGCAGAAACTCACGGCCGTTATGCCCCCTTAATCCTTTCGAATCCCCTTGCGCTCGATCGTCGGAGATATTTCTTAGATAGGAATAGAGTAGATGGGACACGATAAACCATCACTTGAGGGAAACATTGTTGGATGTAATAAACTTCCTCGTTCAAAATAAATTTTTTCTTGGAATGAAGTAAGATTAAATAATAAGAAAGAAAAATAAAATAGCGATTAATATTGTTAATCAAAAAAATAAATTAAATTTTTTTTGACGATCGACTTAATTTGACGTTCAATTTTCGTACTCTTCGAATAATTTGTATTAAAAACATATAATTTTTGAATTCTTGTTGGAAATGAATTCCGAACTAGTGACCTAGAGTTTCTGCGAGATGCAGGGTTCGAGGAGTCGTGCGGAATCAGGTTTTCTCCCAATTGGAGTGATTAAATCTAAGCAACACGGGATACTCCTTCTTCTTCTTCTTCTTCCGGCGTTTATTCCCTCGGCGTCTGATAGACGTTTATTCCCTCGCCGTACAAGAGAAGCGGACGAAACGAGGTGCCCCATACACGCATCGCCAATTATTATATTAGGGATCCTGCGCCGCCGGGATCTCCATGTTCCTAATTTTTCATTTTTCTTCTTACGCGAAGTAGACGCTTCCCTTCGATCCGTGATCTCGCATGCACAGCTGGACGAATATTAACGGACGGATATTAGAATCCCTTCGCACCCGAAAGGATCGAACAGATGTTCTCGTAAACAGGTGAATCTCGGATATCGAAGCGTGTGAAATTTCGAGGCAATATCGAAATAAGAGGTAAAACTTTCTGCAATTATGTCACGAGTTTCGGATCGAATAAAAAAGAAACTTTTTGCTAACCGTCATAAAAATTTAAAACAAAAACAGTGATTGAAGAAGAGATACGATAGGTCAATTTTTTTTTCAATTCAGAAAAGATAAAAAATATTCTAAAAATCTGTAATCTTCTGTTCATAATAAGAGTTCTGTTCATAATTTCACGTTTTACATTTTTGTTTCCTCTAATAAATAAGATATCTAAATAAAAAATAAATATCTAAATATATTTTACTTCAAATGTATAAAGAAATGTAGCAGAATGGAATAGAATCATATCGTATCGTAAAATCATGTGCGTTACACGCTTCGTTCTGAGATGCAGATTTTTGTTAGAATAAAAGCCCGGCTGTGTCTCGGGGCAATTTTGCCTTAATCGGCGTGTTCACGAAGATTAGGTATATGCTCTAGAATCGTGTGCCTGTGGAGCCTAATGATTAGCTTAATGGGAAATCCGGGTCTGCTCTCTCTCTACAGTGCGGGGTCATGGAGTTAGGTGAATTCTTCTATTCCAAAGTAGACAACCTCCAGATTACTTTGTTTGAGAGACGACCAGCCGAGATTTCACCGAGAGCAAGAAACAGAGAGAAAGAGGCGGACAAGGAGAAAAAGAGATAGGGATGGTCTGGTTATTGGCCAAATTTAACCGTATTAATTTGTGACGAAGCTTGTTAAAGGGAAACGTTGCCTACCTATTATTTATATAGTAAAGGTTGTTTGATGGCAAGTTTTAATGCGAGACTGTGCTTTGTTTAGTAAAGAGTTACATAAAGCACTCGTATTTTTCTGCTGCCCACTCGAGTACTGTTGAATCAATCTGAGTGGGAATCGTGAATCGTGGAGCTGCTGAATATAATAATAATCATTATTATTATTTTTCTTCGCTCGATGGGAGTCCAAATATTCCGCTTTCTAGTATCTAAAATAAAATGACAAGTAAAATGGATAATATATCGTATTCACGCTTATTTCGTACTGTAATTTTCAACAGCCGTAAAAAGATATAAATTGAACGAACAGAAAAAAATTACGACAAAAAGACCAAGGTGGAAAGACACAGCGGAGCGAAGAAATTCGCTCGCGGCATTTTCCAAGGAAAATAACCGGATGAACTCGTCGCGCTTGTGCTTAAGTGCGCGACAGTGCAAAAAGGAAACTCACCGTGGGGAGGAAGAAAATTGTAGTGTGTGGACACAATGAGAGTAGGATAAATATAAGCGTAGTCTTTAATACAGGGAACACGGGGAGAGAAAGAGAGATACAGGCGGCACCAACGACGACGTCACCCGCGTAATATCGTTACTTCTGTGACGCATTTACGGCGAAGGACGAGCCTTATGTATCATCGATTTCCACCGTGAGAGGAAAAACCACAGTCGTGCGAGGTGATCGAAGATAAAAATCAATTGTTGTCCCTGAGCGGACAGATCGAATCACATAATACGCTGCGCGTTCAATGATTTCGTAAGCGAGATTTACGGCGCTATGACTAATCTCATGGACAAGATTACGAGATACAAAATATCTCTTGGCATTAGTGAAGGGGATGTACTATCGCATCAAAGATATGATATATAGATTTATCTTCATAGTTCGAAACTCTCCTTTTTCCTTTTTCGTCGTTTAAAATTATTCGTTTAGGGTTGAGGAAAAAAATAACAGTTTTGCTGGTAACGGATCCTGGAGAATACATACAAGACGGAATAAAGTCGAGATGTTATGCGCGGCGTAAATTTGCGAGGAGGATCGTGACGAACATATCGTCGCTCGGTCGAGTCGCCCGCTCGTCGCCGTCACAATCGGACGATTACGTTGCACGATGAGGAATCGATCGGTGCCATCGAGAGGCAAAGTCGCGGACAATAACGGCGCTGTCGAAGGTGGAGAGTTACGACGTGGCGGCGAGTTCCTTGCTCGCGCGCCCACCCTCGGCGTCGGCGTCCAGACTCGCTGAAGGCACTCGAGTCGGAGTTTCGAGACATAGTCAAGCGGAATCAACATAAATAGAAGTACATAATCGTGATGTATCGGATTTTTAAAAAGGTTAAACAATGAAAAAGTAAAATAATGAAAGAGACTTGGCTTGTAAACAATTAATAATCCATATTACGTACTTAAGAGCAATATTATTCATAATAGCATAATTTATAATGTAAAAGAGCGAGATAAACCGCAAAATAATTTGATCGCGGCTAATTACGATTCAAGGTAGTGGCTAATTTTTCGCTTATTTAACGAATCCTGTTGTAAGGCAACAGAGTAATCTCGCCTCACCTTCAATTGCCGCATCATCATCGTCGTCGTCACTGTCTTCGAGGTAGGTAGTCATCAGTGCGCCCTGGCGATCTCGTGCGTCCTATGCATTGGCGATTGCGCGTTCTTACATAACGCGACGACGTGACGATAGTTTATTCATGTAACAGGCATGGCCGATTCCGCAACCAGTTCCGGCGCGATGGCCACTCCGTATAGTAATGAACTGAAGACTGTAGTAAAACCTCGATACGATCTTAATTTCTATTGTTATATCATTAAACGCAAAATTCTAATAATAATAAAATTCTAATAACAACCGAGATTTTATTATATATTTGTGTTCTTGAATTTATTCGAGTCAAATTCAATAAAAACTACTTGCATTTCTTTAGCTCAGTCTCTAACATTTAATTCTATAAAAATACGATTCTCACCAGAATATCTCATATATTCATAAAATTTCACGTAATATAACATACTTTCGAATAACGTAATATACTTAATAATATCCCGATGAAGTTATTAACGTAGATCTCGAGAGAATCATGGGATTAATGAATCGTGATAAGCGAAACGAAGTGCATTCACAGAAGCCGTAATAAGTGGCTCATAAATGCGAAAGTGGCGTTGAAAAAAGTAGACTTTGGAGAAAATGGTGTTACGAAAAAAACCACTGGCCGTGTTATCGTCGGACGTTCGTTACCGAGGCACCTACGCGCATGCAAGAAGCGAGAGCATAATTAGAAAGTACAAGGAGGCTCCGATCAAAGAGAATGCGGCGTAATGCAATGCAAGTGGAATTCCGTTTGGTTTCCGCGATTCTACTGTGTGAATCGCGTCGCTGTTCATACCGCTGGTCTTAATGAACAAAACAGAATGGACAGAAATAAACTTGTATTACGTTCTATAAACTTCACATAATCCTTTCTCTAACTTATATTTACACAGATTCTGGACAATCTGCAAATATTTAAACTTATTTTTAAAGATAAGAGTTTAATAATTCAACAAGTTAAATAATTCAAATGCAAGATTAAAGAATCTTTTCTACGAAGGATATCGAAAGCAGCAGTAGTGCGTAACATAAGCTATACTATTGAGATTAATAAACCTAGAGAGGAAACGAAACTCCTGTCAAGACAAGTCGTTGTAGACACTAGAAAGCGATAATGCGATAAAGCAAAAATGCGATAAAGACGTCTCAATAATTAAACTTGGTGCTGATGTCAACGGCTACTCGACACCATACATGTGGTGGTCATCTTTTTACACTCCTGCTCAACTCGAGATATCAACGATACCATTTCATAGAAATACCACATACAAACTAATCATCCACATCTAGTAGACATTGTTCAAATTTTAGCTGAACAAAATCGAGATAATAGAAAAATCAACGTCAATCACGAATATATAAAGAACTCCATTCAGGAGAGGGACAGAAGAAAAAATTCTTTTCAGAAGGAAAAAATTAGTCGATCCATAATTACTGTAAAAGTGTTTACGTCTATGAAATATATTAAGAGATATCACCGTTCTCTTTATCAATTTATTCCATAAGCTTCATCAAGATAAAACTGATATCTTTGTATTCTACCCGGAAACAAATAGTGGCTTGCACGTTACAGATATTAACTTTTAATTCAACTTATAATTTTTTAAGTCCTACTTGCAACAGGTGTTTGCTGTTTTTAAACTCCTTTGATTCCTTCTTCTCTTTCTACCTTTCCAAATTTACTTTCCACTTCCCAAATTTAATCATCTTTATCTCCGGATCACAATATAATTTCATGCGGTTCTAGAAAATAAACAGTCGATGTGTCTAGTAAAAGGAGATTGTGGTATATCGCTCAACACTTCCGGAACGTCGACAGGACATACGATTCATGGTTTCCTGATTGGACTCTAACTTAGTCATCCCTGTTCCCAATCACAAACTGTACTAAAAGAAATTTCCTAAAGTCCTCCTTTTTGTTACCTTTTTCTACAGAAATACAGCAAACACAAACGTAAGATTCAATCTCAGACAATAAAGATTAAGTCTCTTTACTTAAATGACAAACAAACATCCTGTAGAGTGCGCTAGCATCTTTATTGAAGATTGACCCACGTTTGGAGAGACCTGCATAAATACATTTGACTCACGGCACGATTCTTGAAGAATTGACCTGCGGAGCAAAGATATCTGTTTCGTCTTTCCCTGCTCCAATCCAATTTTTATTCTGTCTTCGAAATTTCTGGGATTTAGAAGAATCTTCTTGATGTAAATAAGGATGATAAATGTATGACACAATATTGGGCTCATCAAACAGATAAACGTCCTTTTTTCTTCAATATACAAAGAAAGAGAGGTATGTGTGTACCCTGGACACTTTACGTCACTGGGTATCCGCATAATTCACCCTCGATCACCGTCGTGACTGAGGGGAGAGCACGACCCATCATACCGTCGCCCGATAGAGAGAACATCTCATCGTCAAAGCGACGACTATTAATAAATATATCGCCCGACGGCGGCTGGCTGGAAACGCCACGGGGATTTCGAACGCTGAGATAGGCTGGTGTACACGGAACCTGCAGACGCCGTGCTTTCGCGCAAGTGTATACACACAACACACACGTCTCATCTCACGTGCACGGAGATGAGAGAAGAGAGGAAAGGATGCGGGAGAGGATCCGTGCCACTCGGTCATTGGTGAATGTACCGTGCCGTACCGTTTCGTACCGCATATACCCTCGGCCTCTGTCGACGGAGAAGATGCTGCGGTATCTTCCTGATCCGATCCGAAAGAGGTATTGCGCGAGAGAAACTTGGCGCGTGTCGTCGATTAATTAACGGGGGGCCCAGAAAACGCGAAGATATATTCGCGGTAATACTCCCGGACATCGAAACGACACTGCAAATAGTACTTCGCAGATGTATAAATTTTAATTCTAATTACAGAGATATAATAAAACTAGATATAATAAAAGATATAACATAGATATAATAAAAATAACAGAGATATAATAAAAAAAGATATAAATACAGATGTAAGTAAGTGCGAGCATAAAATATATTGCTTCTTCGTCCACTTTTTATATAACTACTTGTATGAAAGAGGAGTTATGAACTTATAAATAGATTATTGTTCCTCGTTATATCACAAAGGATAAAAAAGATTCGTTCCCTTTTTTCAACTATCAATGTTTAGCTTGTCTTCGATATTGATATATAAAGTAAACGATGCAAATACTCACTTCGGCTTTTCGCGTTAATTTCATTTCGTTTACAAGCATTCTTCACCCACTAAGATTTGCGATAAAATTAAAAAATATCTTTCATGTACACGCGTGCATTCACCTGCATAGTTTGCATTCTTTTCAACAGATACAAAATTTTAATCTTACACTTTTATTCAATGTGATCAAAGAATACGATATGGAATAAAATTGCTTCTTTCAATTGATGAAATATTGAAAAAAGTTGGAGAATGCGAGTTTCGCTTCCGTGTCCACTATATTTCTTCGTGCAAGTAAGCACGAAGAAATGAACGCGCGTACGGGAATCTAAACTTAATAACCGCTTGTACTCGCGAAACGTATGAAACGAAGCGGACAGGGGGCAGGAGGAAAATCGACTTTCCTCCTCGCGCACGGCGGATGCAGGCGAGAGGTCAGGAGGTAGCGAAGTACCATCTCGTCGGGTCGGGGCTAGTTTCTCGCATTGAAAAAAACGGCGGCGCGAGAGGTCCCGGGAGCCACGACCCCGCAACAACACGCGCGATTCCCAACGGTCGGAGATCATGCTAATTTATAGAAGTAATTTCGATAACGGCGGGATTAGCGGACGCGCGTACTTGGCGTCGTTTCGCGAGTAAGATTTCCGCGAAATCAATATCCGCGCGCAGAGAGAAAGAGATGGCGGAGTGTATCGCGGATATAATAAACATTGACTAAATCGGCTGCACGATTGCGATTTTATTGTACGCGGAATTGTAATGTGCATAACTGTAAAAACAGATGAGACGAGGCGCCGCGGGATGAAATCGAGAGAGACACGAGGAAGTCGTCAATCTTTCATATTATGCACGCGCCGATTGAAAATGGACTCGAGACGCTAACTCGCAATGACGCGAGTATCTCATTTTCCGTTACGCGATATATCCGGAGTTCTGTTAGATTGTCTTTAAAAGGGTGGTGAACGTCATAATGAGAGGTTGCTTATAATTTTCAATTTTTCGAAAAGCTTTGTATACGACACACTTTGCCTTTTTTCATCCAATGTCATTCCTTTAATTTTGTAAGTGTAGCTTGTTGGTGTCTCAGTTATCGTCAGTGGTTTCGCGAGGCCGCAATACCATTTCCTCGCATCTGGCACCGAGCGGGGTCAAAAGGTAGCGAAGCGCCGGCGGGTCCGGTGCGGGTTCTTAACCGCGGTCGTAAAAAGGCGCGCGGAGGCCTCGAGAGCTGGCCTCGCGCAGTGGTTTCCGACGTGCTAGAGGCCCCCTCTTCCTTTTCCTCACCATAAAGTACAGCGTGAATCGTTAATGACTCTGCGCGACTCCCTTCCACATGACGATGATAATCGATTGCTGCGTTTGTTGTTGACAAGTAGAGTCAACTATGATTTTCTCTATAACGATCATTAAACTAGCCAAGTGTGATCGGACTATTGTGGAACAGAGTATTACATGCTCCATCTTGTTTGGAATAATGGAATAATTTTATTCCATTATTATGAAATGAAGACTGTACGATACTACTGTGCAAAATGTTTTTGTCGAAACACATTGTTTTTATATTGTATATATTGGTACAAAGAATAAAGACACGCGTTGGACAAAGGAGATACATTGTACACATATTTCCTGCATCCTAAAATTATCTAAAATTGTCTCAATCACGGATGGTAAGTATTTTTTGACTAAAAAAAAGGTAGGTTGTGTACATACCATTTGGAAATTTAATTTCAATAAGGGACTCTTGGATTTTCAATTTCCAGCTTACATGGGTTCCTGTTAATTAAACACGTAGTAAGTTTTACGTCTCGACATTATTTCTCCTTATACCTCCAGTTGTTGGTGTAAACTATGTTTCAAAGTCGAGTCCTATTTTATCGCAGGTTTACAGAAAGAAGACGTTCCATTGCACGTTCTGTTGGAGGTATCATTAACGCGTCGCGGCGTACATGCTGCGCTCGTAGAATGTAGGTAAAGCCGGCAGCGGCGGTGGTAGACCGTTAAGACTCGATCGTTTAAACATACGACAAGAAAGGGGAATAGAAGGAGGTGGAAGCGGGGGCGGAGGAGACGGCAATGGAAGAGGAGGTCGGAGTCGTGCATACTTTGCGTGAAGGTGTGTGGAGTTCCAAATGTCAGCGGAGGATCGCTTCGCAGGTACGGCGACGTGTGCGAGTGAACGTTACGGCCGCGTTACATTGAGAGAGGTACCTTCACCCTCTCGGAAAATCCTCTGTCGGCCACCTACGCGCGCTGCTCGCCCATAATCATTTTCTAGGAATTACTGTTACGGCGATCCCTCTCTCGCCGTAACGAACGAGATGAGCTGCGAAGGAACGATTAAATGCAAAAGATACCTCCGTAATATCTCCAGCAAATCGCGCGATTTTAATTTGTTGACAATGTTGTCTATTTTTTTCGTTGCGACTAACTTACGTTACTTAATACTCAAAGATATATTTTAGCAATTGATAACTATGGTAACTCAATCCGTATTATAATTATTTATTCAGTTATCAGTGTTGCGAAGAAACATGCAAGTTAACTAAAAAAAAGTGATTTAAATATCAGCAAGATATTCGTGCTGTACGATTCGTCCGTAATTTACGAGAATTACGATCGACGCGACTGCGGTATCGTGGGACAGCAAAGCTATCGAATGTTTAACGACCGGCGACAACACGGATTTCCGTTTGTCGATCAAAATACAACGTACGGACAATCAGCGAGCGGGCCTTTTTAAGGCCCGAGGTACGAGAAGCGATTTGCGCGAGCGAACGAGCGAGCGACGATAATGGACCGGATCGTCGATTCGTATGTTACATCGTCCGCCACCTGCGCACGCAGCGAGAGAAAGAGAGAGATTGCCGCCCGGTACCATAGTCGAATCGTGGGAATCGTCGGATTACATCCGCCCAATTAATTTTTTCGCCGGTACCGACCCTACGGTTTCGCATGGCGTTCCCGAACTGAGGCAGAAGAGGAGGAAGAGAGGAGGCTACTGCCGCTGCTCCCGTTTTCTTTTTTATGTGCGCTCGTTTAACTCGATTATACCGCGGGATGCACCTCGTAACGCGCGACCTGAGTGCGATGCAGCTCCATCCAGATCGTGCGTGTTACGTATTACGCCGATCCCGCAACGATTAGACGAGGAAATCACCGTTGCTCGGTGAGTTCTAATAAGATTGTGGTACCCGCAACCCCGCGTAGATTTTAAAAGCGAAAGTTCGATTACGGGCAACCGAGTAATTTTCGATAGCCGCTTCTATTACCGGAGAGCCAAGTGTGAAAATTCAATCCGATTATTTCCCACTGAGAAAATCTGCTCGCATCTCCTCTAAAGTACACATCTATGATCATGGCTTTTAAGAAATTGTGGATGAGAAAATACCAAAGCTGAAAGATCACCAAAAGATCAGTATTATTATTTTCTCTTCGTAATATTCACAACTTTCTTTTTTAATAATTTAACATTTCACCATACCTACGGACTGTAAAGTAAACTCGCTGCTGAAGTTGTACTCGAGGAGAAAAAAAAGAGCGGCGGCTCATTTTTTTCTCCGTTCTTCTTGCATGGATCGAGAGAACGCAACGTGCACGGCACAAGTGCGAAAAAGTAAGAGACCACGCGCTCGCGCACACGCGTATGCGATGAACTCATCTCTGTCTTTCTCTCTGTCTCTCTTTCGATTCTGTGTGTCTTTCGAAGGACTTTCACTTGCCCTCCGCTTTGGTGCACATCGCCTGAGTGCTGAGTTTACGAGCACGTGAGGCGGCACTAAGCATACCCTCCTCTTCTCTCCGCCTCCGACTCTTGTCTTGCCTCATCTTCACCTAGAATGAATGCATCGATGGAGCGACGGATTTAAACTAGTTATGGGCTTAGTTTACGAAGGAAACGAGCCGCTTCCGTCTGAAATAAATAATTGATATTAAAAAAATATCCTTACTGCAAATCTCTTTCTCTCTTTCTCTCGTAGCACTGGAATTATATCTTTATTCTATTCTAATTTTATTTAACTTTAATTTATATATAATATATACATAAATTTGTACACATATAAAGAATGTTTTTGTTCACACAGTTTAATCAATATGTTGGTATCCAACCTTACAAGTCTGAGCAATCTCTTCCACTGCAAAATGACATCTGTTACTCTATGTTTTCGATGTAACCGAAGAAATTCTTAAATAACTGTCGAAATTAAAGATAATTTCGTGTCGATTTGTGCGGAGGGTTTCAAAAGAGAAAAAGCGTAAAAACGCGATTATTTTGATGACAATCGTAATGTCCATTGACAGCTATCACCATGCACGACACGAAGTAATTTTTCAGGTCGTTGCTTCCGATCGGCATCCGGCGCGACCGATTGGACGGAGGCGTCGAATTTTGTACTACGATATGGATGATGTCGATGGTGTGGTTGGCGTCGGTATGGTTAGTTTTCGTGATCGTTGAAGCGCGACGGGGATCGCGAAGGGCCGGTCGTAACCCTATCCCTGATCGCTGGCGACAGTTTGCGATGGTCTGTCGGTTCTCTTCCTACTATAATTCGACGCTTTCGCCTCGTTGCTTTTCTATATTGGAAGAGAGACATCACACGCCTCTACGCGATGATACAAATTCGAAATATATCAACACGACCTTTGTATTCATTTTATCAGTCGCGATTTTTGAACGGAGTAATTTTAAATTTGTTAATACAAGATTAATTTTTACTTTGTTCATTCAAAATTCCTCTCTCTTTATAAACTCTTAAACTCTTACAATATATATCGTTAGTTCATAAGCGTTTAAATCATCGAGCAACCGTGTAACACTCGAACTACAAGCTGAACGAAATAGCGGTTCCACAAATTTACGTTAAGCTATCTCTTAAAAGAAGAGTTCGATCGTACCAGCAGCGAGATGAAATCATTACTCGCATTCGCTCATAATAAAGTACATAAATTTCATGAGATGAATCGCGATCAACGGCGACTGAATATCCAGTCACCTCTTTTGCCAGAGGGAAGGAGAGATGGGAACGAGGTTGAAACGAGCAAAGTCGATGGGATTGGATGGATATGGCGTTGTCATCGGGAGACAAGGCGAGGGTGTGTAGAAAGACTAGAAGAGAGACACGACAGGGAAAGAGAGAAAAGATAAACACGAAGAATGGCAATCGTAATGGGTTTGCAACAGCGGCAACGGCAGCAGCAGTAATAACCATCGTATATAACGACACGATGAGTCGTGTCGTTATATACGAGTCGTGGGTAGCTCTCGGCCGATGGAGCCTCTCGACGGCTTTCACGAAGTTGCCTGGTTTCTGTCCGCGGTGTACCGAATGCACGATCCTTCCGAGCTTGATTACTCGAACCCTTTTACCACGAAGATGGGCAATGAGATCGTCGTGGAGAAACCTTCGCGCCGCATTCCAATAGTGATCAGTATAATTCCTCGTATCATTATACAATTATTTATTTATTTTGAATTAAAATACCTCGTGTGATACATAAGGTAATATTGGAAATTATATTTATTCAATAATACGTGAGATGAATTAATATTTGCTGAAATTGAAGTGCTACGAGAAACAACTCGTCTGTTACCATTAAGAGAATAATTGTAAAAGTATCAACTGAATAAATTTTTGCAAATGGATTAAACAATACCCTTCTCGCACTGTACGCATACGAACGAACACGCACTTTAATATTCGCAATTAGCAAACAACGATCACGGTAACGTGAGGCGATCGTTACGCGATGTTTGCAAACGTCGTGTGTTTCACACAGAGCTGCGAACGAGGGACAGTTCGTTATTACAATAAGATTACACGGGTGTAACATCCAATTTTATCAAGTTTCTCTTTTCCACGTAACGGATATCAACGTTTCGCGGAATCAACATTACCTCCGTTATCTTTCTTTTTTGAAATTGTTCGAATTTCGATATAATTGATAGAATCCTGACTCTTTTTAACAAAATCTTCAACATCTACTCATTTTTCCAACTTCATAGTTTTTTATATTAACAAATTTCTTTTTAATAATCCAGTATTTTTCTCCGTTAATTATTTTACAACGACACGCATCATCGTTAACAACAAGACCAGTTTCTCTCGCACCCGGAAGAGATGATATCTCGAATCCGAGATGCGCAGCGGTTTTGCATAGTTACATAAAGTTGTACGGCTTATCATAAAGTGTGTACGCCGCTATCTCTTTCGCTTCATTTCGCGATGATACGCGATCTTCTCTTCGCGATTCGTTCGACGTTTGATCGGGTCCTTTCTCCCGTCGTCTTCCCACAAGCAGCAGCAACGCGAGCTTTCCATGCCGAGCTCTCGCGAGTGCTGGCACACACCGACGCAGCCTTTGTCGTCGTGCGGTACATTTCGTATCCTGCCTCCTTAAGCGCTCTACTCGTGACGACGACGAACACAGAAATAGCGACGAGCGTGCCAGTATCTGGCCTCGAAAGCGCGATGGGTGACTAATACAGAGTGTCCTGGAATTAAGTGCTTCCTAAGGAAGCTAAATTCTAGTAGTGCTGTTTTGAAAATCCTTTTCTGACTCCACATGAATGGTATATGATATAATATTGTATTAGAAATTAAAAGTTACGTGAACTTTTTTCATATCATATATTTCGAAATAATGAAAGCTTATTGTTCATCTGAATCAAAATAAAAATTAACGGAGCATCGATACAAATTTTACACAAGGTATTGTGTAAAATTGTTGAAGTTAGAAATTGCAATGCACAAAGAAATTGTTAAAATTATTAAAAATTTTTTTTGGAACATTTTATATAATGTACAATGCATTGTGTATTCACAACAAATCAAACTTTTTAATTATGTAACGAGATTAAAAAGGAAGCGGGAGAAATGAGAAAAACAAGAGTTCATTTTTTAATGTATCATTATTAATCGTCCACTGTCGTTTGCGTGACATCGTTATATTGACAATTCATCTATTTACACGTTTCATATAATAATATTAATAATTAATAATAATCGCAATTGTATAGTCCTACTACAAATATACAGATGTGCTGCGTGTATGTCAGTGTATGTATACGCTGCGTGCATATTATCTTCTTTCTGTTTTATACAAAAACGGGATACGATACGTCTAGTGGATAGTTTTTACAATCTTCGTCAATGCCTCGCGAACAAAAGGCCACTATCAGCAGGAAACAATATTTCCGTCTTCTCGCGAATACGCATCGCTGATACAAAAAAAAAAAATAATTCTAATTCGAAAGTCTAAAAGTCTGAAACGTCGTTGAAAAAAATCTAATCGGGAGTGGGACAAGGGGATAGACAGGATGGGAGAATGACGGAGACTGTTCAACGATAGCGAAACGTATCAAATCGTCCGAAGGAGTGTAAGTACAAAAAAATGACAACAGCTTTATTACACATCGTAATACAATATAATCTCGCATTTACACGCACGTGTTTCTCGTTAATTTGGAGTCTATACGCGCGCGACGGCGGCCGTCGGAAATGTCGGGGTGGAGAAAAGGATTGGAAGATGGAAGCCAGGGTTGGATTCACCGTAATTTCTCGATCAAGCCGCGGATGCCATCGTCATCGTCATTATCATGTTCATCGGTCGCCGTTAAAGCAAATTACCGACTACGCACGACAATCACGCGAAAAAAAACACCCTGTTTGCGCCACCGCGCGCGAACGAGACCCGAAAATAAACCTGACTTAGTCGGTACTTGCATTTCGTTTATTTAATTATCATTATTTCGTAACAGGAACATCATCGAATCTTTGTTCGCTACAACTCTCTCCCTCTCTTTCACTCATTCACTCTCTCATTCTTTCTCTTTTCGCACGCGCGTTTTTAACGCGATAATATCGTCATCACTGTCATCGGCGCAATAACTGCTAACATTCATTTATTTATTTTTTTTTACGCCGTGTAAAATCATCAGCAGTCATAAATAAATAATTATTATAATCGACCGTCAGCATCAACATACAATAATCGTCACTTATCTATCACGCATTCGTGGGCGAAGTCAGCGTACCGCCGAAAAAAGTGCGGTGAAAATGATGAAAGTTTTGCAAAAGTCGAATTGTTTTTTTTTTTATTTCTCTCAGATTTTTTGTCACACGAATGAACGCGGACAATACGAGTCGATTACTTCACGGATTCGTTCGTCCGGTACGTCCGAGTGAACACGGAAGAGACGACCGAATCCGCCGAAATCTCAATTTTAATCGCAGTTCAAACGCCAGTTTCCCATCGCTTTCCAGAAGTATAAATTCTAGAAAAAGACAACGCGAAAATCCACGAGATATAAGAAACGACATCTGAAAGATTACGATGTTCTCTTCTAAACAAGTACCTTCAAATGCCCGGATTATCTTTTAGACATCTCTGCAAAATATTCGCGTTGTTCGGAAAGAGAAGTTTGCGCTACGATCAGGTTTAATCGATGAGCATTAGTTCCGACGTTCTCTCGCACGACGATGATCACTTCTTTGATTTTTCTCTCGATTCGCCTCTCTCACCAATTTCGATGCCAAATCGCTTCGGAACCAACCGCACTGTCGTCGAAATATTATTGTCGACGACCCCGAATCTCTAACTCTCACTTCATTGTTCATTTTTATATATTTATTTTTATTTATTTATACATATATATCTATATATATATATATATATATATATCTGCATAATTTATACACATTTGTCCATTCTCTTCAGTCGTACGTAACGCGAGCAATGTCTCGTCGAACGATACGTATCGTGATAGAATTCGTAGAAAATTATTTGTTTGAATGGTAAAGCCAACCCTGCATGATTTATTTTGGAATTTTTCAAGCTAGTAAATAAATTTCCTACCATCCATTTCCTACCATATATTCCCTCCTTCCCAGATACAAGTTAGATTGAATTCAATGGAAATATGTTAAAGAATTTACGGAATTCGCATGCACGGGCTTTTCCATCTGCTTTATTTATATTAGCATATTTTATCATTCTACGAAAACTATCTACCTAACTAAGCATCGCTCAATTTAATTCCGCGTGTTAAGTTTACTCGAATCGCGATGGAATGACGACGTTTTCGGATTAAAAGGACGGAATTTTGTTAAGAGCCATATGCCGCTTTCCATCCTTCCTTCCAAACGTTCCTTTAAGCCGGTTGAAAATCGGCATGGAAAACGGGTATTTGAAGGATCACTCGACTGATTGGGATTATCCGTGAAATGGAGAAGCCCCAAAAGTCGAAGGAGCATTTTTCTCTAAAGTGTCATTTTAAATAGTAATTTTCATGCTTTTCATCGCTTCACTGTGGTAAGCGGAAGTTCCCGCAGACGTCGTACAATAGTATTTCTGAGAAGAGGAATGCTTTGTAAAAAAAAAAAAGAAAGGAAAAAAAGAAGCGGTGTTACACGGCATTAATTCCGAATACGAAAAGACGACGTCGTTCCGAAGATCCGTCGTTAAACTTTCTCGCTCGCAATCACACATACGCACAAATACTTTGCATACATGCTCATTCATTCTCACACGCATACGGATAATATACACGAAAGATCTTCCGCTGTCGTATTCTTGCTCCGGTCGGCAGCTCGATCACGCAAATTCGAAAAAGAACTAATACGGGAACAATGATACACGATTGTAATAATATTAATAATAATAATAATTAATAGCAATCAGCAATACAATAAGTAAATAACAATAATAATAAATTAGTTCTGTACAAAGTTTCACTTTCGAGCACGATATAATATTAATACCTAAGGATGGGTCGGCGGCTGCCCGAGGAAACCGGCCGACCCCCACAGCATCGCGTTAATTCTTCTCCTCTGTCTCCGTTGCTTCTCGATCAGTCGCCCCGATCGAACGTCTTCGGTCAGTCCGTCATCGCTCTCTCGTAATATAACAGGGACAACACCCGTGGCTGGTAAAACTGGCCGATACAATATTTCTCCTCGAAATGATGTTTAAATCGCGGAGTCCCACCGGCGACTAGCGGCGCCAAACGCTGATGTGACAAGCAGCACTTCGCAAAAAGATGTAATAAAAATTAAAAAAAAGAAGAAGAAAAAGAAATAAATACCCGCAGGCATCCGAGACGAAGGCGTCGCCATCCCGGAGGGTATATCGCGGCGGCGCCGCTCGAGAAAAATCGAAGGGAATCGAACGGGGTGTTCTGTCAATTTACGCGCATGGAGAAAAAACAAGATCCACGATTCGCACACGCACACGCACTGGTTCTATTTCTCTTTTTCTCTCACGCACTCTCTCTCTTTCTCTCTATCACTCTAAGTGAGAATCCAATATCCGAAGTCTACTACACTTCCGTCGCAAGCGTCGCCGCCAGCGTGGCGTCGTGCCTGACATAATGATCGTCTATCACGTACACACCGCAATTGCTGTTGTCCGTGGCACCGCCACCACTTCCCGGTGGTCCACTACTACCACAACTGACGACACCGGTGCCACTAGCTTCCGATATCGGCCTCTTCATCAGCGCGGCTTCCGCGGCGCAACAACTGTCCGCCGCATTGCCAGTAGCAAATACGGACGATCTTTTGGCACTCTCCAGGACCCCGATACCGAGGCCTAGGCCGAGACAGTCCTTCTCTTTCTGGAAGAGGTGCGCGGACGCCCGATGGGCTGCCGCCTCCGTGTTGAGCTGTTTCGTCGTCCTCGTTGTCCGACCATCTTGCAGCACCGGTTCTGCCTTGTAACCCGAACACGAACTATCCAGCGTCACATCAGTCTGGAACGATGAATCTAGGTCGTCCTGCCGCGATGTTGCTGACGCCACATTGTTCACACTTTTACTCGCCGTCCAGGTATTCTTGATCATGTGCGCGTCACCGGTGCCTAAGGCGCAGACGCTGCCGCCGCCGGTGCCGATCAGGCCACCACCGGCACCGAGGAGACCGCCGACGCTACCGATGCCGTTGCCTGCGACGCCGATGGTACTGGCGCTACGTTTACTCATACTGCTATGCACCGCGTTCCTCTCGTTCTGCAGCCTTGCTTCCTCGTCGGCCTTTGCTTGCTCTCGCTTCTGTCGTCTCTTCATGCACATGACTGCGACTGCGGCGAACAACGCGAAGGCCGGTACCGCGGTGGAAAGAGTCGCGATCATCACCAGATGTTCCGTAGTCAAGCTGGTTTTCCTAGATGCGACGTGCTTTGATAAATTACCGGGCCAATGGTTGCTGCCCGAGGATGGTTCCGCCAGCGGCACATTCGCGGGCGCGGATGGTGATACGATCGGCGGTACCACTGCAACGCCGACTTTGTCGCTGCAGGTGTCACCGTGCCAATCGTTCGGACATTCGCACAAGAAGCCATTGACGCGGTTCCGGCATATGCCACCATTCTGACAGGGCGCGCTGCGGCATTCGTCCACATCCACACTACAATCCTTGCCGGTAAAACCCAGCTTGCACGTGCAATGATAGTCGTTGGTCCCAGAAGTGCATCTGCCTCCATTCGCGCATGGTTTCGCCAGGCAGTAGTCTACTTTGTCCTGGCAGAGCCTGCCGACGTAGCCCGGTATACATTGGCAGCGGAAGCTGTTCACCTGGTCCTTGCAGGTGCCGCCGTTCAAGCACGGATCGCCCTGACAGTCATCCACGTTGATCTCGCAGCGCTCGCCGGTGAAGCCGGCGAGGCACGTGCATCGGTAACCGTTGATATGATTCGTGCAGGTGCCGTTGTTCGCGCAGGGATTCGGCGAGCACTCGTCGATCTGCGATTCGCAGTCGGTGCCGGTATAGCCGGGCGGACAACGGCACGTGTAACCGCGCAGAAAGTCGTCCTCGCAGGTGGCACCGTGTCGGCAGGGCGAGTCCCGACAGGATCGCGTTGTCATCTCGCAGTATCGACCACGCCAACCGGGTGGACAGGTACAGCGGTAGCCACGACGATGCTGCTGTCTAGAGATCTCGGTGCCATTGCTGTTCACGTAGCTTACGGACGGCGACTCCGTCATCGTGCAAGTACCACCGTTCAGACAAGGTTCCGAGTGACAGTCGAAAAGCGGCGTCTGACACTCTGTGCCGGTGAAGCCTGACCGGCACGAGCAGGTGTAAGAGCCTTGGCCGGTGTTGAAGCAGGTGCCGCCGTTCATGCACGGCTTATGATTCGTGCAATAGTTGAGATCTTGGTTGCAGAATAGCCCGCCCCAGCCTTCGTCGCAAGCGCACTCCCAGGGCTTTTGGCAACTACCGTGGAGGCAGCCTGGATATCGAACGCACTGATTACACAGTGAACCTTCCCAACCGTGGTAGCATCTGCAACAATAGGACATAGTGGCTCCTTTAATGCGCTAGGATGCTCGCGTGCGATTATGAGGAAATAAGAAGGATTTAACAAATCAAAAGGCTGACATGTATCATATCTATCTACGGTCGGATACCACCGACAAAGTAAATGACGAAGATATGTCACGGTTTCCACGAAAGCTGAATCATTCTCGGAGATAAATCATTCTCTTCTTGCTTAGGTGTATGTACTATCATGTTCTGTCAAGACAGCGAGATGGGCGCATGGATGGATGATCCACAGTTAGTATTATTAGGTCCGGTTATAAACTATCGTGATCATGTTTTGACAGAGGTCTAATCATGAAACAAAGTTTGGGTCTGTATACTCCGAGATATTCGAATCTCTCCCACTCTCTTCCGTCAGTCACAAGTCCCGAGAAGAGTTTCACCGGTGATGGACGGAAGGCAGTCATGGGTGCAAGAAGAGGGTCGACGAAATCCCGTGAACGAGAACTTCTTTTACGAGAGGGAGATGTGTATGTGTGTGTATATGTATGGGCAAATGTATACGATATGCGACAGGAAGACGAGAGAGGAAAGGATGGCACGAGGACTTCTCGATCGAGTTGCGAAGGAAGAAAAGATTCGCGGTTTGTACGCGGAGAGGGAGGGTAACCAACGAAGAGCAGGAAAGGGGAGAAGGCAATGTAGCGACAGGGAATATCTTAAAAGTGGATAAAGCTGTAAGAGAGAAAGAGAGAATGAAACGTGAAGGATGAGAGGGTGGCATGCCGAGAGATGAGGAGATGATACGCTGGTCGGCCATTACATTACGTGCGGGGGTTATGCCTCACGGAGGAATAAAGGAGAAAGAGACTTAAGACAGACAGAGATAACGAAAGAACGAAAGGTGGAATGAAAAGAAGATGCTACATGTGTGTGTCCTGCGCCATGATACACACATACGTGCACATACAGAGAAGAAGTTTCAATGTGCGCGCAGAGCGCACACGAGCGCGCTGAGAAAAAGAGAGAAGGAATAGAGAAGGGACCGAAGGTGGCGCGAACGGGAAGAAGCAGTCATTGAGGAGTGGGGGACAGGGGGCCCGGGATGCGAGAGAGCGGGAGAAGGACGGCGGCGAGGAAGAGTTCACGGAAAGGAAAGAGAGAGATGTGCGGGACCGACGGGGACGACGGCGCGGAGGGAACAGAAGAGTGAGGAGGAAGACAGAAGGGGGGAGTAGAATTCTGACGAAGCGGTGGGGGATGAGTCGTCGAGTAGTGTGTTCCCACGGTTCGAGCCTCGGCACAGCCGTTCAGTATGCGGGTCAAGGAAAGGTTACCCTCCTCTGTGTGCGTGCGTGCGCTCGCTCACGGTGCCCCACACTATCGCATGTATCCGCGTCTATATACACGTCACTCTCACACAGTCGCTCTCTCGCTGTGACTCTATCGTGGTCAGAAAGAGATAGTAAGAGGATAAAGATACGGAGAGAAGGGTAAGGGAGATAGATAGAGAAAGATGAACGAAGAGTCGGGAAAAAGCAAGAGGAGGAGACGACAGAGGGGAAACTGCAGCCGTGGACGTTGCATGACTATACCATTAAGTCCCATGTATAAAGGAGAGAGAAAACCGCCGCTATCTAAGAGGAAGAATGAAAGAGTAGAGCGTGAGGAAGGGTGTAGAGAGAGACAGAAGGTAGTGGAAGAAATGAGAAGAAACGGGACCAAGGGGGTTGGAAAGCCAACCGAACTGTGCCGAGCGGATTATTCGTGATCGTTTGTTATCACGAGAGACGAAGGTGGAAGATGTACTCCTAGGAACGTGTACTCTCCAAAGAACGCCGGCGAGCGGCGTCCACGTGACCGCGCATTCTACTTTGTGGCTAGGCCGCAACAGAGAATCGCGACTGTGCCATAATTACCACCGGGGGATAGGTCATGCACCGACGAGGGTGAAGGGGAGCAGAAGAAGGAAGAGAAGATACAGAAGGAGGAGGAGGAGGATTGACTCTCCGATCGGCTACGGAAATCTTGCGCGCATATCGGACTTGGTTAAATGTCTCCCTGAGAGGAGACGAGAGAGAACGATATCTTTCTCGTCTCTTCTTCCTCCTCCGCCTCTCTTTACGACTGTGCCATCGGATGCGAGGATATCGCACCACATTCGAGACGTGTCCGAGTGCGTTCTTTGACTTTTGTCTGTTATTACACGGCTATTTAAACGGAGTCGAACCGAAATGATATCGCGAAGTGTGACAGAAAATCGAGGGATTCAATGACATTCGTCGGGAAAACTACAAAATTTCTATGCATGCATGTGACTCGTACTTATATCACTAGAATATACGCACAGAATTTTAAATATAAATTCGTATAATTTTAATTCTCCTGAGGAATCAAGTGTCGAAATATGACAGATGCCTCACATAAAGCTCTATCTTTTCTCCTCTTTGAATGAATTTCTTTTTTTACGTTCAAGTATCGTTCGTTGCTCTCACCCCAAAGAGATCGTAACGTCGATGCATCGTCATCGGTATTCAGACATCACACGCACGCACAACCGCACGCGGGCCCCAAAATTTCAATGGGGCGTCCAACGACCGTGATTCTTCCACGTATCACGAGCGCGATATCCCACGAGTCCAACGAGGCCCGTCACCTCGAAACGATTGTTATCGTTCTTTCCGAGAATACGCGAATATACGCTATGCGACTGAAAACGAGCATATCGTAATTCCATTCCCGCAATCTGCGTAATCATCTACGATCGGGGCGTATAAGGCGGCATGCGTCAGCCATTGTCGCGTGCACGTGGAGTGCGATCAAGGTTAACGCCGATCAAAGTCCGTTACAATCGTGTAACGATATTTTTATTCATCAGGTTTGAGCGTCGAAAGGTTTTACATAAAAAAAGAAAAATTTATCCGTAACGAAGGTGGCGTGTGCACATATAATGTGCATGCGCGTAATTGACGTTCGTCGCGTATCATGCCATCGTAATGACCGTATTAAAATGGTACACAAAATAATAATACCAAGAGACGGCATGCTATATACATGAGCTATGTACGCTATGTAAAGAAATCTTTTTTATGTAATAATTGCACAATTTATTCATTTTTTACAAGTTTGCGGAGTAGTCATAGATGTTCATGATATGATAAATTATTAAATGTTTTGATAATTAAATTAGTGATTTTTTTTAAGAACTGGATCTAAAATTGGTTTGCGAATTGTTCGGAATCGATTCGTTCTCGGATTTAACCATCGGCGTTACGTGTTTGCAATAACGTGCTGCAGGCACGCATAGTCTGTATAGTGCGTTCGCTGCCGTCGCCGCGAGAAACTCTCGATATTCATCGCTGGAGAATTCACAACGGCGATGTATATTTCGCAGTGCGGGAAAATCTACGCCGTTCCTCCTTTCACAATCGCGCAACTTTGAGTACGCGATGACGGTACCAATTCTAACGGAGACGGTTACTGTTCTAAACGACTCGAACACGAAGGAAATAAAACGGGCGAACGAGAGAAGGAAATGAAAAAAACAAAAATAAAAAAAATATTTAAAAACTAAAAAGCGACATTTTTTAAATGTAATACACAAAAGTGAGAAAAAGATTAAATCAAACGATTAATTGATCAAAAGATGGTAAGTGAATAGCACAGAAGATTGGATCTCACTATACTGTGGTGTCCTATATATATTTATTTATTTTCTTTTCAAGTATATTTGAGGTACATTATATAGCAAGTAGATTTAGTTGAAAAATCACGCGAGAATGAAGCGACCATGAACAAGGCACGAACGGCGAACTCGTAGCTGCGGCTAACGGGACAATTAACCCTGGTCGTAGAGTAATTAGATGATTGAGTTAACTCTAAACCCGGGTTAACACGACCAGGCGGAGATTCGAGCCAATATGCCAGCGACGCGATATCTTGAAATGCGTGACATTCGCCAACAAGATTCGCGAGCCATCGTATCATTCAATTGCGATATATTTTGCATAAAAAAAGAAAAAGAAATAATTTTAAAAATTCATTAAAGGAAAATCTCTCTCTCTCTAATAAAATAAAATATTTAAAAATACTGCTATACAATTTATGGAATGTTTTTGTATTTGTTGAAGAAAAAAAGGAGAGAGAGCTAGACTGAAATTACGCGAAGAACTTTACAGAAACGCGGAAACGTCGGAGGATTCCGGAATTTTGCCAAACAGCGGATTAAATCGGAAAGTTCAATAGCACGTCTGACGGCGAGCCAAGAAAGAACAAGAAAGAGTAGAGAGAAACAAAGAGGGAAAGATGGAAAAAAGTGGAAAAGTGGAAAAAAAGGAAGGAACAGAAGAGGAAAGGGACGATGGAATCTGGGAAGGAAGAAAGAGCAAGAACGATTGGCACCTCGGAAACTGCCTCGTTAGAACGGAAAGTAGCCGGGGAGCTTCAAATTCCACGTTCTTCCTTCTCGCTATATGCGCGCACACTCATAAAAGCGAGTTACGAAAATATGCGTACGATAACATACAACGGGTGCGCACTTGTAATGCCGTCGTGAATGCACGCGCCGTAACAGGACTCTTGAGGGTGCACGGCGCGTCTTCAGTTAGCAGTAACATTACATTATACGGCACGCAAATGGCAAATTGTTAATTAAAATTGTTGACTCTAAATTATTACAAAATAAAATTTTTTATACTTTTGAACTTTATCCTTCTTCCTCGGACTTTTGCGATATAAAATATACTAAAGCATGACAGCATTAAAAAAAAAAACATGGAAGATGAGTCATCATCACTTCTTCCAGTTAGCGTTCTAACATCTCGCGAGGGAGAACGAAACGCGATTCTGGGATACTTTGTGTAGGACAGCATTACTGGAATCGTGACGTGGATCCATGAGCTGCTGCTGGCTGGCATATACCTTTTCGAAACCACGCCGAACGATAATTTACGATAGGTATGCGCGTAATTATTATCGCGCGTACATGCATACGCCGCGGCGGTGCATACAGAGGAGTGGATGCACCGTGTCGGGGCCCAGGAATTTAGTTGGCGGTTGTATAGGGCGGCGCAATACACACAAACACACACACACCACAAGGGCACGTGCAAGTATCAAGCCGCGTATGTATACTCACATGCATTCGTTGGGTACATAGCAGTGTCCGTGCTGTTCGTCGCATCCGGGCAGGCAGCGAGCTGAAATGAGTAAGAAAAAATCCAAGAGGTTAAGGCAACTCTCGGCGAGAGGTCGATCGCGTCCCTCACGACTGCACGAGCGAGCGGTGAATACAGTGTATGTACGATACGTCCGAAGGCATGCATACACGCGTACGGTAGTTCGTCTTTCTTTACATTTCGGGACATAAAATACTTCTGTGCTGTAATGGTTTACATGTGCTGCTGTAATTAGTGATAATTACTCCGAATAATCTGCAACTGACCTCTCTCATTGAAAAGACTGCGTTTTATTTTTATTTGTATTCCTAGTTCTATTTTTACATTTACACTTTTATCATAAAATGTTTTCAATTTGCTAAACTACCCTTTTTTTTAATGTTACAGTAATAATAATTAAAATTGGAAATTGGCTGATACAGGAAATGGGAGACTTAACAGGTGGTGGTAGCTATCTTCATTTCCTTATCGGCCGAGTAAACTACAAACGCATGACTCGGTCGAATTTTGGGGGGATGCGTAACGACACCCCGGATGCGGGTCGTTTAAAGACGAGGAGAGCGACATGTATCACGTGCGGTAGCGTTTTGTTCCTCATATCACCTCGATAACTAGTTGACTAATTTTTCTGTTGCATACGTAAACTCGATGGCTACGAGCCAACTACCGAGAGCGCCAGTTCCTCTCTTCCTCACGTATTTACCAACTATAGACGTCGCATCGAACGATGCGTGACACAATTTCATTACCCTTGCGATCTATCGCTGGCAATTCGTACCGCGTGCAAGTATGCGAGGAATCGATGGTCGCCCGTTTGGATTCCTTCTTCATCACCTTGTTAATTCTTCCAAGGAGACGACAGCGCGATAACCGACCACGATTTCGCACATCAACGCAAACGAAAGGATCAAAAAACATTAAACATTAAAATTCGCGTGTCTGGATGCTAATCTATCGTACAAGATAGTTCATTAGAGTAGAGTCATCAATCATGCTATCGTTATTGCCAGGATAGTTAATCCATAGGATACATAGGATGAATTGAACTTCATCGGTCTGGTAAAACGCTCGATAAAAATAACGATCTGCCAACGGCGTCGACCAGCATCGAACCCTAGAAATCGGGTTGGAAATCGAAAGGAAAAAGTCCGGTACGCTCGACACCGGTGAATGAAAGGGTTGAGGGCGGCAGTTCGATGATTCCGACACGGTTCGGCGCAGGGCCGACTAGCAGGGCCAGCAGCAGCACGAGGGCCATGTGACCTTGGCACCGAGCGCAACGGCCTGACTCTTACTCGCCATGGCCGGTCGGATGGACGGACGGACTTCGGCACGGCACGGCACAGTGTGGCGCGGCGCGGCGCAGCGCGGTATGGCATGGCACAGGCCGAGCGCTAAGGAGTATGGTATTTATAGAGCGGAGAACGAGAGATACGACCCCCTCGGCCCCGCCGCGATCTCTTCTCCTCGTGCCCTCTCCGACCGTCGGTGTATCGTCGACGAACGACCGAATCGCAGAGATTCCACTGCGACCCTCTCTGCCTCCACCATTTCCTTCTTCCCTTCATCCTTCTTCCCCTCAAGTATACCACCTTTTCGCCGTGCCGAAGAAGAAGAAAAGGGAAGAAAGGTCCTTTTCTTCTTAGCGAGGAAGGAGGTGCGACGGAGAAACCAGTGACTAAACAAATCTCGTAAGCCGCGACAAATCTTGCCCTTCGAGGATTATTTACGACCGATTTGTGGCCGCTGCGATTTTTCGAGATAAAACCTTGCGAGGTGGGCTATAAATTCGCCGCGTGTTCTTCTCCCGCGGAACGCTGATCTTCCAAGCCGAACAAAGTGTTCCGAGAAACCGAGAAGAAGACGTCGAAGATCCTCCCGCATTTCATTGGACACGATATTTCAACGATTCTCAAATTAAGCATTGTGCAGAATATCTAACAGACTATTGATATGAGCTCTCAAATATCGACGTAGCATCTAATAAATAACTAGCATCTAATAAAACGACGAACAATTAAATTATATTTGTAATATAATAAATTGTAAATTATATTACGCGAAGCTTTATAAAACACTATACAATTGAAACTGATTATTAGGTCAATCAAATTGATAACGATGAAACGAAATAATAATAATTATCCGTTTCCATTTTAATGTGCATGTAAATTTCACTGTCAATTGAAATTATTAATTAATCAATGTTACTAGCTTGTTTTCATTTTCATATCAAACTGACCTAATTAATTAATTAATATTCACTTATTATATTTTGCTATACATATTACTTCATGACGTATATTTAAAATATTAATTGAAATTACATTCTGAAAATTGTAAATTGTAAATCTTAGTTTAGATATTTGCATAAGACAAGCAATTAATTAAAAATAATCATCTATGTAGGCAATGATTATCAAAGTTTGAAGAAAATAATTGTATGTAAACAAGTAAAACATACATATTGAGATCAATTTGAATAAATAACAGATAACATATAATATTCGTTCGTGTCATTCTGAATTAATCTACCGATTCTTGCACACCGGTTCTTTTTAAACGTCTGGTCCCTGAGCAGAGGCAAAAAAAGAAGAAAAAAAGAAAGATACACAGCCAGTGTTACATCCTGAAGTTCCCTAGTTCTGCAACGTACTTATTGATTTTCTATCCACAGATTTTCCTTCAAAAAGTCCATCAACACTGACCCCTCCCTCTCTGGTAGTAAAAGGCAAGGCATTGTCCATCTTTTTTCCCCAAAAAACTCTCTTCTTTACTTCCTGCGAAAATAATTGCCACCTTTTGCCAATACCTGTCGTATTGTGGCACATTGCTACCTGCTAAACGTAGTCCACGCGATTAAAAGTCAGATGAAAGAATACCGCCACAATTTTTCTATAATAGAACCCAAAATTTTCGTTGACTCGTGAAGTCACTTATAAAAGGATTAGTCCTTTTACGATCAGAAATTATATCCATTGTGATCAAGATTTTAGGCAAAACCGATATATTCTGTTAAGTAGTGTAGCCTCAAAGCTATTATTACTGCCTGCTTTATTCGATGATCTTGTTGAAGTCTAGGTCGCCTCAAGTTAAGTCTCTATGACAATTGGTCCGACTTGAAAAGTTTAGTCAGGTAAACTAAAAGATAAAAGAAGACACCAAGGGTACATTTGGAGAAGAAATACTGCTTGCAGAGGGGTGACAAAACTGTGGGGATAAGGGATGGAAAAGAGGGGAATAGAGAAGCCGGAAAGTACGTGAACTGCGAGCGCGAGTCCGGGGCAGCTGTTAGTTAAAGCACCGTCCTCTCGATGCAGCTGTCAGGGCCCAACTCGCTCAGGTCGGCTCGTTGCAGCTGCTCTCTCTCTCTCTGCGCCCGCCAGCAACCCCTATATAACACTTTCGTATCGGCACCCCCGGAAGAGTCCGACTGCTTGCGGCGTGCCCGACCGCCTATTCTTAACCTACCAACCGAGGTACCCCTCTCACTACGGGGTTAACGAGATAGACAGAGTTAACCCTTCATCATATGCGATCAAAGCCGTTGCAGAGAAAGTGCATGTTCGACAAAATGCAGCAATTCGGTCGCGAGAATGCCCGATGACAAGTATTTTCTGGTTATCGATTTGAATTAGGCGACGAATACAAAACTTTAGATGAATGGGTGGGAAAAAACAGATGATAAAGTGACTTTTTGAATAAGCGAAAAACATGTTAACGCATCATTAATCTTCAAAAGGTGATAATTTTTGTATAAATTCACCTATAAAGTACAATATCTAATAATGATCTAATGATCTAATGAAATTTCTGTACGATAATTTCTGTATTCTAGAAGATTACAAACGAGTATGTCAAAAAATACATAAAAAATGGAAAATGTGCACTGTTAAGATTCGGAAAGATACAAGGCGGAAGTAGCGAAACCAAACGCGAGATACCAACGTTTTAACAGATTCTGAACAAGTGAAAGTCCTTTTGTGTTCTCGCGAGACTCGTTCCGAAGGAGAGTCTGCCGTTCGTGATTTATATCGTCGTATTTCCTGACGTTTTGCGGCCGACTGCTCGTCGAGCGAGAGTGCGATAGTGATTTTTGCTGCTTCTCTCGTTAAACTGCATAATCGTGGAATATTGCGGTAGCAGACAATCAAGGTTTTTTCGTCAGTCTCATACTCTCTTACCTTGGTAAATGTATCTCAAAATCGATTTTTTTTAAATAATCTCGTCTTTTCTGCTGCCAGTGATATGAATCAAACGATGTCGATTAATACCTTGGTTATTAAATTAAATTATTGCCCTCTTAAATTAAATCCTACTTTTTCCAATACCAGACAATACGACACAAGTTCTAGAAGATTACGACCCGAACAATTGATTCGTCGAACGATAGTGAAGAATATCCATGAAATGAAAAGTAGTCCATTAGTAATCGATGCGCGAACTTTGTCGATCGCGGCGGCCCCGAGCAGTCGGTGTCGAGTGCAACGACCGGGGACCGACGGGGCCTCACACACGGGGAGACTTCGCCTACGATCGATCTTTCACTTCAATCGGATTCGAGAAAGTATGGAATTCGAGAATTGGCATAAACGAAGAAAGCTCGTGGGAAAGTGGAAACCTCGAGGAACATGATCTAAGCGTAATATATCGCTTCATATATTAGTCTCGTAAAACTGAATGGCGTTAACCTTCAACATAAAAATAGATATTTCTTATGTGTAAAAACATAAATATGAATGATATATATTCACTTTATCTTTTATGTGAAACACAAAAATACAAGTTACTTAGATTACTTAAAAATGATTTGGAATATTCAACTCATGATTTAAGTTAGACAAACTTTAGTTTTCTAGTATTAAACAAACAGAATGATATATGATTGCTTTTTCCCGAATTTTTTCTCGCAAAATTTGGAGACATTCGACAACACTTGGCGTGGTCAGAGAGCCTTTTGTCCGCTCGAACAATTCGACATAATCTGAAAACGAGTCCTGGATTCTTTGAATGAAAACTAAAACTAGCGGGATCCCTTGTGAATATACACCTTTGTATGTACAGGTCAGACGTAGACCAGGTGCGGATACGAACCTGTACGTATCAGAAGCTTCGACATCAACGACTGTAACTTCGGTAACAAACACGACCGTTCCATCCGACTCGCACAGAGTCTCGACCGAGTCTCGACGGAAGAAGAGAATGGAAGAGAAAAGAATGAGAGAAAGATATATCGAAAGAAGGAGAGAGAGAGCCACACACGAAGGCAAATTTCGCCCCCTTGCCTCCTTGGCTCACACAATCTCGGATCATTACACGTGCACACGGATTAGGTCGCGGTCGGCTCGCAGGTACGCGAGAGTGAAAAAGAGAGAGGTGCTGCAGTTAGGCCGTGAGACAGAGAAGAGTAGTGAAAGAGAGCTCGAATGGAGGGAGTGAGATAAAGAGAGAAGGAGATACTCGCACACGCGCGAGCCAAGCGTGGGAAGCTGCTGCACGCTTCGAAGTCTCGGCTGCGCCAGCACACCACGACTGCAGCACCGGGCCTCTCCTTCGTGTGGAGAGACGTCGGGCTTTGAAAGAACGCAGAGCGAGAGAGAACGCGAGGAACGGTTCGCTCGGCGAGAGTATCGTCGTTTACCGAGGTAGCGTGCATATTCGACGTCGGTAGGGATCGCGGAGGCAGCAGCAGCAGCGTTGCCTGTTAATAACTGCGTGCCTCGCAAAATCCTTGGAAGAAATACGGGATTGCGTTGGGAGAACGTAAAACGAGCAGTCATAATCTTTGCTAATTTCCTAACGACTTTTATAATCATATCATGATTTATTCATCAATAGTTATTAGTAGGGTTTTCAGCCTGAATGATTATTTTGACGATCAAACTGAGAAGAGATAAGACGTTATCTGATGCGCGCGTGCAGTCATGATAGAGAACGCGGAAATAAATAGCGGCCAGTGTGTCACGCTAAAATACGGTGCCGCATGAATGCTAGAATGATGAATATGGTGTGCTTACGGATGTTGCAATAGTCGCCTTTCCAGCCTGTGAGGCAGACACGCTCGCCGCTCGGACTGCAGCTATAGTGACCGAAGCTGTCATCCCTTGGCCGGCACAGGTTCTCGCAACCCTTGCCGTAATAGTGCGCCGCGCAAGTCACCCTGTACTCATACTTCATTTGCGAGTGGGCGCTCTTATACTCGTCCACGGTCCACTCCGGCCCGACGTCGAGCCACTTCTGGGTGGTTAGCCGCGTGATCAGTATTTTCTCTGAAAAACCATAAGACATGTTTCGTTTGAGCGATTTCGATGTCAAGCTTGCTACTTGGACTTCCTTATAATAAGCTTATGTACCTTGATAATGAATAAAATGTAACTTAAACTACAAAATAAGTCATTACATATGTATATATTTTCTTTTATAATTTAGAAAAATCGTTGTGATTATCATAGATATGTCGGATACGCCGACAAAAAATATTAATCGCCAAATTAACGGTGCGTTCGCACTAGGTAACAATGAAACGCGATGTAATAATAATTAGCTGACGCGATCAACGCTGGGGCAGAACGCCGAGGTGCACCGTTGCACCCAATGATGCGATCGAAGTGCATCGGCCTCCGGGAGAGAGAAGTAAAGAGAAAGAGAGAGAAAGAAGGGAGGAGGGCAGACCGGACGTTCGTCCGCTATTGCTACTCTGTCGGCGGCACGCATCCGGCACAAAGAGAGTAAGCGAGTATACGTTGTGGCTCTGGGAAAGAGGCGTCCTTCCTTCCTCCCTCTCTCTTCCTTTCCTTCTCTCTTATCCTCTTCCTCACTTTTTCTCTCACTTCATTTTCGTCTTCGTTTCTGATTCGTCCTCTCATCCGATGTCTCTACTCGCTTCGCGTGTAAACGAATGGCTGAGCGAACGAACGAGAGGAGGCTACAACCTTCCTTGCATCAGGGCGCATTATCGTAATAGCCCCGACAGATTAGGATCCGGGGCTACGATCAGGTGCCCTACCGAAAAACCTGCATCTCACGGCACCGGTTTTCGGTACACGCGCGTGTCCGTGCGTCTCGAACCGGTAGCGTACCGGGGCCCACCGGTTCCACCGCGGTCTATCCCGAGTAAGATCAATAGCGTAGCCGTGAAAAGGCACGATCGAATCTCTCAATAATTTAAAGATATTATTAGAAAATTATTACTGATAAAAAGAATATGACTGTAACGTAATAACAATGACAGTTCGAAAACTCGTAACTTTTCTGCTATCTTTCTATTATCGTAGAAGGGAATTACGATCGACATGTTTTAAAATTATTATACAATTTAAATGTGGCTAGAAATACGGTTACTAAAGAGTTACTTCAGGTACAAAAGTTATACTTTTTGATAAAACAGTTTTTATGTAGCTTTCTTTTATCAATAAAATGATTTATATCATTATATGTATATAACAGTTTTAATTCTAAAATTAAAAGTATCATCGTTTATCAATATAATTCTTGTATTGTAAACAGAGAAAACTGTCTGTAACTCAAAGAGACTCAATTAACATTGTTGTTACCTGATAACACGAGCTAAGAGGAATCCTTCGATCATACGCCACTGTGTACATTCTTTCTCTCTCTCTATCCATCGCGCGCATCGAGAAGAACGAAGAAAGAAAGAGCAAGGAAAAGAAAGAACAAGGAGGGAACAAAAGGACGAAGGTTTTCGCCGATGGCGTGCCCGAGGATACTTAAGGAGGGAGTCAGATCAGTCTCTCTCTTCCCAGAAGGGAAATGGCTGTCGGCGAAACGGGAGTCGAGGATGAGTGAGAGAGAGAGAGAGAGAGAGAGAGAGAGGGAGGAGGAAAGGAGGAAGAAAAGAAGAGCAAGATGTATGTGTGTGTGTCTATGTATGTAAGAGGGAGAGGTTTATTGGGCTATCTTCCCAGGTGATGCTGTTACAAGTTCCGAAAATGCCGATCTTCGCACGCTACATTGCTTCAAGCTCGATTCCGAGAGAGCTCCACTACTTGAAATGCACGGGGGAGCAAAACATAATTGAGAATGAATCAGTTGATAAAGCTTTGCAAAGATGTATATCTCTAAAGAAACGATTTATTGATATCGTAACAAACAATGCATTGTCCTACGTAACGTTTCCGCATCTTGCACTCAAATCTCTTAGCAAAATGACCTTTGCCATCAATATCCTTGTTAACCAGTATACATATGTAGGAAGTGGTTAAATTTTTAAAATAATAACAAATGCCAAAGACTTTCAGGAAACGAATATGCAAGATGTACAGGCGTGTAATAAGGAGTTGACGTTCCAGTGCGTAGTCAACATTGGCAAAAACGCGCGGAAAAAATTAATCCACGTTTACATTCACTGGAAGATGATTACGTTGCGCGCTACCGGTCGTGTATCGGCAAAGTTACAACTTCCTGCTGCCGTTTCCCCCGGACGTATTAGGATGTTGGCTATACCATGAGAGATCGCTGCCGCTAGTTTCTACTTGACCACGGTCCGCGCACGTATACACCCGGTAAACACCCGGCGTGCTCGAGGCCAGACCGATTCAAGGTATTCATTAATGACGCGCAGCGCCGGCGCGTAGCAGACATTTTCTATTGTTCATTCAGAAACGAGCGGCTGCCGAACAAGTACAGGCTCGAGAGAAAGAAGGAGAAAGAGCTGGCACATAGCCAGCGGCGTTTTGCCTGCATCGCGCTGTTTTTGCGCGAAAAAATGATGCGCCGATTATTTCACTAAATGGATCGTAAAACCCGAACGCGGATTAACTTCCGAAACGCCGCCGGCTCCGCCTCCACTGAAGTTTGGCAGGTAGTAGTCTCTCGGTCGCACGGAGTTTCGACGACCGTGAACAAATATAGTGCCAATCGTTTTCTAAGTATATCCTAATAAATAATGAGAGGTCACAGGTAACATAAATAGTTAGATCTCAGGTAACGTAGAAAAGTTAATTTTTTTTACCCGTTAAGTTAATTTAAATTGAATTCCCTAAATTTTAAGATTAATTTTTTTCTCAAGAAAATTAAAAAAAATGGATTAGATTGATTGATTTTCATCGACCTCTTGTCAAAAAACGAGACGAGGCTCTACGATCTTTTTTCTCTCCGTTCGCCGGTTGACACGTGGAGTATGTAGGGAAGGCCAATTATCGCTGTAGTTATTATCATGCGAAAGGCAGGTGCGCACTCTCCCGAGTGCGTCGGGCGATGTGCAACGAGCGAGTCGCGGCGTGCAACGGTGTTCTGTTTGTAGGGAGAAGAGAGGAGAAAGAGAGGAGAGAGAACACGAAAGACCAGCCAGGAAAAAGCGGTTGACAATACGACGGTGACGTAAGTTACGTGTGGAACTACGACCACTGCTGGAGTTCCTTTCGCTCATGTGTGTATATGTGCGTACGTACGCGGAGAACGTGCTATATCAATTGAGAATGAATAGGACACTCTCAAGTCGGTGTCTGCCTAATGTGTCCCGTACACATTCAGTCAGCGCAACAGAAACAATGTAGTGAGTGAAAAATATTATGTCTATCCAGATTGTTTTTTCGCCAAAATCAAAATTAATTTTTAGTCGAGAAAAATTTCGTGATGGAAAGGAAACGAATTTCGTATTCACACGGACTTCTCTAGTCGGAAATTAATAGATTTTGGCAGCTTACTTCGTTATGAAAAGGTTAAACAAGATTCTTCATTTCTTAATTAATTTTAAGCAAATTTGTAGTTTTGACTCGAGTCTCGAGACTCGACACTATCAAAAAATTTAGAAATTAATATTGATAAATGTCACAGTCTGTTTTTTTTTCGTAGGATATCTCCAAATACACAGTTCTTTATTATTTATATACAGAAATTAACATTGACGAAGCATTCACTTGGTATAATAGTTAACGAACCAGCGGCGATATTATCGTAGGACGTACCGTTTTCTCGAATGCGTGCGTGAAAAAAGTGTTTAACAGTAGTTCGGCTGGATATCGCGATCTCCATTTAATTTCTTTACCTCGCGCATTTATCCTATAATGCTTCTCATAATAGTGCTGTTGGTTCATCGTGAACGAACGGACAAACGAACGGGGCGCGAGCGAGCACGAGAAAGAGAGAAAACTCTTTCTTTCTCCTTCTCTTCCCCGCTGGCGCTACGGCGGATGAATGAAGGAAAGGAAGAGTAGTAATCCGATCGGCCTTTACCAAAACGAGCAACGACCGAGCACAGGCGGATGTCGGTGAACGTCGTCATTAGCGACAAAGGAAACTGGTTCGCATACAATAATGCTACTTCATGTGCGCGCTCGACACACGAGAGACCGATCGATCGGTTCGTCGAGCGTTCCTCATCGACACGTGTAATCGTTCGTGCGCGACACCACCTTGCCTCGCCGAGATTTATAAATAACGTCACATCGGCGGGAATAAAATTAGACCAGAATAAAAAAAAAAGGAGACTTTAAGACCATCCGATATTTATTTAAAGTCTCTTATTTTTAGTTGAGACATTTTGTGCGCATAGAATATTAAAAATAATTCGTGAAGGTAACGAGCAATTCGATATCGAGTATCTGCAATGCGAGAAATCAGCTCTGCCACAGAATCAAGAATGCGATTTTATCTCTTCTTTTACGCTCTCCCGCCGCGACTATGATCGTCCTTGAGGAACGTCGCGGTGATAATTAACGACGGCGAATGGCATTCCCACGAAATTTTCGTGACACGCGACGCGAAGCGAACGCAACTCCGGGCGCAGGTGCAGCGGCGCGACGCGTGCACCGGCATGGCACGTATACACAACGTAATGCAACGTAACGCAACGCGGATAATGGGTGTGCGTGTATGCGTGATGGGCGGCTAAAAGGAGGAAGAGGGACGCCCGAAAGGGAAGGAGGCGAGAACGCCAGGAGCGGGGGCGATGGTTAGGAGAGGAGGAAAAGGTGGTAGTGGTGTTCGCCTGAGAAAGGAAGCAGCATCCGAGCAACGCGGCAATAAAGGGCTCGTTTCGCCGGTGCGTTGTGGATATTATATTGTGCCCGGAGCAGCAGCACGGTAGACGGAGCACAATGTAAGCGGTGTATCCGCGATAAAGACCCCGGGGATAGGTGTATATCCGGAACACGATGTTTGGCGATCCGTCGTGGATATTGATGCAGACACTACCGTAGTACGTTAACCCTTTACTATCCACGTTAGTCTCGAACACACCGACGATAAATTATTTCTAGGTATTTTTCTTTTATATCATTTAATGCTATCAGGTCGAGACTCCTTATGCAATAATCTATATGTTATTATAATTAAAATAATCTATGTTAATTTAAAGACTTTATGAAGATTTAAAAAATATGATTTGCTAGCTGATGTGAATCATTTCTTCCTCGCGTTGTAATCGCGACTAATTCAGCGCGAAACGACAACTATGTCCGAGGAAATAGTAAACAACTGAGACAACAAATTCCGATACGTCGATGACTTTATACAATATCCGCATACTAAAAAAAGTCGCAGATACTGAGAAGCAGACGCGTATAAGGTAAGCGGTACTTTGACGATAAAATCCAGAGACTGGAGAAGACACTCGGCTGTAACGTGAATATTAACACTCGTGTCAAATAGAAAGCTTGTACAGCTTATCGTTCCTTCATCCGACACAGGATACATGTAGCTACCGTAAAAAAATGGATTACTTCGATGATGAAATGCAAGGAGAAACACGATTAGTTTTATCTTTTTATACGCATCGTTGAGTCCTTTTCATTTTAGCGGATAAATAATATACATGTGTAACTATGAGGAAACACAATATTGTATCCAGATACAGGACGGTGCAGACAGATTAGCCTGTCTCCGTGTCAATAAGAATTTTATTAGCGGCATAAATATGTATAAGAACTCGCGCATGGTAATATCAGGCATGTTCATTAGAGTTCTTTGAAACGAGACTTCTTGCGCAACTTTCGAGTTTTTTCAACTCGATAGTGAATCTAGTTTTGTACTCTTATGAACTTTGTACTTGTAAACTCGTTTGCGCACTCTGAGCGGTCGCTGCTTCCTCGTCCGAAAAAAGTACGCACGAGAAAGAGAAACGGGCAGATAAATAACGCGAGATCGAATAAAGTACACGCTGCGTGGCGCCGAAACAGTTAAATTCGGTTAATTGGCTGAAGCCGCGCCGGCGGCGGCGACGACGACCGGCAGTGGCAGCATAGGTGATACGGAGCAACGGCGCGATGTGACGGCGCACCGCGTATGCGTGTGATACGCATGAGGGCGCACGGCCGCCGTGCGTGTGCAGCTTCCGTTCTCTCCCGTCGGCCGATTCTAATTATCGGAGGGGCCCCACGGGACTTCTCGAGGAAGAAATTAAGCGGTCTCGCTCTTCTTACCCCGTTTTTAAAGCCAGTCTCGAGAGTGAATAGAATGAAGCGGATGCGCGTGCTACCTGCGCGCGAGTGCGTATAGAAAACCGTACGCACTTCGAGTTTCATCCGGCGCGCGGTTGTTACACGTTATATCCGTCTCAAGACTTTACATCGAATTATTACATCGAAAATTAGAATAATTCAGCTAACTTAGAAACATTTCAGAATTTTGCTTCTTTCCCTCAAATCTCTTCGAGCATTTGTAAATAATATTCTCGTTAAAAAGGTATCCAAACATTAAATTTAAGAATAATTGACGGTAGGTTTAACAAGCTAAGCTCGTTGGATGCGCCCGTACACACTTGGTGTCAAGTTACTTCCAACGCGATGGAAGATGAGTGTACTACGGTTACACAGGAAGGAAACACTAGTGCCGTCGCCGCCGCTGCCGCCGCCACCCGGTATCCGCCGTCTCTCCTCTCTTTGCTCTCACTTTTCTCTCTCCCGTAGCTCTTCTGGTCGACGACACAACGCTATGATACAACAGAGACCGCGTTGCTGTAATAACGCGTAGTTACAAACGAGGAACGACCAGCAACAATACAGACTGAATAGAACAATGAAAACGCGACGATTTGCGGAACAATGACCGATCTCGTCGACGTAAGATTTACCAAGTCACACATATTATAAGATTTATAATATAATATACTACAATGTTTATATAATAATAAAAAAAACAATAATTACGATAATCAATTGGGAAAAATAGGTAAAAATTTATAACGAAATGTATAAAATATTTATTTTGAGATAAATTAAATTAAATGGGCAATTAAATACATCGTAACTATGTTATCTCGGAATTAATAAGTTATTTAATTAAATTAAATGAGAAAAACCGTTAACTAAATATACGATGCTGTAAGAAAATCGATCTACTCTTTATCTTTCTCTTTTTGTTTTGAAGAAACTTTAAAAGGATGAAGATAAAAGGTACATAGTTAATGAAGGCAGGAGGAGGAAGAACTCAAGGTCTCTGGTGAGTGTCATACTCAGGGACCGGAAGTACCTTCTCGACTGGTCCACGTTGCATGAGACATCGTGTCTCTTTTATGGGGCCAGCTGGACCACACATGCCCACCCCAACAACCTTCCTGCCTTCTCTCTTGCGACTTTAAAAACGCGTACGTCTACAGGACTAATTTTATAATAATCCTTCGTCATCTCAACCTTTCACGAGCGCACAAGCATGCACTCATGTTCGATATGATATGATATCATGAACAGAGTAAAAAAAAAGAAAGAACATGAACTCACCGGCCGATTGATGTGTGCTGTTGTCCGCATCATGATAAGCCTCCACTATCAGCGAGAACGTACCCTGTAAACAGAAAAAAAGGTTACGTGAGTCTCGTACGTTTCTCGATCAGAATAATCAGCAAATTATAACAATCAATCCGAAAAACAAAAAGAGAATTCCAGGAACAATTTTAGCCAAAATTAATAATTAAATTTTGTAATTAGGTTAATTAGGTTTAATGATAATTAAAAAGATGTCATACATATTTTACTCGTATGCACTTTCGAAATATAACGGTAATGCTAGAGAAATATTTCCGTGGTGAAAGGGTTAATAACAAATTAAACGTTTCACAGTGTGCTGCGTCACGTGCACACCTGTCACGTGTTGCCACGCGTCCGCCCATCGGAACGACGAGCGTGCACATCAAGAATGAACGAGGAGAAATGGTTACGCGTCACTGGTAAAGGGAAAGGGAATGGGGCCCGCAGAACGCAAGGACAGGGAGACAACACGCGCGAAAATCACCCCCTTTCGAGTTATCGTCGAGGCACGAGGGAAATTGCAACCCCACAGGGGTCAACTTCCATAACCACATGATGTACCCTCGATGTAAATCACACGTTGCGTTAAGATATACATGCGCACGTGCGCTGACATGTAAAACTACGACCGATTGTGCTAAGTAAACCATCTAATGAAATGTCATTAGGCAATTTGTAAGTGCAATGCCACGATCGGCTAGCTAAATTTACGCTGAATTTATCCTCCTGCCCCGATTTCATGAAAATCTTCGATAATTCTTGGAAATCGTTGACTAACATGTTTGAGTAAATCTTTTCGTCCTGTATACATCTTTTAATTAACAAGACGAATTTCTTCAATCCAAAAATTAAAGTCAAAAAGAACATCCGTTCTAAACCGCGAAAAAAAAGAACAGTTTTCATCCCTAAATGAGAAAGAAACTTTGGGGGCTCGCTGTTCACACATGGCTGCTCTGAACGACGTAATTTAGAGGCTGAGGGATACCAGGTAGAGATACTCGAAACGACAGCTCGTAAATACCGTAATGATGTTCTCCCGTCGTCGAGAAACCACACGAGGTAACTACAGTCACTTCGACATGTTGCGACGAGACACGGCGTTACCGTGTAATACATGTACGTGTTGTATGCAGCATACCCTACAACTACACGTCTGTATAGTGATAATGTGTCGTTTAATTATTTAACGTCACATGAGCATGTACAGTAAATACCGAAAGAGAGCACCGCGCGACTCGTGATATTATACGCGACCTCGTTAGTCGTTGCCACGCTGAGAATAATAAATGTTTATATCCGCCGGCGTCGCTATTCCCGTGTTTCGCCCGAGTTCCCGTAAACGAGTCCCCTCGGTAATCTCATGGCGAATGTCATCTCGCACATGGAAATTTATGCGAACTCCGTTACGCAGCGCGCTCTCATCTCCCGAGCTTTCCTTCCGTTTTAAACGCAATCTCGATATAAAACTCGAGACGTATAAAATCAAAGCCGAGACAAAAAAATAACACAACAATAAGATTATATTATAAGTATATAAATGTTAAAATAAATCAATATTTTTAGATATATGTTTGGTAATGCAATCAAAGAAATATTCATTTGAATTTAATCAATCGATTTTTTGTCAAGTAATTAGTTTCTCACAAGAAAACACATCATCATTTAACGTTATTGACGCATCTATATTATTTTTGACCATTATTATCTTCATATTCCGCACATATTTATATGGACACCATCTAAAATTAACATTACGGTGTATAGGTACGCATTCGCCCTTCGCCGCGAAAGGGTTGAAGGACGGTTGGAGGGAGCAATTTGTTTCTGCTAAAAGAAGCGAGTGAAGAAAGAGAGGCACAGGTTGTAGTGCATCACACACATACACATACCTTTTACGATGGGATACCGAATGTGCGAGATGCGGTTCGAGACCGGTCCAAGAGCCTCGGCTACGCGAGAGAAGGGCGAAAAAGTGACGAACACGAGAGAACATGCAGAACATATTATAGTAGGCGTAGACGGAAGCGAGACGAGAAACATAGAGAAACTATACCGCCTTTTTCTCTCGCGGCAAGGACGCGTCTCAAAGTTTAGACACGCGGGACGTGTACTTTACGAAAACGAGAGAAAAAGATCGTCCTCGCGGTAGGAGCAACAAATCAGGAGGAATAAAAGAGAGAGAGAGAGGGAAGAAGAATAAATCGTCGAGAAGACAAATGCCACCGTGATCGTCCGCTAATTTATTACGGTGGATCGGAATGAAATCGGTGAGGAATCGCGGCCAGGCGTTCGAAAAAAGGCGCGGTTCTCTGCGGGAACAATGCGCCTTGGCGGGTACGGCGTGTGTATGTACGTATACGTGTGCACCGGTAGCGGCGATTGCTGACGACTTGCGCGACGCGCGGTCGCGGAAGGCGGGAGGAGAAATCCACAGGACGATAAAGACGATCGGGCGAAGAGGGATATGCCCGAGAGGGAAGGAGGAAAGGAAACGCGTCCTCTCTCTAGCCCGATCCTTTTCCTCGCGGACGCGAGGGATGACGAGGAGAGAAGAGCCGGAGAGGTCCTCTCTGGTGCCGACTGGCGCGCGATAGAGCGAGAAGTCGAATACGACAGAGGGAGAGGCGACAGGCGCGGCGCGGCCGCTACGATAGAGCGAGAGCCGGCAGGCGCGACGGCCGCTGGCGAACGAGAAAGAGAGGAGAGCGAGCTGCTCGCTCGCTCGGCAGTCGGTTCCCACGGCTGCGCAGCATACCTCCACCTTCTCTCGCCTCTCTTTTCCCTTCTTCACCGCCGTCAGTCCGAACACCGCGCCGCACTCCGCACCGCTTTGTCGTCCCTCTTCTCGGATCCGCGTGTGCTCCTCTTTCGATCTCCCTCCCCCTCCCCCTTCTCTTTCTCGCGCAAATCGCCCTCTCTGTCTAGTGATTCTCTTCTTCGTCTTCTCGTTCGCTTCCTTTCTCTCTTTCTTCGTCGACTCGCGTTTCTTCACGTACAACAAGACGTAGCTGCAATCTCGGAGCGCGAGCGCGTATATATACGCGCGTATTAATCATCGCGGAAGACGGTCGCGTAGAAGAAAAGGGAGAAAGAGAGCGAACGGTCTACATGTAAATGCATCGTCGTCGGCGGCAGAGTGTCGTTGCTCGTTATCCGCGGTTTCCTCTTCCTCCTTTCGATGCGGCCGCGAAAATTTCACCATCGTCCCTATTAGCCATCGCGGAAACACGTTACCTAATCCCAAGAACGCCCGTCGCTATGCGCCGAGAGCGACACATCCAGGAATGAAAGAACGCGATAAAAATAAACGAGTGACGGAAGGACATCGATAGACAGTTGCGATGCAATCAATTTGTAATATGAAATCGAAGGTGCGAACGAATAAGAGATATCGCAAGCAGAGTCGAAATCTCTCGGAATATTTTCAAGTTGTATTTAAAAAAGTATGTGTATTTCATATAGGTGTGTTACTTAAGTTGTATTTCGAAATTAGAGAAATTGGAGGATACGTGAATATTCCGAAAAGTAACACTGGGTAATTACTCGTAAATGGAATCAACATGAATGGTTACAGCTCTATTCTTTCCTCGTTCACCGTAATGCGAACAAAAGTTACGCTTTCACAGGCCATTCTTAATGCGAAGCGATGTGGCCTGTTTTATTAATGCATGCTTTGATCGGGCCGGTCATTACTGTTTCCAACTTTCAACTCTTATTGTAATCAATTACGAGTCGTTGCACAGAAAAGATTCATTATCGATATGAAAAACTATCCTTCTTTTATTAAAGGAAGAAGAGAATATCATGGTTAGAACCTTCTTTCGATTTACAAGAACGATCGTTATATGATTGTGACGCTATCGTATCATATAACAATGTATTTTAGAGTATGTAAACTGGGAAAAACAAGACTCACGACGCACGATGAAGTCGATAATGACATATATCGTTCGTGTCGAGCAACAGTACATGGCCAAAGGGACGAGTCAGTTTGTCAGTCAATCAATCAATAAGGTTCACCCACGCGTGTGCATCAGCTGATCTGTACCTGCATGACGGAGAAAGGGTGAGGGTAGATACGCACTCTCACAAGCCATATTTTCACTTTGTCGACGTTATAGGGGAAAAGACAGAGCTGTGTAAACAGTGACGTCATGTAACAGAAGTTTCGACGAATTTTAGGGAGGTTCTATATAACTCTCGAAATAATTTATTAATTTCTCAACTGTCTTAATGCAATAATATTCCTATTAATTGAAGTGAAAATTGTGGGATGAAGCGTTTGACGCGCATGAGATTATAATTTAAATATACTTTTTATATTTTATTCATACTTTTTATTTGTACAGTGGACTTTGTACAGTCACTCTGAACATAACACTTCAAAAGCTACGAAATTGATGCTAGGTGTACACCATTGTCAAAGGTGACAGTTTTTCGCCTTCCATTTTATCATGTGAGGTCTTTTCACCCTTTTATACTTACAAAATTCTTATTGGAAAAAGACATATGCGCGCGACAAAAGAACAACAGGAAACATACGAGTTTGGAAGAGGAAATGGATTAAGAAGCTTCCACGTAAACGACACCCCCGAGCGACGTCGTAGTCTGCGAGATGAGAAGACCGGAAGTGCATCGGGAGAACGAGGCACCGGCCGTTACTCGATGTTTTTGCACTTTTGTAAAGGAGTAAAATCAAGCTTGAATTCAATTGCAGCGAAAGGGAACTTGCCGAGTTGTACCGTAACAAACGAATTGCTTCGATTGCAATTCATGGAGAATCCATTCTATTGTTACATATGGGGAATCCTATTTTAATATTAGTCTATGTTAGTTGAAGAATATATTATTTGGAAGTACAAGAATCACATATGTCACCTGTCAAATGAAGTCCATTTAAATGATTATATAAAGCTTTGGCTAAAAGAATGTGGACACATATATATAAATGTTATGTATACGTATATAAAACATACATGGAAAGTAAATGTATATATAAATGTTAAATGAATAAATGTTATGAATAGAGTGAATATCTTTCTTCATATTTCGCTAAAACGTGTTTGTTGATTTCGAGAAAAGGCTTCGAATCGAAATAAAACTCTGTCGACGCGTAATAGGTTCTAAGTTCCGCAGTTCGTGCTGTGACACGCACACGAAAAGGGAAAGAAAAGGAGGAAGGAAGGAAGATAGCGCACGCAGCAGACACAGGAATTAACCGCCGGTAGGGAAAGAGGTCGATCGCGTGCGAGTCTCGCAAGCTCGCACGCGCGGGGGAACTAAAAATACGCATCAGCGGAGTTTCAGGAATCGAGCGTCACTGTCGCCGTCGCGTCGTTTTGTCGTCTCCCTTCTTCCATCCACATAATTCGGGTTAAACGTAAGCGGCGTCGCGACGCGCCGAATCACCTAGTCGCTGTCGCCACCCTCTCCACCCCGTACATGTAGCCATTCGTTCGTTCGTTCGTTCATTCGACCTTTCGCCGCTCGTGCCTTCGTCTGGGACGCGAATCACGCAGCCTTTTCGGCCGTGGGACCCACGGTTCGCTCGCTCGCTAGTTCGGGCCCCACCTTCTTCTCCCTTCTTCCTACAACGCGATTCCCATCACTTTCGCGGTTCCCTCGTCCGCTGCCTCTCACTTCCTCTAGTCTCGGTCTCGCAATCGCGTTCCACGAAAACGCATTTCGGAATGCTTATGACGCTATATCCTCATTATAATTTCGATAATATCGTGTATTACGAAATCACATTTATAAAAATTGCATTACATGTTATAGACTAATGGATCCATCCCTTCTCTCTCTTTCTCGTAAAAATTGATACTTGAGACCTCTAAACTGAAGTTCGACTATCCTCGTTCTGTCAATTTCTGCAGTCTCGCTCGTGATTTTCTTTGATAATTTTCTTAATTGAGACAAGTCTCGATAGCCGAGCAATATTTTAATATTCCTTTAACATTAATATCTACCTTACAATAAAGCGTGAGATTGATCGCGGAAGGAAGTTGCGGTGATCGGCTAAAAATAGAATGGCACGAGACGGTGGAGTTCCCAGGCGACATAACGAAAGTGGGAAAAGAATGGTGCGAGTAAATAAGTGAGCGTGCACGCGCGCGCGTGCGTGCTATTAGCGCGAGTGCGCGCGGAAAATCGCGTAAACACGCTGCAGGCGCGCCCAGGCGAGCGACGGTGCGCTCACTCGCGAGAAGCGTGCGCAACGATCGAGCACAGTAGCCGCACTGTCGCTAGTCGACTCGTGCTGTTTTAATAAGGCGGCTCATGTACACGAACGTAAAGCCAATTAAGGCGCGCGCATAAGAGACCGCGGCACGCACGCATGCACGCACGCATAAGAGATTGCAGCGTCTGCGAAGGTTACGATTATGTATCGAGACGACGCATGCCGCTGAATGACATATCACAGATATTCCTCAGGGCGTCCATCAAAAAATAATTTACGGAACAAGTAGAAGAAAAAATTGCTTTGACGAGAATACCGATTTGCTTTTAATGAAAATTTTTCTATATTAAAAAAAATCAATTAAATTTATTAAAAAATATTATAAAGAATAATTTTTTAAATCTGTTATTAAAATTCCATATACGACTTATGTAGGTAAATCTCCTAAAAATATGTACAAATTGTATATGTGATCGGTAAAATGATTATTTTCACGAAGTTTATATTCTCAATCTCGCAGAATTATGTTGCTAATTATGCACGAACATTTAATGAACCTGGTTATAGCGATGGGAAGACCATTAATTCGCGCATTTCTCGGTCACACACTGCACGGAAGTGATTTACGCGCATTGCACGTAACTGTTATTTATAGACTATTTTATCGGTTCTCGCTCGTCCATAGCTCGAGTATACGGCTTGCCTGAGTCGCGAGTCAATTTACTAATTGCGAACTCGGCTGTAATCAGCGACAACAACGAGTTAATTCACTTTTTCACCGTCCTTCGTTATATCGTGGCGTAAAAACATGTCATATAATAGACCGTTTATGGAATTTATTTGTCACAATACCATTAAATTTAAAAAAAAAACAAATCATTATGCAAGTAATCAATATGCAAGTCATTGGTATGCATATATAAATGTTACGAATCAAATCATATTGGTTAATAGCTTAACTTAAAATGAAGTTGTCTCTCCCACCACTTTTTTCCTCAATTCTCTTTGTGTAAAATTGATCTCTTACGATACATAGAATTTAGAATGTAGTTAAAACAGTTCTCGCTTTTGAAGCTACGAAAATAAATCGAGTACTCCAAATAGCGATTGCGGCTTACGTCGGTTTCAAGTTATTTCGCCGACACCCCAAGCGGAGTTAGCGATATCCGGCATGAGCGCGTCAGCCAGAAATCGGTCAGGAACCACCAAAAGTTCTCCGCTGTGACCGTGTCTTCCGAGAACTCGACTTCGTTTGATGATGCTACATCAAAGCAGATGTCGGGTATCGGCAATTTCTCTCTTCGGGATAATTTCGACATCGCGCGATAATCCTATCAGCCGCCGAGCTGCGGGTTCAACCGGTGGTGGTAAATGTCGAAGAACGCACGTGCCTGTACCATCCGGGTATAGATGAGAAAGAGAAAGAGAAAGAGAAAGTGAATTTATTTCACCTTAGGCTCAAGTAAAGCAACCAACAGATACATAATGTGTTTATTATAAGTATATTCCAAAAAGAAAATCAATACTTAAAAAAAATGCAATTTTGTCATGGCATTATCTTTGGAAACAAATAAAAAAAACAAAATTGAGAAGCAAAAAGTATAGAAATTAATAAAGAATGAAAAAAGAGCGTGAAGGAGAAGAAAAGATGAAGAACACGATCGATGTGAGAGAGAAGGACTCGTTAGACGCGTGAGGGGTGCCATATGGGTTAGTAAATTTAACTCTACTCACGAGAAAGCAACCACGGAGAGCGAGCAAGAGAGCAAGAGAGAGAAAGAGCAAAGACACGGTACGTGGGAAGTGTGCAGAGGCGCAAAAGGCCCCGGCCATCTGCTGCCGGCGGCGGCCCTGCGTCTCATAGTAGAACCATAGTCAGAAATGCGCGAGCACCGATATGAGAAGATTGACGTACGCCCAAAGATACTGTACATTGGCGCGCAGTTCGTCGCTTTCAGCTTGAACACATTGAGCATTCGTAGAAATGTAAAAAAATTCACTGAAAAATATGAAACTTAAATTCTGAAAAAATGTGAACTTACATAGTAGTTACAAAATCATTAGAGTCTTGTTGATTGAATTGAATAAAATTTCTTGGATTATATAAATCATGTTACATCACATGCACCTTGAGAGCTCTTACATAATTTCATAAAATCATCAACGTCCTTCTCGCTATCAATGCTTCATGCGATATGCAATATCGATTTTTCTATATCTCTTTCTAGACATATCAAAACAAGTGAAGTATAAATATCTTTATACGTGATGTCAATTTTCCCATCTTCTGCCCTTGGATTTTCATTTCTCTACTTGTACTACATTTAAATTTCGACGCCTATGAAAACCAAAACATCGCCAACAACAGCACAAGCAGCATCAACAACACCAGGAGGGAAAGACAAGTGCTACTCTCCCCTTGTTCACTCTCTCTTTTCCTTTTTCTCTTTCTCCGTGGCATCTGCTAACTCCCTCTCTCCCATCTATCTATCTCTCGCACTCGTTATCTTTCTCTTTCTCTTGGGTTGCACAGACGGCTGCATACGCATGCACGCGTGCAAGCGACATCGGCAGCACGCGTCGTACGTGCCACGCAATGCAACCCCTATACACGCGCTCTCTATGTTTTTCTCTCTTTCTCTCTCATTCCTTTAACACAATCAACCTGTCTATACGCCATAACGATCTCGTTGCAACGTGCGCGCGAAAGTAGGAAGGGAAAAAGCAGATGTAAGAGAGTGCGTCGATCCTGCACGTTCACATCAGGCGTTGCGCACACGCGAGAGAAAGAATGGATGGAGAAAAAGCACGTTTCCCCCTTTTCGTTAATTGCGCGCGTCAAGCGAGGCAGAAATCAAAGTCGTTGTGCGAGCGAGAACGGCCGCCGCTGCCGACCTGTTGCAAATGCAACGCGACCGACGACGCGTGCAAAGTCTCCCTCGCGACTACTCGACGCACGTACTTCCTACATATGTATATCGTACACACATCGAAATTATATCGCTAGAATGACCAGTTGATTCGAGTTGCAAACATCGCACGCAAACGTATTTTAAACCCGCTTACATACTTCAACATTTATTTATATTTATATCGTGAAATCTTTGGTTTTATAATGATACTCGAACACTTTTCAAGACAAAATCTGATTAATCATTCTGTATAACGGGATGCATCATCGATATTGTAGCCATCTCCACGCGTACAATACGACCTTCAGAAGCTGCAAACCGAACAGGTTTTCAGTCTCGCATGCGAAACGAATTCTCACGAACAACTTCCGTGCAAATTAGTCGGTTGGTTATGCGAGACGAGAGCAAAACTATGCGATTGTATTTCCCGCGCGAGATAGCATCGCGACGTGTATTACAAAGGGCAGCGACTTCGACTTTGTCCACGCGTTAACCTAAGATCTTTCGCGTATATGATTTCCTTCGCACGAGAATTCCGCGAATTCTTATCTTGGTCTCGTTCCGGTGTTTGCTGAAAATGAATTAGATAATGCGCATTCGTTCGATTAACATCCACTAACTAAATGGACAGACGAAAGGATTTCCACGCAGCCAAGTTCGCATCATAATCTAATTTTGGCACTAGCTTTTAAATTTCGTTATATCAAAAATATGTATTTAGTCGATTATGAAACAACGCGTGCCGGTTTTATATAATAAATCATTATGAAACTATTTATACTTGCTGTAATGAAAAATTCGTGTTACTAATGATTGAAGAAAACCTTCCAAGTTCCTTTTGATTGTATAACGCAGAGATATTTAACCAACATGCGGAGAAGAATGCGTATAAAATACGTATAATCGTTGTTGCTCAGGTGATCATGTAGTTTTTTATACTGTTTTGCAAGTTATATCGCCGCCGGTGCGACGTTATATGGAACATACTGTACTTGTTATCTATCACTACACGGTCGTCAACATTTCTTACTTCCCACATTGAAAAGTTTATGCTAATCAGAGATTCCAGCAAAAAATCTCCAGTGCATGCTTTTTGTAAGTCTATCGTCGCGCGTCGATACACAATTCTCATGAAAATATAAATTAATGCGTATAATTCGACAATGATATATCGCTTTTAAGACGTTGGACTTATCCTACACATATACGAATATGATGTGATATTATTAGATATGCAAAGTGTCTTGCCACTCATCACATATCATATATCAGCCGTAAAAAGCTTGATAAACTTTCTCTCAATAAAAAAAGTTGCTGAATAAAAAATAATTTTTTAATTTTGGGAGTATTAAACATCATAAAATTTAAATTAATATTTACGTTGATAACCGAGACATATGTACAATTTTTATTCAGTTATGTCGTATAAGCTTTGTTTTCCAAGATAATTCGAGAATGAATACCAGTGAGAATAATAAACATAACTAATCTAAAATGTAAACAAAAAGACTTACCGGCCACGTGAACTCGAACGGAAACCTGATGGGGTTGGTGAAGCTCGGTAAAGCGACGTTCGCGCTGAGATTAATCCTGTTCTCGCCGAGAACGGGTGTCACGACGTCGCCATACGTGCACGGCGACGTCGTGTCGATCTTCACCTGGTACTGCTTCAGGCAAACCCGAAACCTCGTCTTACAGACCCCCGAGCACTCGCCTGTCTTGGACGCGCTGCCGGAACAGCACTTACCCAGGCTGTCCTTGCCGAACTCGTTCACGAAGGACTTTAGCCTCAGCTCGAACACCCCCGAGGCGTTCACCTGTAAAACACGTGCGTTTTATTTCTTCGAGAGGTTAACATAATTTGGTGCTCGTCATTTCAACTTGTCGACGTGCGAAATTTCCAAAAGCTAATGGCAAACTAAAATTATAGATTATAAATCAAAATTGAAATTTAAAAAAAATGACATTTAAAATTGTAGAAATATTAAAATCGCATCAATTTTAAATAAAGATTTGCTTTTGTATTTACATTACATTAAAAATTATATCACGATTATGCATTAAAAGTTCAGAATTACTGTACTCTGAAAAATATATGAATATAAAGAATTAAAAATTTACAAATATTTAAAAAATATTTATAAAATACCTGTCAAGTTTTTTTATAAATACTTAATCGCGAATATATTGGAGATCATGAGTAGAAACGTCTCTTCGGTAAGTATTAAATATGATGGGGCATGTCGACAGTCTTTATAGCTGTGACACGTGCAATTGTAAAATGATTTTAATATGGTGGATCTGGTCCACAGTTGTCGACGAATCATCATGGGGCACGAAAAAAGAACTTGGTATCAAACGAAGCTCTCTCTTCTTTCCATCCGCGAGACGGGAGACGTCGTCTCGTGCCCCATGATGTGAAACGCCGCAGGAGCACGTGTGCGCGCACGTTTTTGCGAACGCGTGTCACGCACGTCTCCCAGGAGGAGAGAAACGAGCCGATGCGACAAAAACTGTGCATCTCGCTCGCTCGTTGCGCGAGAACGTATCCCAAGAGGAATAATATTGTTCGTCGTCACGCTTCGCCATTATAATCAAATTGTGAAAATATAATATACTACGATTTACCGCAAATTCGACGATTCTGGTTTTTATCTGTGTCTGAATAAAGTCGAGTTTGGTTTAGTTGATTAGCATCATGTTTCTTGCTCTATCTTGAGATCAGTGACTTTCAAGCGTTCAAAATGGCTCGTTATTATAATCTTAAAATCTTTATAAAAATAAGATAGTATAATAATAAAAAGAATTAATTATTATATACAAACAAAATGTTGAAAGAAACATACTTCACATACAGAAATATATCGTTTTTATGTTAATTCAGATATTATTTTGTCGAATGTAGAAAGAAGCTCAAAATGAACATTTTTCCTTGCTATTTGACAAACTGCCAGAGCGCTATTATTAAAACCGACGAATATTCCTTTTTGAAATGTGTGGATGCAAACCGCCTGCAAAAAGAGGCCGACCGACCAAGCTCGTAAATGCATCAACGCTCTAGTTGGTTCGCGAAGCTTAACGAAATTACTGAGTAGAGACCCAGCTCGAAGCGCAAAGCGAAAAACGGCGAGTCGATTAGCGCGTTTTTCGGCAACGTAAAATTATCGTTGGCGATTAACTAGCACGATCATCACGCTGTCAAATCGCGACTTTGTCTTTCCGATCGAAGGCAAAATACAGTCTTGATTATTTTACTAGATAATATATAAAAAAAGTGTAATGTAGCAAAGAAATAATTGTTGAGGGAAAAAACGTATTAGTCAAGGTTTAACGATTCCTTCGATACATCGATATCGTCGCGATTGAGCCGATATGTCGTGTAAACAGTATTAATGTCAGGTACTCTCATTTTTCCCATCTTGTTAGTCGTCGCGACGCCAAGAACACAGTAATCGGGGATGTATGTACGAGTGCGCACACGAATGCGCTTCCGAACGAAGCTTCCCACGAGATATTGTATAGCCGAGAGCGAACGGTTAAGTTCTTTAGTGATGTCCGAACGACGAGCTCGGCATTAGATTTCCTTTATCGAACTCCCATGGTCTCGCGATCGCGTATCTCGCACGCATCGATTACGCACACCATTAGCAACTTCGTGATCCGTCATGGAGAAGTGGAGTAAGCGGTATAATCGTGTGCGCAGGGTAATTTAAATCAGCTGACGCGTAGATATATGAATAGTATCAGCGAACAAAAAGCTCTTTCGTACGTATACATATATGATATTGTACACATACGATATTGGACAGCTATGATCGACAAAGCTCACGTCAAGTTCGAAAAATAAGACATTCTACATGACCTCGTGTGAGATAAAAATAAATGTCCGTTCGCGGATGCAGACTGTATCGCGAAGCAACTAAACGACTCTCATGGTAATCAGTTATTTTTAAAGCATAAGAATAAATAATACATTTACTATATATACAATTTACCTCGCGCTCAACGCAAAACCTACGCAACTACCTGATCTTCCGACTTTATTTACTTAAACACAAACGTCGTGTTCGGTGTCAGGCCAAGCGCCCTTAGCGATAAGAACGGGTCTTTGTTGCCAATCACTATCGCTGCGTTTGAAGCGGGACACTCGATGCAATTGTACTCGTCGCGATCTGTCCCGTTAGTCCGCATCCCGCGAAAGTAAACGATTAAACGAACACGCACCGCACGCTTATATACATACACATATATACCTCACGCACCTCGAAGCTGCCCTCACGATGAGGAATCTCATTTTTGGCGCGCTGGAAAGTTATTCTGGGAACGGAGAATGGCCGCCACGCGTATTTACGGATACACACGGCACCGACGGTGCGTTTCGTCACACACAAAACGATTTTCGCCGCCCGGGCCACCCTTCAGACGCCTTTGAGGCGTGTCTCCTTCAAGAGGTCGCGATCGCACACCCGATGCACACCTCAGCACCTCGGCACTGGACAACAAAGGGACTCTGCGCTCGCCAACAATCGGCCAAAGATCCTCCACGAAGATCGAGAATAAGCGATCGAGAGACGAGTCTAATGCGGTTTGAAATCGCGCAACATCGGGGAGAGAGGAAAAACGAATATAGAAGGAGAAGAAGAGAGAGAAGCGGGGCTAGACACTTCTAAAAGAGTGCATCCAGATTTAGAGTTGGGTGTACCGAATACGCCGTTAGAGAGACTCCTTCGTAAAAGAGAACTCTTCGAATGATGAAAGAAAGTTTTAGAAAAGAAAAAGAGGGCTGCGAGGACAATATGTTAACCAATTGCAGAACAATACAATCAATTAAACTGTCGACTTGAAACAGAAAAGGTATTATGAATGAACAAAGAGAAACACGAATAGAGAGCGACTGATTTCGAAGGGCCAAATGTGGTATTCGATATTAGTTGCAAATTTAAATGCGTCTATATTGTTGATTAAATTCAGTTCAGCAGAGATTGATGATTCTAAAAGCGAAGTAACATTTCGTTGTACGGTCAAAACCGTAAGCAACGCTAGGAGATAAGTACAAAGGTAGTCGAGCACACAAACGCGAAGGATCATGGTAGACAGAAAGAAGAACGCACGAGGAATGGGAGGAAGGGGGAAGTCGGGGGAAGATCTCTCCCAGGAAGAATTCCCTCGGCATCCGTACGGACAGAAGAAACTGAGAGAAGAAACGGGCCGTATAATACGCGCGAAATGCATCGCTCGTCGCATTCGGAATCGCTCGTTTCAGAGGCTATGTAACATGAAAAAAAAACTTGAATTGCGAAGCACTAAAGAAAGAAAGAAAAAAAGAGAGTCGGTTCTCAATTCCGCGACTGTCAAACGCGATAGAAGCTTAACAAGTACGAGAAACGCACGATCGCGGATAATTTGTAACTAAATAAATCGGAATAAACCGAGAAACTTAACGTTTTATTTTCACGCGGGAAAAAAAGTCGGAATCGTGACTCTGGAGAAAAGTGTTTCCCGCGGTGCTCGACTGATTCATTCGTTGGATTATCTCGTCTCGTATGCCGCGTTCTATTCAAATTGACTCTTCGATTTATGGTAACTAGAGAGTAATTCACCGTCATTCACCGTTAGCCGTTAGAACGGAGTTAGCGGTTCAAGGTTAAATATTAGAGAATAAAATTGGGCGAGGCCAGGGGTCGCGAAAGCTTTCGTCATGCCGTTAATCTTTTTTAACGTTAGACGCGAGATTACGCAGAGATTATTCGTCGGGCGATTTTAATCGCGTCGTGCCGCTTAGAATCACAATTGCGCAAGTACGCGAACCGAGCCTCGAACGTATTATGGATCGTTATGAAACGCGAACAGAGTCGAGTCTATTCCGATTTATCTTTCGCATCTTGCGGCGCCTTCCCTTTTCCCGCGTATATTAATAACAATGCCGATATCTCTCTCTCTACAAGCTGTAGCGTATATATACCTGCATACGAGGCGCTTAGTTCGTCGTGCCAAACTCATTCATCGAATCGCGATGTCCAAGGTCGGTAGCTCGAATGTCGACACAAACCTCTTCCTAATATCTAGTAATTACGACGACAACACGTGCCGAGTACTATGTTCGGAGTTTACAGAATAATTCCTCACTCGTATACAACGTAGGTACTTTCGAGGAACACGTATTCGTGTCATTTCCGGGAATCGGACATCGGCTGTGTGAACGTATGTGTGAACATCTCATGTTTTACGGTAACCTTGACACCCGGCAATAGCGGTAATGTCTCTCAGATATGTCGTTTCTCATCTCAGTGATTATTAGATTTTTCTTCCTTAAAGGCACTTGTCTTGGGAAGAACGATACAGCCAAAATTTAGTTGTCGGAATTTCGAAATCACTAATGTCGGTAATGCATTACTATAGTACGTGGTTGTCGAATACAAAGTCGGGAATGTGAATCCAGGATAAATGTAAAAGAGTTGAGCACTAACGATAAGTCGAAAATGTGAGTTATTATTTTGTCGCTTTGTTGCTGTCGCAACTCGAATCCTTAGGTTCGTTAAGCCCAAAGATCAATCCTTCCTGCGCGAGATTATTAGATTCGAGTCTCCTTCAGATCTTACCGTCAGCGAAGTGAAAAATCGGACTAATACTTTAACTAATGTCTACTAACTCCGCGCGCCGACTCAAACATGGCAGGGAGTTTCGACAAGAGTTAAATGCCGACGGCAAGGACAAGACACGGAAGAGACGTAAATCGTAGGATGCAGGACTTACCGCTCGGGGCGTCGGCAGGAGAACGACGACGGCCGTCCACACGAGCATCGTGGTCCACATGTTGACGCGTCGCGTATCCCTCGGTGTTTACACGCCGCCGGCGCTTCCCCGGAAGGCGGCGGAGGCGCGGATGTGAGCGGCAAACCGCGCGCGATCTGCTCGTGTCGTCGCGTCTTCCCGTCGGCGTTACCTGCGTCTCGCCGTGGCACCGCGGGGCTGCTGCATAGCCACGAACCGCGTGCCGGTATACGCTCCCGATGTATGCGAGCCGTCGCCGTGCGAATCGGCGGACGGACGGACGGAGGGGCGCGCGAACGCCGAGTGGTACTCGCGCCGTGCGATCCGCGGCTGAATTCAACTCGTTTGACCACTGTGCACTCCGTACGCGGCGTATACCATCTATTTGGCCGGCATATATACGTACGAACGCGGAGACTTTATATCGCACGCGCAGCTTTTCACTTGTTACACACTTGCCGTTGACACACTTTATTCCAGTATATCCGTGGGACGATACACGCTGAGAGGTTCGCCGGGGTGCAGAGGGAGGGGGGCGCGACGATCTTCGCGTCCACGTACCTAGATAGGTAGCGAGCCAAGGATCCTCTTTATTTCTCTTGCCGATGAATTTCCGTCGTCAGTTTCTTCCTGCTTCACAACCAACCCGTCGCGATCATACCTCCCAGGGCCAACGAGGGAGCACTGACGAACGTCGGAACGACAAACTACAACGCTCTCGTCCTCGTCAATCGTCGCAACAACGACGAGTCACGCACTGATCGCCCGTCGTCGTGCCGCGAGGAATACTCCCTCGGCGATCGGCGGCAGCGCCGTAACGGAGAAGGGCACCGAGGTAGGGCCGACGGGGGAGAAATGGAGAGGGACGAGAGGACCCGATGGTGGGGCAGCCGTCGTGGTAGTAGAGGTGGAGCCAAGGATGCCCGCACGGCTCGTGTGTGACGAGCCGAGGATGAACGAGAGAGAGTCAATGCGCTCGTCGCACGGCGGAAGGGGTCCTCCTTCTCCTTGTACAACCCTGGTAGGGAAGGAGGAGAAAAGGGTCGGCGGATGGTCCGAGTGGAACGAGGAGCCAAGAGCTCACAGACGAGAAGATACCGGCGACGATAGATACCGCTTCGCCGTCGGCCTAATACTGATTGTCGCGTCCGGCCGTCGGCGGCGAACCGGCGATGCGACGCCGCAACGTTCGCGCGTCGCGAAAGTATCAAACTTCAGGAGGGCTGCACGGCGCATACGCGCGCATGTCGACGTAAAGTCACCACGGTGAATCGTTCCCTCTTCGTTGTCCGTCTTCGTCACTCTTCACTCCGGTCGTTTCACTTCTGTCTTTATCCTCCTCACGCTTCTCCCGTCGAAGATGTACGTTCACCTCCTTTTTCCTCGCCGTATATACGCGCGTCTCGCGCCACTGACCGCTGCACTAACGCCACACCGCGGCACTCGAGGCAACCACCGAAAACTGTAGAACAACTGTATCGGCGCGGACTCAACGACAGATGGCGATCTCTCTCGTACTCGCTCGCCCCTGTTTTCCCTCTCCGAAGAGAAAGAGAGATTTACAGGGTACAGGGTCTCCGTCCTGCTCTCACCCTCGCAGAACTACCTCCCTCGCTCAGCAGCGGGAACTACTACTCCCGCGCGGCAATATGTATATATATATATATATAATGCGTTTTCCTCCACACGCGTGCGCTCTGTGCGGCCGTGTGTGCGGGGTGAACGAGTAATCGCACGCGCGCGCGTGCTCGTCACGGAGTGCAGCCCTCGACTGGAGGTAGTGAGGCCGGATGCACCCCTACTTATAATTGTGGTCCCGCCGGTTCCCCCTGCCGGCCCAGCAGGCGGGAGGGGTTGTGCCCGCGACCGACCGAATCAGAAGGGTGGTGGGTAGCGGCTGCGCCGGTGGCGCGGTACGCAGGCCAAGGGGGGGCGCGCGGGGACCGTACGAGCAGGAGGGAGCGCGACAGCGGGGCACCGGGGTGAAGGGGGAAGGGGCAACGCGAGAAGGCAGCTGCAGGCCGGCTGCACGCGCCCACCCCCACCACCGCGCACGTAGCCCCTGTACGATACCCTAGCCACTCGTGCGGACTTCTTGCCTGCTTGTCTGCCTGCTCGCTCCCTCGCTTAGCTGCCTGCTAGCGGACACCTCGGGGCGCCTGCCCCCTACCTGCACCCCCCTTCCTGCTTTTCCGCGCCCCACGTCCACGGTGGTACAGCTCGCGATCGTCCCTGTCCTTCTCCCCTCGCCCTTCCGCTGTGAGCGCCACGATGATTCGTACCCCATCTACGAAACTAGCGGCACGCGCCGTGTGCCACCACCTCGCGTGTGACGTCATACCTTTCTTTCTTTTTAAGCGTGTTACGTTTCTTACGTGCGCGCGCACAAGCAAGGCACGAGCAAGATGTATGTACGTGCGTACGTGCGTAGCGCGTGTCTGGCACGTCGAGCTGTGGATCATTCGTTCGCGATACGGCGGATACCGAGGGGCGGTCATCAAAGATCGCTTCGTTTACCGAAGTTTACGAAGAATGCTTCTTACGTGATGGACGGTTGTAATGAATGAACGTATGGACAAGGGTGGCGGGAAATTGTCATGCGTTTCTCTGGGATTAATTGCAGAATTGTCGAAAGAATAATGAGACGTTTACTAACTTTTTTCTTACTTGTTTAGATATAAATCGTATAATAAACTTAACGAGTAAAGAGTAAATAATTGAATGAAACATACTTACGCGTTATTTATCTAGCGAAACAAGAGTATAATGAAAGAATTGAGAAATTGAGTGTACTGAACCGCAATGTATCCAAGTTGCCGGTATAATTATGTCGCGCGTGCTACTTGGTTGCACCTGCAACTTGTCGAAACACATTATGTCTCACAGAAATATTTAAACCTAATTTCCCAGCTTGATATTTCGCGCATATGGCCAGGAGATATTTTACCAGCTCGATATGTGTCGGAATAAATTCGATAAATCAACTAATTCCGGAAAAAGTTACAAAAAAAGATTTTAAATCAGAACTAATTTTATTTGCACTGTTGCTGATTATCAATTGTAATTTCTCAATAAAAATATCGATGATATTCAACAATATAATAGATTTTGCTTAAATTGTTAATATTAAACTCCGGTATATTAAATAAGAAATAATTACGAAATTGATTCCATTGTTATTAGAAATCAAATATACGAATTATACTTTTCGAACTCCGTGGCACGGACTGCACGAAATAACCGACTTTCAAGGAAATTCGCGTGGTGGCCCCCTAATCTGGATATTTGCCAACTGCCCTAATTCAAGGGTTCACCTTCCTAATACCATATAACATTCGGCACACACCGAGGCAGCGATTGCGCGTCATCTGCGCTTCCTCCTTTCCATTCTTCGACTTGGGCGCATTCACGTCCCGATTCGTGAATGTATGAGTATAAAAAAAATGTTAAGTAATCTTATTGTTTCCGTCTACTATTATGTTGCTAGAGACAGGACTAATTTAAGGTTCGAATAATAAGGTTCTTCATTTTAGTATAAGTTAAATTAAATAAAGAATAGATTCTTGCTATCTGATAGCATTCTTAAAGACTTAATTCGTGAATCATTTCTATCGAAAACTATTCTTGACTTATAAAGTTTATCGTGCTTGCATCAGAGAGGACATTAATCTAAAAATACAATTGTCTATTTTATGTCTCTTTCTCTCCCCCCTCTTCTCTCTCTCACAGTATGACAAGATTATGTTTTATGACAAGCTGCGCACTTATACAAAAAGGGTACACACACGTACACTTGCCCCCTATTTATCTGACACTCTTCCCTAGCGAGTTTTTGCTACGCGAAAGTCTCTGACGTCACTCGTTGCAGAACCGATGGATCATAGGGGACGTCGGATCCTCATTTCTCTTTCCCTCTCCCCTCTTTCGGCCGGAGGACGTGTATTATGCATACGCATCGGTGGTATACGGGGTGACAGATTATTATGGCGCACATACTGCTCCCTAGGCTGCATTGTGTCGGGGATATAATAGCCTGGACCTGTCTCGGCCACGCATCCACATCCCTTATTGTTAGTTAGTACAGAATCATCTCCCTCCAGTTCGCCCCTATTTCACCTCTATCCGAATTTCGCAGGCCTGCGTGCCTTGCCAAGTGCTGTGCAGCCGTCGCAGCTAATAAATCCGCACCGCTATTAAGAAGACTATCTTCAATTTATAGCTCTCCTAAAGCGGTTCATATTCTTATTGAGATTGATTGATTAGAGATAAAAAAATTCTTGTTTTTTTAGTGAATAAATAAAACAATCTTGTGAATTTCTTTCGCGATTAAAAATCGTGACAAATTTAAGTTAAATTTAAAAATATAAAGTAATTACATCAAATCACGTTATAAAAAACGGTTTAAAGATAATAGAGGAGGGATAAAATGTGAGGAATGGAGCAAGAACAAAGTCATTGTCATAGTAAGGTCATTGTAAAATGAGAATCAGTAGAAAAAAATCACAGTTATAATCAGGTAAACAACGTGGTGATAAGTTGTCGGTACGGTACGCAGAAAGAAGCCTTTGTTGTTTTCTTCACCACGTTGTGCATCGAGGGAAGGCCTGGAAGTGAAGGAGAGTAGAGACACCACTACCGTGTCCGTAGCTGTACAGTGTATTTCCGGTCACGAGGTGGTTCAACAGGTCAGACCAACGGGGGAGCCAGATGAAACCACTTCCGGTCCCGGATGCCGTCCCCCATGCCCCTGTTTTTCTTCCTTACTTCACTCCACGTGGGTAGCGTTTCTTTCTTCTCTTCACACTTCTCGCGCCCACCTTGCTTCTCGACGCCTCAGATACAGAAATCGATATTATTTATCGGATAAATAAACTACGATTTGCGAAACGTTATATCATCTTTGCAATTAAAACTATACATGTAATTGAAAGTAGGAAAATAATTCTCAATTTTATTTTTTACATTACACATACATTATTTAGAAGACTGTGATGTCAATTACGGGAAAATTTCGATGACGAAAAGTAGTTCGTACAGAATTTTTGATATATGTACAAACATTTTTTTTACGATTCATACTTGTATAAGAAAAAGCAAAAGTAGAGAAAGAGAGAGAGAGAGAGAGAGAGAGAGAGAATCGCGTTTACACAAAATATACTGCACATCCACGTTTACTCGCATTCGTGTACTTACTCGCGGTTGAGTATGTTCGCTCGTAGCACACGTATATACACAGGCGAATCCATCACTCGGGCCCCCTCCGTTCTTCCTCCGACCATCGCTCTTTCATTCATACACAATGTCAGCACGCATAAACGCAAAAGTTTACGTGCAGCCAAGACCACAACGCGGTCGACAGTGTGACTCGCTCTAGTATGCGTGTACTTTCTTGCAAGAGCGACTCAATGAACTACTGTCGGGAGTTGCGGATTGCATTTCCGCCGACTATGTCCCGCGGGAACGAGAGATTTACTGGGGTTGCACGCGTAGTGATGTCAGTCAGTAATTTCGAGCATTCCATGTGACACACACCTTACAATAAACTTTAGAACTTGTCAAGTCGAAATAATTGCTATGTCCAATTATTATATCGAAGGCATGTACGCTTTTCGCACAGTTGACGTAATTTTACACGAAAAGTTTTAGCTCTTTTATTTTATCATTCTAGGCAAATACGTGATATAAATCAAGCAAAAAAATACTTATGTTATATATTACATGATTGTAACGATTTTATAGTTACACATAACTTAATTGATACAACATATCACGTGTAATTCATTTTATGATATATATTTATAATATATATTTCTTGGCCTGTGACTGTCTTATATTTGTTAATATTTCGTCAAGGGGAAAATTCTCATATCCCGCAAAATCTTCTACATGTCTTAATTCTCCTGTCTTCGTAACATCTGCGACATTCTACGCACCAACTTGACGAAAGACTGCAGTCTTAAACACTTAATTAGCTCCATTCGTTACGTAAAAGCAAAGTATGGTAATATTATTACTTACGAATATTATTATTTTAATCTCGGCCTGCCAGCGATAGTTGTTTCACTCGTAGCCGTATATAGCTGAATCACCGGGAATCAGGTCGGTTGATCTTAATCAATATATGAGCATCGTGAATTTTATGCGATAATTATGCTAATCGAAATTCCTTGACTCGTGTCCATACGAGAGAGATCAGTATTAATATTATATTAGAGAGAGATCAGTTTTAATATTAGACGCAAAAATTTTGGTCAATCACGTCCTTTACAATATGGAGATATTTAACGATAGACATTTAACGATACATTAATATAATATATAGCGTACAATTATCGTGTTTTGCTGGAAATATAATGAAAAAGAATTTTATTTGAATTTATGAAATCGACAATTCTTTATATCACAATGCACACCTTGGTAGGATATCAAATGCACCCGTGATAAAATTCGTACACTAACGAAACGCCGTGCTGGGAAAGTAAACACGGAAAAGGATTAAGTCGAGTGCTTGCGAATCAAACAAACGTACGAGGTTGCTTTTTCGGCTGTGAGAACTCTGCCGCTCGTGCAAACGAAATATATACGTTTGAAAACGCAGAGAGAGAGAGAACGCGCATTCTCACTCGGTCCTTCTTTCCGGTTTCTATCTGGCATCATAAAACAACGTCGTTGTTACACCAGTACGAAATCGCGCGGATCCACCTGTCGTCGCATAAAGTTTTCTCGGGAGACTGATTTCGGAGCGACGACTGTAAAGATAGTTAGCAAAGTTAGAAAGCTCAAAAATAAATATAATTTTTAATAGCATTTTAACTCGGCTCACTCCTCTTCCTTCTTCTCCTCGAAGAGAAAAAAGTCTATTGTGCAATTATAAGTATATTCCACTGTACAAGTCAGATCGTATATTTTTTTAGATAGAAAGAATAGTGTTTCATTAAATGAATAAAATTGCGTTCCATTAGGCGAAACCATGTTTTATTGAGACATTTGCTGAATCGACGGAATAGATCGTTTATCCCCGAGGTATCGTTTCCCAATTGTTGTTTTCCAACGACACAGAAGATACGTGACGAAAAATATGAGGATGTATTTATGATGATTTCTAATGTAGAATCGTATCGTGAGGTTAGCGTGTGATTCATGTAATGATTCGTAATCTGGTTAATACCATTGTGCGGTTTCGAAGTAGTTGGTAAAGATTCATCGAGGGTCGATCGAGAGAGAGAAAGAGAGACGCTGGGAGAAGGTAGTCCATAGTCCCTCGGGGCATAAGTGGACGCACGTATTCCAATTCCACCTGGAGAGACCAAGAAGACATCCAGTCTCGGTTGCTTAATCGCGATCCCGTCGCAGCTGTCAATACGAAGCGCTCTAGATTATCTCGCGAAGAAATATCATGTTCATTTTGAATCGAAAACGCAGAATGCAGCGAGGACTGAGCAGCTTCTCATAAAACTTTCATAAATTATCCTGTTCTGATTAAAAAAAAAAGAGCATTGAAGCTTGATATGTACAGTAAATTTATAGGACGAATGAGAAAATAATTCTCTGTTGTGTTTCTTCGTAAATATCTAATCGAGAACTTAAGAGACTTCAAAGTTACTCACTATTGTGAATAAAAAAGAGAAAATATTTCCAATCACGATGTCGAGTTGTTTTAAACGCAATAAAAGAGGTTTGGAGTAACTCGTTTAAAACTGCTTCCAAAAAGATACTTGAACGGTGCTCTCGATCTCGCGTAAATATCGAGTCGGTCCGACGGCAAGGCGCGGAAATATTTAATACGGGAGCCTCTTCTTCAGAGGACCCAGGCTGCGTGGTAGGGAGGACGGCACGCGTGCCACGCGCCCGATCTCTCCCGAAGAGCAGCGGGTGTGCACGAGGTGCCTGATAGCGATGATAATCTCTCCCGGAGTAACTCTGCCAGCACAATACCCCCACCACGAATCGTAGACCCAACGCGATACGTGATCGGCTGTTGCAGCTGCTGTTTCTCTCGTCGGGCCTTTTTTCTTTCCCTCTTCCTTCCGTTCTCTCGGTCTCCTTTTCTTCTTTCGGCCCGATGTTCCTCCTGTTACTGCTCAATTTCTTCTTTTACACCCTGGCCTCTGGTCTAAGATAACTTCCTAAACAAATAATTCACCCGCTACCTGTGGAACTATCAACTGCTGTCGATAACTTTATCAGTCAAAGTGCGAAATAATTGTAATCAGAACTGGGAATGTTTTTGAAGAACATTTTAAGAAGTTATCTGGTTGTTTTAACTTATCAAAGATTTAAATCTTCACGTTTATTTTCTCTTCTATTTTCACGTGACCACGTTAAGAAAAGATTAGCTATCTCGTAATCATAAGTTTATATACGAAAAATGATGTGCCTTCAATATAGTTGATCCATTGAATGATCGATGGATTCGATAGCAGGAAGAGCGCCCGTACTCTCGATCTAACAAAGACCAGGACACCATCATTGTCTATGTTCACGCTCCCTTCATGATTGTCGCTGGTGGACCCTGTGGAGAAGGGACAACAATACTCTCGATAGGTACTTGAGTAGAGCAAATCGGAACGGAAAAGCACACGATTTGCATCTGACTGCAACCTTCGTGTTTACCTGCGTGCTGCTCTTGGCACTGAGAGAGAGGGAAGGTAAGAAACGAGAAAAAGAAAGATCACACTCGGTGAGAAAGAAGCATCTGTTCTTGGATTTTCTTTAGCTAAAAGGCCCCGTGGGAGTGGTACAACGAGAAAAAAGACAAGGAAGATGTGGAAGGAGGGAGCGGGACAGTCGAGAAGCCTGCTGCTTCTTCTTAAAACGAGACGCGTCCTTAGTCGAAGAAAAAGAGGGAAATAGCGGGCGGGAGGGGAGGCGAAGCACGTATGAAAAGTTTTTCCTGATATGCAGCTGCCGTTCTCCAAATTCATTGGAAATTAATTGGTCTTTCGACTATTGAGCTCGATCGTGCGAGGTTTTCTTTCTTCGAGAGTAAAAAGGATAATAAGTCGCACCTTTTGTGCCTGTCGTCAGTTTGTTCGATACCACGTTCTGTAATTGACAGTGTACTCGGAGAATAAGTGATTTCTCGTCACAGAGTAAATGCTAATGAACAGCCTTTTCAGTCGACGCTGAGTCATAACTCGCATAAGCATTCGAAAATCCAACAATATGCAAACGCCGACACGAACCGCAGTTCCCTTTTTAATTTAAGACCCACACGTCTCGGTCGATTTGGTCACACGCTGCACAGACGAATTTCCATTTATAGCGATATATATGTTTTCTCGGGAAAGCACGATGCATACATACCAAATAGTGAAGAAGCATTTAGATTCAAGACATTTCTCAAATCTTAGATCGAACTGAAACAAAATTTAATGTGACTGAATTTTTCAACATGTTCCGATTCGTTTTTTTTTAATTAATCGTTTAATTAATCGTTATTAATCCATTAATAGCTCAAAGATTAACATCTTTATATTTCTTTATATTTTTCTCTTCTTTTTCTCGAAGTATCGGTGTACAACATTCTGTATATCGCACGTTCGTCGTACTTGTAGATTTATGAATTGAAATCTAGCTGGTAAGCCGAGACTACGTTTGTGATCTCGCGCCGGAGGCGTCTCTCCTGACAAGAGGAGCTTAAACACGCGCGCGTTCTACGCATTCCCATTAGCGCGATGAATTCGCGTCACGTACGCGCCGCGTGTGGGAACCGTGGAATACAATACGGTCGTACGCGTGCTTACCTTTATGGTTGTGACGAACCGTCCATTGTTATAATAAAAACAGCTGATACATGCGCTCTGTCGCCTTAATCACCGACATGGCATCGTCGCGCATACGAGGCGTTTCCAAACGCGGAGAAACGATTAAAACGATAAAATATCGCTGATTGAAGACTTCATAAGAGGCGTTTCTTCAATTAATCGATTAGTAGAATCTAACAAATAATCACGTTACGTTATATTATACAGGCTATCGCGCTTAAAACCGATCCTAAATACAAAATATAGTTTTACAAGTTTATTTGGTAATAAACTGTATATTTGAGTTACATTTGATAAATGATATTTTTAATTTAAGAAGACTTTACTTATAGAATAACAAAAACAAATAAGAAACAAAAATAATAATTCTTAAAAGAACAATAAACCTGTATTTTGTGTTTGGGGCCGGTTTTATACGCACTACCCTATATACGTGTGTATTATGTTTGAACATGTCTATCGTTTGTGGAATTAAATTAGCAACTTTTGCATATATTTGTTTTTTAATGTTACAATTTTAGAAAGTTAACGTTCTTTCGTGATCCATTGTTTATTCACATCACACATTGTTGCGAAATTCACTGATTGAGATGAGACACGCTGTTCGTGGAAACGCGGTATGCGATGTCCGTGCGAGTCGCGCGTGTAAAAGCACGAACGTCAACTTAGCATTACGTATGAGCGCTACCGACGCGACGACGCCGACTTTCCCAAAGTACGGCTCCTTCGAGGTAAACGGCCTGTCTTACGTCCTTTCTTCGCGCTTCTACTTCGGTAGCTGCGTGTATTTAACGTGTACGCCAAAGAATGCTGTGTTATTTCGGGACAAAAAGAGCTGCTTCAAACGCAAGAACAAGAATTCGTCTGGATTTCGGCCTTTCACGCTACAATTGACGATTTCTGTTTACTAATTATTGCAATTTTACCGATTTCTGTATCGTAGGACCTTTTGGTACATACTTTGCACAATATAATTAAATCTATCATTCTTCTTCGAAAAAATGTTAGACCTTTTCGAAATAATCAGAAATATTTACATCCGAAAATTAATTTAGTATCCCAGATGGTGAGACTGGAAAAAAACATCGTCAAATCAATTAGCTCGGACTTCGAGATACAAGGGGAAAATGAAGAGACGAACGAGGCATGGAAGCGACCCGGCGTGTTCCTTCATTAGCGAGCATTCGAGCCCATTTAGCGAAACTGACCATCTGACACGCTGTAACGAACCGTAACTTGGTTGATCGCGTGCGTGCTCTTTGCCACTCACCGATCATTCGTCAAGATACATTGCTTCTTAATTAATATAACGGGCGTTTAGCCTGATGACGTTTAATTGATCGATTCGCCATTTGTCGAACCGACGACGAAGAGACGATGGTGAGAAGTAAACAGGAAGCTATCCTCTTCCCCTGTCTCGTGAATTCACGACAAAGCACGGCGCGAACAACAGAAAACTTCGGTCCACGATTCCTCTCTTCACGGCGGTTTTGTTTTCGGCGGCAAGAGGTTCCGGTTAATACAGAAGCGCCGATCGACAAAGAGCACCAGGCTGAAGAGACGTGAAGCGCGGAAGGAAGTGAAGTCGCCGGCCTTTATTTCGCGCTCCGTCTCGACCGCAAAGTATAAACGGAACTTCGTTTCTTCGCCCGTGTGTTCGCTTTGAATGGGTGTGCGAAATTCCGGAAGTTCTCCCAAGCGTCAAAAGGAACCGAGAAAAGTAGTAGGAAGTTGAGGAAGTTTGAAACAGAGAGGGAAGAAAGAGAGAGAAATGAAGACATCGACGATCTTTTTCTGGACGATCTCTCCCTCTCTTTGCGGGAAAGAAGCGATGAGTCTCCCTTCGTACGATGTCGAGGAAGGGAACGACGAGTGACAACAACACGTGTGCCACGTGAGAGTGCGAGTGGGACAAGGTGGTTGTGTATATCCTTAGCGCTCAATATAGCGGAAGCCAAGGTGGTTCCAGCCTCTCTGTACGGGCCATTTCCGCCCACTACCTCTCGACACCTCTCTCTCTCTCCCTCTTTCTCTCATTCTCTCTTTCCATTCTCGTAACCCTCCGTATCTCTGTCACTATGATATCCTTCCCTTTGTCCTTTCTCTCTCCGTACAGACGACTGCGCGTTTCCGAAATTCCTTCACCCTCGTTCGATTTCCTCTCGACACCGCAAACAATGTTTACCCGAGTTATACGATACAAAAAACCCTTAATATGGACGATTATCATTAAAATTTGAAAATTAGTGTTAAATTTCAAGCAAATTTTACGCAATTTGTTATGTATATACATTAACGTATAAAGATTTCTTTAAATGATTGATGTTAAAATTAAAATCCTTATCGGAGTTTAATATTGCTCAGTCCTTGCAATTTTTACAGATCATGTAGTTGCCATTTGATGTGATCCATGAATCTGCGCGGGTACTGGTATCTTAAAAGACTCCGCTTAAAAACTTCGTTTGGCAGAGTGTACCATAAGGCTACTGTCTGACACAAGAAAGGAGCGTCAAAGATAGCTCACAGAATAATAAAAAAGATTCTCTGACAGCCGAAGGGGGGAGGACGATGCGTGCACCAGAAGGTACGGCTGTTTACAAGATAGAACTCGCCAGATATTTGACTTGAATGTCGGGAAGCGAGAGATAAAATTCGTCAAAAACACATTTCAAGAGTGCGAAAAACGGCAATCGAAAATTGAGCGGATTAAAATATGAAATAAAAAATAATAAGTAAACATTTTTTTGTGATTAATTTTAAATCTTCGATGTGTAATTTCTTGATAAAAAAATAGTAGGAAAGTGATGTTGATAAAATTTAAATTGAATACTGCCAAAGAATAAACTAAGGGTTTCTTCGTGAAATTTGCTTGAAAAAGATCGATATTATTGAAAATATAAATATTACAAAAAAGGAAAAGGGTTATAGGACTTGAGAGTTACGAGAAGGATTGGATATAAGATGAGAGATTGAAGGAGCGAGCTCAAGGCCAGATGCGAGATGTACAGACGGAACGGAAGGAAGCACTTTTTATTATTTTTGTTGCGCGTCTCTTTTCGAGACTTCGAGAGCGAACGAGAGCGCAGGAGTGGAGTGTGACGAGAGGGAAAGAGAGTAGAAGGGAGGGAGCGGAACACTCCCCGGTGGATATACGAGGGAAGCAGAAGCTTCCTGTCCCGCATTCGAATGTGAGATCGCTGTTACGCCGTGTGTGGACACGGACACGTGCAGAAGGAAGTAGAATGCGTATGCGTATACACGGGACGGGACGGGACGTACAATGAGAGACTTTTACGTGCCGGATTAGTCCCCCTTGGATTTAATCTTTCTGTTTGAACAGGAACTTGAACAATTAATAATGAGACCTTCACTAAATACACGGCTTTTCATCTCGCGGGACAGGATGTCGTCGTAATCGTCATCACTGCTATCGTTCACCGAAATGCTTCGCATCTGCGATTGGAAATCACCGGTTGTCTTCTCACGTCTTTTTGCGCGAATCTCGCTTTGCTTCGATTTTCGATAATTCAAATTTTGACCGTAAGAATGTACATCATTCATCGGAAGTTTCTGTTAAACTTCACCTCCATAGACTAAAAAAATCGACAAAATATTTTGAATATTGAAAAATTTTGAACAAATATGTCAAATTAAATCTATATTGAGTCAAACCTCTATAGACGAGGATAATTCATCTCTGTCACTTGTTAATAATCTAAAATATAATTCTGTAAACGAGATCGAAAGGAAGCCACAACAAGGCATCCGGCGGTCAAAATTCAATAATTGAGATGTTTGTTTTGACAGTTCGACTTTTGTCTACAATTTTTCGCTTTTTCACGACCATCCTAAGAAACTGCCCTGCAGAATTGCCTAGAGGAGGGAAGTCACCGGGTTGGCTAGGCAACAAGCTCCCACGGAAGAAGGATCAACCGATCCGACTGGCAGAAGCCAGCGGCGGCTACGGAGCAAGAAGAAGAAGCTGCAGCCGCTCGCTTTTTGGGGCCCTTTCAGCTCGCTCAGCTGTCGGACCTTCCCACGCTGCGCGTATGCACCTACCTACCACCTACCCATCTTACTACCTGACTATTCGTCTGTGTGTGTGACTGTGCATACTCGTACGTATTTTGATGAGTTTCGTTGTGTGAGTGCGACTACTACGCAACAACCAAAAATTTGAATCGTGATTATTCACTCACGACACATATGTGTGTCAGGTACGTACGTTTAAATCGGGCCCGTTTTGTAATCGGGTCACCTCTCCTTTGTCTCTCCTTCATCAGAGGAAACGTTTCTTCTCTCGAGAGGACAATTTAGAATGAAATTAAACTCCAGATGAACGTAGTGTTCGTGGTGACATTTTTGGCTTTTTTTTGTTTCCGTTGCATAGGCATCCGTTTACCATCATACAAATTATACCGAATATTTATTTTATTTATTTATTTAACTATCTATAAAAATAATTTAATAAATATGTATTCGTGATATAATTAGCTTATAATTTTACAATTATTAAGCAGCATATCTCTGTTATTCAAATAAAACTCGTGTATATACATTATTAACCTTAATATTTTTCCACGATAAATATTCAACAAATACCTCACCGGGTTTAAGATAATTCTTATTTATTTTGCATACTTTCGACATTATCGTCGTAACAGATCGTGACTTATTGGTACGATTCCACTGTGTGTTGTTACAACAGTGAGTACATCGCTCATTAGCGAGACTTTCCGACAGTGCGATCGCTTTATCACTTCGGCGTTATTACCTCCTTATTTAATCGCGAAGAATTGAAGTGAAAAATGTGTATAAGCGCTCCGTATGGATATTACACACGCGATTTTGCGCGCAGGATCGCCGCACGATACTCACCTGCTGCGTTGCGTACAAGCTACCTGCGAACGGATCGGTTCATCTGTTCCCTCTAGAGACCGGTGTCCGTGAAGAAATACAATCTGAAATTGGATATAAATTTGGAGCATAAACGCAAGAGCGCTAAAGATCTCGGCAAAAATTTTGCGATTTTCACAGAGAAAACCGAACAAAAAGAGAACTTAAAAAAAATCTTAATTTTTTTACGGAACGCACAAATGATAGAAAAAGCCCAGAAAAAGTCTTAAAGATATAATTTCATGTATTTATTGACTAATACGTGGAATTTGCCATATAAAATAAATTATACTGTCGAGAACTTATAAATTTTGTAAGAGATCTCTGGACGAAGATGAAGAAAGAGAAACAAAATTTTAAATTCTTTTTCTTTATGTTTTGTCTATGTACATATCGGTCAAAATACAGTTCTACGAGGTACGCACGTACGAGAGCATGTAAGAAAGCAGTCGCGGTGTAGGATCCTTTCGCACAAGGCTCTTTGCTCCCACGCCCAAACGCTTCACGATAATGTAATTCCTTTTAACCCCGCTGAACCTCGAAAACCGTGGGATGCTGCTGCTTGCTGCCGATGCAGCCTGGACCTGCGAGCAAGCTGCATCTTACCTCTCTCTCGACGATTTTTCAAATTATGAGCAAACGATAAAAAACGCGTCAATTTTAACGTAATGCTCCACATATGGCACTAGAAAACGATATTTTCTATTTTTATCGCAACTTTTTTATACGATTTAGAAAATGAGTTATCCGTATTATCGTCAATTTAAAATTATAAAATTGTTTTTGTTTTTCAACAATATTTATATAAATTGCAGTTAATCAACGTATGTATATGTAGTAATAAATCAATTTAGTTAAACACATGTTTGAAATATGTGATTAAATATATTTTCTGTCGCTGTAATTTGCAACAATTTTGGCAAAAGTGGAAAAATTGAAGCCCCCACATCGGAAAAAATAAAAACCTCGTTACATCCGCTTCTTTTCGTGCGGAACATCGACTGAGAGAAACGAAAAAAAACAAACAATAGCATATTCTCAATTGCAATATTCGAGGTCGTTAACTACCGTTGAGAAACGAAAGTTTTGGTTTGACCGAAATATTATGCTTGTTAGAAAGCCCAGACATAACTCTTGTTTACTGGAAGGAATCGATTTCTCAATATCGCACCTATACCAGAGTTTAGTGAACAATTTCTAGCTCAATTTCCCATTTCGCTATTTTCGTGTTCAAAATGACTCTGTCGAAAGAATCTTTCATTTATTTCCTTTTTTTTTAAATATCATAACATTCGTTTAATCGCCTTAATGGAGCAATTCTTTTAATGTAACAATAACATCGTATTCATTAATGTTATTTTGAATTACATATTCTTTTCCGATGTTTCTCAAAGTATTCACTTTTAAATTTGAGCGCGTTGCACATAACTAGAAGGTGATAAGGGTATCGTCGGCGTCCCAGTGTCGCGTGGTTTCTAAAATTATATCTCGTCGCACGATACATATTTCTCCCCGACGATCCCCCTTCTCAATTTCGGCACTATGTGTATGTTACGAAAATATCTGAACGATGCAATTGCATCATCTGCGCAAACTGTAGATATACTACTGTTATGAAAGCCCGAGTTTTCTGCCGGTCCTACAAAACGGTTCTCTCCCCAAGTTTCGCCAGACTCATCCATCTCCAGTGATAATACGCTGATGGAGGGGGGATATACGCGCGAGCGAGAGTATAAACAACTTTCCACTGATACAAACGGAGCAGCTGTGAAAGTAGAAACTTTTTAACTTACTAAATATAATAAAGGGGAGCTGCGTATACAATGATCGTTCACTACGTGATAGATTTTAGGGAAAAGAAGAAAGAAGTTTAAATAAACACTCAAGTCGATAACACGTGAGTCCCACAAAATTTAAACCATCCTATCATAAATAATATTCAATTAAATAACTTCGCAAACTGTTATAACTATAATTGTTATAAATTTACACATACATGAAAATACTGTAATAAAAATACATTAAAATTATTATACATGTATATAATTAGTTTTAATTTTACTAATTTAATAAATTAATTAAATATTTTTTTAAGGATAAAATAAATAATATTGTTCCGAGAAATATATTTCGCAATTTCCTGTCATTTGCATGATCACAAACAATTATGAAATACTGGTATTTCTCGCAGGAAGGCATATTTCACTTTATATTTGACTATAATTACAATAGGGTTACATACCTCCTCCTGATATGGTACCTTAAAAACGCGAGTTGATATCTTCTTCTCTTCTTTCTCTATCCCTTTATTCAGCTATAATAGTACGCCTCATTAACACATTTTCCACATGTTGCAAACAGTTCCGGTTGCGACATCTCAAATAAAAGAGTCAACCGGTATAATACTTTAAATTGTACATTAGGTTGTCACGACTATATTGCTAAATGTTGACATCTTTTCAACGTAAATTCCCAAGAAGTGTCATGTTAAAAACATTCGTGACGTCGTAATGCGAAGGAATGGGTAATTGAGAGAAAATAATATGGTTAGAGAGATAAAGTAGACTATCATACTAATAACAGTCATATAAGTGGAAGTGAGAAGGTGTTATTTTATTAACACTAATATGCCTCGTACAAAACGATGATTTAAAATCTTTATAATTTGATTGAAATCAATAATTATTTTTTTGTAACTTTTTTTTGTAAAATTTTTAATTAAAATGAAAAACTTAATTAAAACATGTTTCAGTGGACAAATTGATATCATGTATGCAAATCTATTATAAACATCACACGCCAAATCTGCAAATTAACTCTTCTTTTTTGAAAATTTTTTTTTGAAAAATCTTTTTTTTTTCTATTAATCTTCATTGCCTATGTTAAAGCTTCAAATTGTATATGCAAACAGCAATCCACGCATGTGGTGACGACGTGATACGCCGAGGAAGCACCAACCGCATGTCGAGCAGAGGGTGGCCACGACGAAGATGACGACGATGACGACAATGACGATGACGAAGAAGAGGATGAGAAGAAGAGGACGAAAAAACGCTTACAATTTGAGAGTGGGGACGAAGAAACACGCCTTTTGCATGCGCGCAACGGAGAAGAGGATTGTGCAGGAGCAGCGAAAAGGACGAGGAAGAAGCGAGGGAGATGGCGTGAAGGTGCAGATGGTGGAAATCTCGGGGAATAAAGCCAAAGCCGGAAAGAGAGAAAGAGAGGTAAAGAAAGAGAACTTCGATCCCTAGAGGAAGGGAGGAAGAGGTTTTCGCTTTCCTTTTTTTCTTCGAAGATGGGGAGAGAGAGACACGGAAGGTGAGTAGCACCTGGTGGTTGTTAGGGCCGGTGGTAGTGACGGTGCCTTCTGGTGGTGGTGTCAGTGATGATGATGGTGGTAGTGCTTGATGGACGATACAACAGATGCTCCAAAGTACCTTTTCGTATGTAGGTGATGTTGGGGATTCATGACGTCGGCGCGGCAATTTGAAAAAATCAAATCGATCAGTTCTGATCACATTGAGAACTCAAATTCAGCAAACCTATTTTTTCCTCTCATAAAATTTAAAAAAATTTAACATTGACTAAATAACTGCAAAAATAATAACAGAGATATACTCTTAAAATAAGAATTAGTTTATAAAACTTACAATGTTGAAATGAAAACGTAAAGTGAAAAATGTGTAATAAATACATTTCATATTTCCACATGTTTAAGACTTAATTTCAAAATAAATTCTACGAACTAATGTCGTGCATGTAGATATAAATAAACACAAGTACCCAGTAGATATATCTTAAGACAAAAAGAATGATGTGAGTGAGAAGGTAAAAATGTGCAGCTACAGCGTTTCTCTTCCCGGATGGAAAGGATTGTCAGGATTCTTTAGCACCCTCTTGCTGTGCGCCGTCTGGCGTCGAGAATAGTTCTCTCCCTAGGTTTAATAAAAGAAAGGGGTGCGTGGAATCCTCCTGTTCCTGACATGACGCGAGATTTGTGAAGCTTCTTCGCCCCGTTTCCCAGCCCTCGCAGCGTTCGTGTTTCTTGCCCGCCTCCGATGAGCAGGAAGGAGGAGAAAGGTAGAGACCTTCTGTCAGCCCAGAAGGTCCTGCGGGGTGAAATCCTCGGTAGCAGAAGGAGTCAGTCGTGCAGCGGGAACCGATTGAGCAACAGCAACGATTGAACGGGTCCCGGCCGATTAACCGGCTGGCAAACCCTCGTCCTGTTGCGATCGCTGCCAACAATCTATCCTCCTCCTCCTCCTCCTTTTTTTCGATCTCCTCCCTGCATTTGCGATTCCCCTTGAAATCTGTGTTCTATTCCGGACTCTTGACCGAATCCTTTCTTCCGGTCCCCAACACCTATCTGTGTTAATCTTCCGAGTGAAAAATTGCGAGGGTTGTGAGGTTGCCGAAATGTTTTCGCATATCGCATGATTTTAACGATAGCTGACGTATCTTTCATGGTTATTTTTCGAACTTACTTTTATTTAATTTAACTTTATTTATTTGTTATTTAGGTATATTTATAATATTATCTTATATTTATTTAATATATTATCTCTGTCATCTCGAAATTTATTAGACAATTAAATAAAATTATCAAAATTTTAAAAATAATTACGGAGCCCGGTAACTGTTAAATGCGTACAATAGTTACTGATAAGATAATGAGTGTGTGATTTGTGATGCTTCAGATATGTTTTATAAGTATGTATAACATATAAAATTGCATATGATCATGACTCTAATTAAGAATATGAATCTGTGAGCAGATTATCACATATGTAAATAAAAAGACGTTCGAGAAAGGCAGGACGAGAAGTGCAAGAGACATGGACATGTATGGAGGGTAAAGAACAGCTGCAAGACATCTTAAAAAGCATGGAGAATCTTTTGAATCAAGGCCCAGGTTCCTCCCTCTCGTGTCTTTCCCCGATCTTCTTCATCGGTGCAACGATTAACGTGTAACGGCCGTCTTAATGTTGAAACATATGCGGCTGCAAGGAAAATATGAAAATACTTACGTTACGGTCAAAACTGTGCAATAAATTTTTCAAATCTTTCCCAATAAATCGCTTTGTAAATAAAAAAGTAATCCATAAAATATAAATAACAAATACATCCTACGAGACTAAGCAAATTATAATATAAATATGTCAAGATGCACATAGAGAATTCTTAAACAAGTCAAACAGAGAAGTACAAAAATGGCAAAAGTGAATTCTCAAACAATTTAAAATTAAACAGTAAATTATTAGACACGATTTTCTTATCGAGAAACCGATATATTCATTACATTCACATGCGCATCTCTATATTTTTTTTTATACCTGCAAAACGTCCCTAAAGTATAGTGACCTTCCTAAAGCCGGATTAACGAAATAATACCCGTGACGTATTTATAACGTGCGCAATGTTGCAACGGTCGTTCCGAGGTGAGACATCAGATCAAACCGGGGTACAAAGGTGAAACCCGGAAAGGTGAAACTATATATGTATGTAAAAGTTACAGTTGCGTACAAGACGTAGTTGAGTCAAGAGTCAATAACGATCGAGGAGACCATTTCCCACGTCAGGAACATATGAAGGATGCGTCGCGCCACTTTTAGGCTTTTCGTTTATACGCATTTGCATCGTTATATTTTACGCAAGAAACGGTGGTTCTTGTTAAAGATAAAAAATATTCGACACCTTATATTTATCACGACAATACATCTCTAAAAGTTAATTGCACTTTGTCCTGGACATTATGAAATATCATATTGCACATCTCATTTCTTAACTTACGGAGATCTTAGGCGTATTTTAGCAATTAGGCGAAACGAAATTACGGATCATTACCGAGCCTGTATGGGTAATGTAATTCTCGGTTCCATTCTTTTTACGATCGAGACATGATGTCACCGACAATTTTAGTATTCGACAAAATGACACGCACCTATACAGGGTGTCCTGTGTTCGTCACGTTGAGCTTTAGCAAATTTTTCAATTTGGACTTCATTCTTTTTCAAAGGGAAATTTTATAAAATTGATTGTGAAGGTGAAGCGTTCGCGGTTAAGAATCAAGTACGAGCATAAGAAATAGTAGAATTATATTCACTAATTAATTTCTTACGTTTTAATTTAATTCCGATCACTTTGTGTGCCATTATCGCCGAAAGAAACTTGGCTGTTTATCCAATTATCCAGCAAATCTGTCACTTCGAATCTCATGCCGGACACCCTGTATGCATATTCGCGTCAACGTGCGTCTGCAATTATGCGGAAACGATCGGCTGGCGTGCATCGAACCGCAGTTATTAACCGATCGTCTAACAGGTGCAACCTGTGTGCACACAGGCTGCTGCAATATTGTGTCCGACACGGGCTCATTACGGGGGAAAGTTGGAGTGTTGAAAATGCGCTCCAACGCGGCTCCAGAAAGTTGAACGAAAGCAGCTCCCGCATCTAATCGCTCAACAATTTAGCAATTAAAGGTGAGATACGTGCCACTTGCACGGCTCTGAGTCAAAAAGCCATCGTTCCCCCTCGCAGGTGACAGACGCGTTAAAGTGCCGCGTGATTCCATGTGAGAGAGCCTCCCGTCCAATTTCCGATGAGATCCTCTCGCGTAACCGTTTACTGATCTCGATTCGCGGCACCGATCGCTTCGTTTTTTCCATCTATAGATATCTTCTATCTTTAATTATGTGCATCGAAGCATCGTTAACTTTGTACTTCAAAAAGATGATGAGTCGAAATTATATTATTATGTGAAACTTTTATAAGTGAAACACGAATTTATAGAATCAAAAAGTAGTGATCATAAATTAGAAGAGTAAATATAATAATTGCGATATATTTTATGAAAGTTTAAATATTAATGTTTTAGCTGGTTTCTTAACAATTGCAAGTTAATGATACTGTCACTGTCGTTAGTTGTATCAGGTATAGAACCAGACATTTGATATTAATTTTTAGAAATGCATTAAATATTAAATTTGTCAGTAGTTATAAAACCAAAAAATATATTTTAACATCATAGGGAGAAATGAATAAAACCTCTGTCTCTTTTATCAAATGAGGGGACAGTAGCAAATGATGCATTCGCAATCTTCTTACTGCAAAATAGTCACGTCCTAATACGATCTATATATTTGTCATGCCTCGTACGTTTAGCCAATTCGACAATAATCGGATTACGTTCCTCGCAGAGAAGTTAGTGCTCCGCTCTTTTCATCTCTTTTTACCTTCTTTTTTCATTCTGTGTTCAAGAAATCGATCGAGCTAAACTTTCAGTTCCTGCAACAGATTTTCAGATTAATTAATCGCGTCGTGCCCTGTAAAAATTTTATCCCCCCCTCTTTCTCTTTCGAATTGTGCGGACAGCAAAATCGATTATGTTTTTATCGCCAGTTTGTACGCGCTTCTCCTTCCTTTTAGGAACAGAGACCCGACTATAATTTAGCTAGCAAGCTGAGGATGAACAGCTGCCCCTGCCTTCGACGAGGGTTTCCTCGAGGAAGTGAAAAAAAATGATAAAGCGTCGCTACGACGGAAACAGATTGTACAGATTTTCGTAAAATATTAATAGGCGAATTAAAAATTTTAACACATACAATGTCGACAAATTTAATCTTGATTGCTACATTTAATTCTCTTTTTATTTAATAAATAATTTTAAGCGCGTCTTTTATCAATTATAAAACTCAATCTTGCGTGTATATAATCAAACTCAATTTATATTTCAATTTGTAACAACATAATTTAAATTGTTCTCGATTCGCGTAATAAAAAGCATTTGCTTTCTTTTTTCCAAAAAGAAGAATTTTCGAAGTAAAAAATGTTTACGAAGTTATCATCGAAAAAGTCGATCATCGTGAAAGATATCGAAACGTTGTGAAAGGAGAAAAGTTAGCGAGAGGATAAGAGAATCTGAATCATCCCCGTTTCATACGAATTTGATTGACGATACTGAAGATCCAAAGATTACGTCTATCAAAATCTAGCAGACACATTGGTGAAAAAACAAGAATGACAGGTAGTCGCGATATTTTTGAGTACATGACACCTGCCAACACTGTTGTCATCCACGTCGTTAATTCAAGAGATTCTAACGAATCGAGATCATTTCTCGAAACTGAAGGAACCGCTTCGAGCTTGGAAGAATCGTGAGGAGCAAGTTGACACACAGCCTTACGTCCATGCAAATTAATTGCTTTAATTAACACTTTAAGCTGACGGTGAGATAACCGTCCAGTTTCGTGAAACTGGAACGATCGAAATACGATCTCGAGCGTCTCGCGAGTTTATTCGGAGAATAACGTGCATTGAGTAAGAAAAAGTATTTGCCAATTGTAATAAATAAGAATAAAAAATATACACCCCGCGATTAGGCATAAAGAGAGATACGCGATTGTCCTACAATTTCCTAAAATTTCATCTCTCATCATCCACCTTATGTTTACAAGGTCTGCAAAGTCGGCAAGTGTCCCGACCGGTATTCACCGGCGGGTATCACGATACTCTCACGGTGCATAACCTGAATGCACAGAACGAATATTATACGATGCAGCCGGCTCCGGGCCTGTCGTTGGTGTGCAGGTATGGGGCATTTACTTACGGAAGGATAGGTACTCACGACAAAAGCGTGTTTGGACTGCCGCTGTGCCAGATGCCGGGAGAAAGAAAGGTGGAGAGGGAGACACAGATAAAGAGAATGAGAGGAAGGGACGGGAGGGGGGGGAGAGAAAGAGAGAGAGAGAGAGATTGTTACCTTTATGCAGTTTTCACCGTCTCCAGATTAGCGGGCCCATGATACCCTACCGGTGGGAGATATTTCGGAGCAGAAGTTCGTCGCCCGTCATTGACACCTGCGCGCACGATCATCCGAAGTCAGCTCGCGCGCGCGAGTTCGCTAACTTCTCCCGTATGCATCGCACGTCAAGCTCAAAAAACTTCAGGGATTAAAACCGGTTTCGCTTCGGTAAGTTTCGATCCTCGATATCCCGTAAACGTGGAAAAACGTACCTTAATCATAATTATCTCGAGTCGTATTTTAAAAACTTAGGATACACAATTTAATCTAAAACTAGACGGTCTTGTATAAGCCCCGCAAAATAAATTTCATTAAAAGCGATATAAAAGTGTATATGAAAGCTTGGTGTATGTAGGATGGTATGTAAGATCGAACCTAACAATAGAGAGAAAATACGATCGGAAATGGAGGATTTTTTGTTAAAGATAGGGTTTGAATCGGAAATCCGCAGCCCTTTACACTTTCTCTGTACATCTGGCATGCTCATTTTCATGTGCCTATATAGAAACCGGAAGACCCTCCTCGTCTTTGGTAGAGTTTCCCTTTCGTAAGGATTCACGGTTTATACGTGATTCGCGACACTACTTGTGATTCGCAGACGCAGTACAAAATGTTTCTGTATAAATCATATCATGTATAATTAATATTTACATCATGATGTAGACCATCATGCAGATATATTTTGAAAAATTGTATTTTTATTAAACGATACTATGAAATTTTGTTGATATTTCACTAGCAGTGGAAGATGCTATTGTATATTTTGATATATGAATAAAGAATGAGTTTTCTTCGTGTTTTGAAAAAGAAAAAGAAAGAAGAGAAGAATGTAATAAGTATAGCACGTAGCATCTGTAAAAATGAAAAAACTAAAATCTTCTATATGAAAGGCAAGGGAGGAAAAACATTGCCACATGTTCACGGATAGAAAAGGGGAATTAAGAATGCCGTCAGTGGTTGCAGGGTGGTCTTAGAAAACAGCTGAATATTCTAAGCGGAAATCATGAATACTAAATTTCCTTGTTATATTACTACGTTCCTAGAGTTTTCATTTCTAAGTTTACTTCATTATATTACAAAGTTTGAAATTACGTTTCAAACATTAAATTTCTCTCTCACTCACACACACACACACAAGAATTCTGAGTTATTAATTTTATTAAAGGTTAAATTTCAAAATCCTAAAATTTTTGTAGAATTCAATTTTAAATTTGAAAATTTAAAAACACGTATAATTCTAAATTCTAAAAGAAAAAAAACAAGATTTTTGTTTCACGTCAATCGTTGGGCATTTCTTATTGATGAGATCGGTGAAGAACGCTTTCAGAATTTGTCGCGCGCGAGTAGTTCCATCGGGCGAGATTCTACAAAGGATTGCTGAAGGAGGTGTGAGGAGAGAGGAGGAGCTGATCCTTCTGCCCGGCACGTGCCATCTGCCAAAATTGAAAATCTTGGAGCACGCGCCGTATCGACGGGGGGATAAAGGAAACGGATGTAGCTACGAAGGGAGGCGACGAGGAGAGGGGCAGGGGACGCAGAGTACGAGGAAAGATACGAAATAAGAAACTGGGCCCGGGAGAGCCGCGACCGACTGCCAGTCGGTGTCGGTCGGAGGATGGGCCTTTTGCTTTAGCGAGGAGAGAAGTCGGTGGTTCTCTTGTGCTCTCCTCCTGGGAAGTAGCGGCAGATGTTCCGACTCTGTTGGCGCGTGCCCGCTGCCACTTGGCTGCGAAGAAGACGGTGCCATCTGCCCCTTCTTCGTCCCTTCCTCCCTGCCCTCATCCATCCACCCCCTCCCCCTCTTTTCGCTCCCCGCTGTCCCCTTCCTCGCCATCGCTGCCACGGGGCAGTGATACGAAATTACTATCGCCACCGAGAATGCACACAGGCCCCTTTCTTTATCCGTGAAAGTACTGTTGTTGACCCACCGGCGGCTGGGACCGACCCGACGGCGATAAGGTCGCGCAAAACTCGTACAGTACTCAGGATTATCATTTTAAAAACGCTCGGCTTCGGGGAACTTCGCTGGACTAAGCATTTCGAGTGAAAAACATGAGTGAAATCTTTCTCTATTGATAGTCCTGCGCCACATGAAAACATCGACTTTTTAACGATATATATATATATATATTCATGCTTTCTCATGATATCGTACAAATACTTATATCCAACCCATTTTTTATTCAAATATCTCAAATTTATTAAGTCACCGAATACTATATCAAATTTAATTTAATATAAAGAGAAAAGAAGAGTTTTATTTATCTCACAACTTGATATTTTCTCTCTCTTTGCTCCAATATACTATCAAACATATGTGATAATCCCCGAAAAAATTAAATCTCGTTTCTTTTCGCTTCTATTATGAATCGATATGATTGCAGGAGTCTCGGACAGCTTTGACATGACCCTCGGGCGGATTTTTCGGCGGGAGAAGCGCAACCGCGTGTGTGTATGGGAGGGGGGGGATATCGCGATGAAAAAAATATAATTACCGAATTAAGCGGTTCTTGATGCATGAACTCTCAAGGGAGTGATGTAGCACATGTAACACGTGCACGTGAAGAAGTGTGCGTGTGAGCACGCGGTATAGTAATGTGCGCCACGCACGTGCGAACATCAAGTAAACGAGACCTCATGAGCTCAACCTGACGCCAGATAGGTCGATTTCCGCGACAGGCGGAAATCGACCTATCTGGAGACAGCTCTCTCTTTCTCTCTGTTCTTTTTCACTCTCTTCTTCCCTGCGTGCACCGAATAACGTGGCCGATCACTGAAAATCGGCGCGGCGTGTGAAATGTGCACTTAAGAACTGCATGCGGCATATGGCATTCGTTGCATCGGATGCAGCAGCAGCAGGAGCAGCAGCAGAGGCAGTCTGTCTCGGACAGTTGTCTAGCTTTTTCACGTTCTTTTCCCGCGAACGTCATTTGGGCGGAAGAGGGATTCGCCGCTCTCGCAAATGTTTGTTATGAGGAAAGAGAAAAGAAGAATCTGCTCTATATTGTGTTTGAGAGCGGCGGAGCGGCAAATTGGAGTGCGTTTCTTTTTTTCTCTCTCGCTTCCCAAAGGAATTATCGATAAAATACTCAAAGACTGAGATCCTCTTTCAAATCTTCGCGTAAAACGATACGAAATCATTGTCTTTTGCCGTACGCAGATGTGCGGGGGTCTGTCACACCCTGTCGACCGCGCTAACTCGTCGGCAGTCGCGAGTCGGTGTCCAGCCTGCTGAACTTGAATGTTGAAAAATATAGTTAAGAAGCAACAGATGGCATCGACCTTGCCGCGGCGCGGATGCTGCATCTGGCCACGGCGCCTTTGTCAATGGCACGTGCTGCACGTCCTATATATCGCGATCTGCATTGCCGAATGTCCCGCCGCCGACCATATTGAGCGGCCTGTCGCTCTCTTGGGTTAAGCCGGATAGGAAGTCTCGGCTTTCCGGTGCGTGAAAAGATTTTTCCTGCATGAAACCATCTGCAGCCTCGTCAAAAAAAATCTCAATTTCAGGTAGCACTGAAAATCATACCCGTACCTTACCTAAATGTTTAAAAGAGTCGCTTTCATGTATGATGTTTCTGAAACCACCAGCGACCCTTGAGCACCCGGTGTGTATCATAATTGATACGCCAGCAGATGACGATTTTATTTGGATAATAGAACGAAAAGAATAATCGACTATTCCGGATTGGCGAAAACACTGTTCAACAGAAACATTTTTAATCAGAGAATTAAGCAAATAATTGAATAATTTATTTATATATTCGGATTTGTACTAGATTTCATCTGTAATAAATGTCATTATTCACATATTTTAAGATTAAGTAATAAATACAAGGTTATATTGTTTGTATCTTATATATAAACCAGTTTATCAGTTATATGACATTAAATACGAGTCTGTACGTCTCGTGTTCGAAGTGTTTTATATCGAGAGATGTTTCATATTTAGGTAAATGTAAATCCACGCCGTGTAAATCGATATCCTGTAGAATACATAATACGAAATCGATTTACCAGCTGATTCAATGAATCGAATGATCTCGCGTTTCAGTGATAATGGCACGTGCCTTATTATTAATTCACATTGATACATGATACAATCGCTGTCACTGACACGAAATCTGAGTTATATAAATGTCCAGTAATTGCAATTATTAGTCTTAATAATTAAATACATATGTGATCAGAATTGATATGCACAGTTATTGATACGCACAGTTGATTGATAGAGATAATTGTAATGCAATTCGCAGAGAACATTTGCAATTTTTGGCATGTGTCTGTAAGGCTTTTGGCCTTATTTTAACAAATGCCGAACCCGTTCGACGACCAGATGCGAAAAATCATTTTAGGACGGAATACTCTGCAATTATAATATGTATAAGCTGATAATTCTTAACACACGACTTGACACACTGCTTTCGCCTCGCGCAAATCACAGTCGAGAGTTTGTACGCGTACTTTCGCTTCGTTTTGAGAATCCTGGTCAAGGATCTTTGCATATCGTCGCATTTCGGCATTTGTGCGATCATAAACAGGTGCAACGAGAAAGAAAGGAAAAGAAAGAGCAAGAAAGATACGAAGAAAGGCTCAGGAGATGTCGCGCGGTAAGGAAGAATTTCGGATAAACCGGCGTGATTGGTGCGTCGTGTGGGCAGCTGCTCTTAGCCCCTAATTAAAGTAAGTGTTGTGTCGTAACAGGTGTCGCATGATTATATGAGAACGAGACAGGATCCAGCTAATAAATATCGCTCGCGATATCCTAGCTGATATATACATATATATAACTCAAATCGCATGCGAGCGTACGTCTTACCAACGATCGCGTCAAGCGCGAGTCATTTCTGATACGCATGCACCTGCAGATTTCTACTAAATTAATAATTCGGTAGGGGAAAAAATTGGACGTGCGTCACGTTTCGACAAACTATGGCTTAAAAATTCGTTTCGATTCCATCGAACTTGTTCACTTGTCTCCCGCTTGTTGAGTTTCAGTGCGTGCTATTAAATTCCAAATTCAAAATGTCATCATCGAGATATATGAGATTTAATGTTATTTAACATTAAAAATGACTCACAAAAAGAAAAAGTGGCCCCGTAAAACAAGAGTGAAATAAAACTCGAGATATTTAAATAATATTTCAAAAAGTAAAATAAATGATAACGAAATAATCGTAATGAACGATAAAAGGGGAGAATAAGACTAAGATACCATGAAAGTTGTGTTCCTCGAGTAAAGGAATCACGGTCCTTCCACCCTCCTTCCTTGCGAAGGAAGCTATAAAATCTTATTACCCGAGCATGTGCCTCGCATGGGGTACAATGCGTATATGGAGGGACAACAGCAACAACTCGGCCGAGTCGCAGAAATGGAGGGAGATACGCATGCATGCGCGAAGAGTGGTAGCCTCACATGGACGCTATCTCGTCATGTGCACACGTGCGTACGCATACAACCATTTTCCACCTACCAACCTACAGACCTACCACCGGACCCTCTATCCTTCTATCTGTGGCAGGCAGGGCGCTATCCTACTAGCGCACGGTGGTAGCACGTGCTCAAATCCGAGAGCAGCTGCCCGCTCGTGAGGACAGACAGGAAGGATATTCGCTTTCGACCCCCTCTTCCTTCACCACTTCACTTCCTTCCTATCTTATTCTCCTCGAGATCGAGGACGTCCCTTCTTCTGATGGCAAAGAAAAGAAAACCACTGGCACGTGGCTATAGAGATGAAACGTTATGATGAAATAATTGGAAAAGGTCGGGAGCGTCCGTGAAAATTCGTGGATAATTCCAATAGCAGTGAATTAATCGAAATTGTCATTTATACATAAAGAAAATTTCTCTGACACATTTTTTGGATTTAAAATAAAATCACCAAAGTATTAAAAAAAAAAATGAAAAGAGATAGCTTATATGTACATTAGGAGATTCTAAACAAATTCTTAGAAATGTTTTAGATACGTTAAAATCTTATTGTTTTAAATAATTAGAATAATCTCTGTAAAAGTTTGCTCAATCCATTAGACCGTCGGGATTTTCAATTTTTCAACGTTGTACCTGTTTTTGTACTCGCGAGAAAACGTGTTAGAAAACATTCTTAACGTTGCAAGTTGACCGCTCACGCCCCATTTGCATTCTATGTTTAGTTACGAGGTATTAGTTATGCGCGAGAGTTCTGTTCAAGGCCTTCCTACTCTTCTGCCACGCTAAATATGCAGATTCGAATTACTGCGTTTCGAATAAAATGCAATCAATGTTTCACGGTTGCGGGTTAATTAGGGTATTCAGAAATTCAGCTACTTTCTAGGACCACAGGTTCGTCCTGGCGGAACAAAACCCCTTCACCTTTTCTCGTTCGCTTTAAAAAAATTATCTAAAAAATATTGCAAATCTAAAAAAATTTGCTCGAAAACACTATTTAATATATAATAGCTAAATATTGAATGCATACTCAACTTCCATTTAAATCATTAGATCATCAGATTAAACTTTGCGAAAAATAAATTTAAAATTTTATTTTTATTAAATTCGTCTATTTTATTTTTTACAAGGTTGCGACGATCGCTCAAGCTGAATAAAGGAAAAGAAGACTCCTCGCCCCCGAGCCATTCGTAGCGCCAGAAGATGCTTATTACAAGCCTATAAACGCGGTGCTTGCTCGCGAAAGAAGAAGAAGAAGAAGAAGAGAAGTCCCGGTAGCCAGCCCATTACGCCAAAGAGCTCGTCCACTTTCGCGGAACAAATACATAATGCTTGAAAAGGGCCGTCGCTTGCGCTGCTAGCGATAAAGACACTACAGCAATATTATAAATTTTAAATTAATAATATTATAAACTAATGCAATAATATTCACATGTTAATTTCATTTATTTCATAATGATAACTTTCAATTTTTCTAAAAGTTTATAAATTTGTTTAAATGATATTTATGAGTTTCCTCTTTGAACTTAATATCGTAATTGATTTCAATGCATCTAAAAAAGTTATATTTTAAAAATACTTATTAAAATATTGTCGTTGTAAATTTTAAGATGCATTTGTAGTTATACGACAAAAATATTATTTTTTTGTTTTGTTTTCAATATTTAACAGATTTTATTTATCATTATCACGATTTCTTTCAAATGTCCGCAAAAATTTAAAAAGTCGCTCGTGGTGTTCTCGTAACGAATTGTGACGGTACTCTCACGCGAGGTACAATTATGCCTACCGTAATTAATTGATCAAACGTAAACTCAGCTGCTTCTCGTTACGGTCACGAACCTGTTTCTATTCATTCAATCCAGTACGATGGATTTGTCTTGGTAAAGTAAAGTAAATCCAAACTAAATGGAGTTACTTAAGTAAATTTTAATTAATGAGCACGTCAAATGTTAAATGGTTTAAATTATGTTTATTAAAATTAAATTATTAATAAAGTTCATTCAATCCACACCGACAATTTGGCGAACGCTAAATTCATAGGAACAAAGATAAACGTGCATAATTTAGATTAATATTCGAGCACTCGAACATTTTTCTTACGCTTTCTCTCTGTAGATACCAACATCGCCAATATTTGACTCGCGTCAATTTCGTGATATTACACGGGGAGTTTAGATGTACTGTGTAACTCGACGAGCGGCGTTATACCACCAGTGAACAACGGCAGCGAGTACTCTTTATTCTATATATAGCGAGGCGTGTACCTGCTCGGCACTCTCGAAAAGCTGCGAGGAAAAGCAAAGGAGGGCAGAGCGGAGGTGCGCAGCAGCTGGCCTCACCGCAACATCTGGCGGCATCCGATACGTATATTCGGCATCGCCACGCGCCACTTCCAATTCCCGACATCGTCTCTAGTATCCTCGACCTCTCTCTATTTCCCAATTTCCCTCTCATCTCGTTATCAGCTTTCCTGCCGATTCGACTTTCCAGCGTGAGCTTTTTCCTTCATCGTGTGCGGAAAACACGACTGAGTATAAATATTACTCGCAAAAGGGTATATTGTTATAGTCACACTTAATTACCGAACTATAAGATAATCAATTAAATTGTATAAGGTATATAAATAAATTGTATACTCCTAATTTTAACATTCTCTTTTTCGGAAAATAAAGGGAACGTATCTAAAAGTAAAGATTGAAAATATATTAGTCTCCCTTATCAATTGAAAAATCTGTTCATCTTAAACAAACTCGACGCGTGATATCGTGACGGAATACACATTCTCAAAACTCACTTCCGGCCTATGTCTTGGTACCTTGTAGTGAGGGGTTTCACGATTCGACTCACGTGACGCTAATATACGTCTTTTTTGTTAAGCTTTCCAAAGACCGCTAAGGAAATAGCCTACGGGAGCGGAAGTGAATCCGCGGAGTATAGGTTGGGAGACACTGCTTCGTTGCACGAATTTGTGCTCGATCGACGACACAATCCTCATTCAAAGACGGGAATCACCGTCTCAAGGCTGACGACAAAAGTGCAACGAAGTCGGGTGATGTATCTAATTTTAACTTTGCGTTCGACGCTCATTATATTTTTAATAAATTATTCATCAAACGAGTAACCATCGATATAGTGATCGTTATGACTATTAAGAATGATATATGAATAAATTCCAAGAAAAGTGAATTTGCAGATTGCAGTGAAAATTCGAAAAGATTTGGAGGATAATGTCGAGAAAAAACAATCCCATAAATCTGCATTTTTAAAAATCACATTTTATTTAGAAGTAATACTAAACTAGTAAACTATAACTAGTAAACTACTGAACTATAATATTACTCGAAATTTTCTCAATAATCATACTTTAAAAAACGATAAAAGCCATTCCAAATAACAGCTTAAATAAAATTTCTGAATATAGATTTTGAATGAATCTTACGATTGTCTGTGAACAAAAAAAATCATCCCAAGAAAATCTATCTGCAAATTGTTTTATTGCGTCCCTAAAGAGATATCTGCGTGTTATAATAATCGTCATAAATTCTTCATAACGATATGTCATCTTGTCATATCGAAAAAATGAAGGATAAGTGTTTACATAAGATATAGACGAGCACAAGTCGACATTAGTCGAAAAGAGATCCGAGTTGTTTATCAGTGTACACGTTACATATCCTTATGGATATATATCGTATCTGATGCCGGGGGCATAGTTTATCACGTATGAGGATATATATTTAAGATTATGTCGGGGTAAGATTGCGCTTTTTACACGCATGGGCGTGTAACGGAGTAGGGGCGAGGCCTTAATTTGTAAGGGCGACGCACGTTCGGCGTTGAATCGCTAATTTCCGTAACGAAATTTACCTCGGTATTCACGGAACGATCGGCGTCGAGTAACTGGCATGCTCAGGAAGCAGGAAGGAGAGACGGAGGAAACGGCGATAAAATCGTCCGAGTCGTTGCCCGAAAACGGGCAAGTGGGGAAACGCGAAAGGACTTTAGTGCATCGCCGGAGGATCGTGCACGGGGAGCAATAGGTAGTCATTAAACGAGGCCATTAACTTGATTGCCTTATGTCGTTGCGCGCAAATTAATTTAATCTCTTGAATTGAAATCCCGAAGGGAATTCTCGTCGATGATCGATACGTCGATACAGACGGCATTATTGAACGAAAAGCAACATTGAAACATTGTCAACGCGAAGATCCGGTACAATATGATAATAACGACTGAAATATTGACGGCATAATTAATTTGGCGTATTGATGAATAGTTTACAACTGTGAAAATGAAACATAAAGATATATAGTGAATAAAATATTTCTTTTAAATCGTTTTCAAAGACTTTTTCATTAGAATTAATGTCGAAATTCTCGGAATATTTGGTACTATTGATTTACAATAAATATTGATCGCTTGGGGTTGCTTTGATAACGAAGCAGGTTATCGAACTGGCACGGCGAAGGAATGAGTTTCCACCGCAGAGAGAGAGACTGTCGACTTCTCGAATCGCGCGTACGTGTTTTAGATCACAATACGGGGGAGGTGTGCACATTCCCATGACAGGAAGACTGAAATTAGGTTCCCCGTCGAGTGCACGGACCGAAAGATAATTCTCTTCCGAGCCACGAAGAACTTGACAGCGGAGAAATTATTCTTTCGTACGATTTCCCCGCGCATACCGTTTTCATCCCTTCCTCCTTCGTTCAACTAAGTAAGAAATAGAGAAAGTTCGTCCTTCTGAAAGCCGTATTTTAAACTCTTCAACACGACTACGAAAGTTTCGGAAAAAAACAACTTATCACAGTAGCAACTAGATTGCAATATTTAGGATATTCTAAATCAATTTTTAATGGATCTATCAAAGAACCTGTCAAATGGGCTATAATAGAAATTTACCACTGAAAAATCTTCATAAAAAGCTATCATAATTTTATCATAATTATGTGAATTTCAAAGTATTTTGCAACGACTGAACAGCAAATACCCGAATAAATATATAATAAAAAACATTCATTATTATATTTTATAAATACTACTATAAAACGCATGTTTTATAGTAGTATAGTCAACTTTTAATTGCCATTATTTTAAAATATTTTTTAATGTAAGATTTAGAATAATAGAACGCAAACTTTAGTTTCTTGATTGAGAAAACTCTCGGTAGAAATTTTTCTCGGTTACAATATCGGATACCGAGGAAGTTGAATTTTTCATTTGTATCATCCGGATGTACGGTTGAAACTACCTTCGTGGCATTCCCCTTCGTTCTATATTCATGCAGTAAGGTAGTTAACATTAAGGAGAAATTATCAAGAATATTACCAAAGAATAAGTAGGTTGATTGACCGAAATATCAATGTCAAACGTACTGTTTACGATGTGCACAGTTTTTCTCTACTATGATTCCATTACGAGTAACAAGTCATAAACAGCCAATCAAGAAGGAAGCTAAACTCAAATTGCTGATTTATGTTATCAACACATCGACTATTACTGAGGATTCTTTCGTGCAATTTATAGCAAGCAAAATTTATCAATTATATATCGTGAATAAATTAGTAGATTGATAAAGACTAATTTCTGGAGAAAAAACAAGATGTATATATTGTAATTAATTGCATGTTTTTTATATCCGTTTATTTTTTAACTCAATGTTTTTTAAATTCAATTACTTATCACATTCTATTGAAATTTGTTATTAGATTTTGATGATTCCACGATCAAGTATATTGAAACATTAAAAATGTAAACTTCGGATTTAAATGCAAAACAAAGTTTTATTATTTAATCAATCGATTTTGTTCGTATAATTTTGCCATCGTCTTTTCTTTCTGCAATGGTAATTCTTGAACGTTGCTATAATTAAAGCTCGAATTAAAATTGCAAGGGAGCTAGGTCGAGTTTAAAGCTGCAAATAATATCTCCTGTTTAATTCAGTCCCGATCTTTCAAACTTCTAGGATTATGAATGAAACGCGGTGTTATATCCCGACTAATCTAGTGATGTCCTTGAGTCTCGACGATACTTCCAGGAGCGGGCGGGCTGGCAGCGAAACTGGGAGCGAGACGGTGTAGATACGCGTAAGGAAGCGTAACGCCTACGTAGAGCCGAGCCTCTGACTCGCGACTTCCGGTCAAGCAGCAGGAAGCACGCTCGGTGCCTCGCCGACTTGCCCGACGTCCCCGTCCTTAGACCTGGCTATACGAGGATATGCGGCGTTCCGAGTTTTCGAGAAATGTTCTTTACTAAAATTTATCGGAGATTCTAAGGTTATAAGAATGAAATAAGTCTAATTCGCAAGGTCGATTTTAGGTGAGATTCCGCATATTCACATTAATTCAATTACAAAGGTATTTCACATCGAATATTCGAATGTTGTAATAGATAATTGTGTAGTGTACATATTTGCACAATTCTACTTAAAAAATTGAATTTAATATCAAGATTTAACTTAATATCAATTTAATTTAATTTAAGAGTCAAGATTTACGAAGATTTAAAAAGATAAAGTAAATCCTAAAAATACACTCTTACGCATGAAATTTTACGATTATTTATTTTCTCTATTTTCTCGATAGACAGTATTATTTCACCGAGCAATGAAATAATTTTCAAAATTAAGTATAAAATTAATATATTTCGAGAAACGGCATAAACATTAACATGCGTATAAACAAAATTTAATGCAGAAAAGAGAGAGACAGAGAGAGAAAACCGCGTTGTTTTTTTCACAAAATCTATATGCATATTTCATGATTATAAGCGAAGCCTAAAAATGCCGTTAATTAATCTACACGCAGTGTCTTTTTACGCGCAAAACCCGCACATATTTACTTCGTGATCTCAAGAGTGCGTTCATGGCTTAACGATGTCGTTAATTTTCTCGTGAGAGTAGCTACATTTTTTCTCGCAAGTGTAAATACGTTCAACCTGTTACGTAGGAATACTTAACTGTATATATCTAAATTCGCAAAATCCTAATTTGCTAGTGCATCTCGAGTTCTCTTTCTTCTTCTAAATTTTACAAGTCGCAAAGCTAAAATTATCACGAACTGAGTCTTGGGTTGCAAATAAATAACTTATTCGTTCTCATTATTGCATATTTTCAAATTTTTTGCGAGTTTAGAATACTCGCGGAGAATAAATTGATCATACGAAATCCACACGTCAGTACGTTTATATTTAAAAATCGTGGATACATTTTTAATATAAACTCCGTTTAAAGCAGAAGTTCATCGAGTGCATCGTGAGCCACATTCGCGGGGCTGAATGTGCGGAAGGGAGCATACGTAGGGCCTGTTTCGTGTTTCGCTTCGCTAATTTCGTGCGTTCGCACGCCGAAATAAAAGCTTTAATTTCGTGGCAACCTGCCGCCGCGCCTAATTGGTATAGACACGACGCCAGAGAACATTCGCTCGCTCGCACGGCCGACTGCTTACCGATGCGATCGAAGGAAGAGAGAGCCAGGGATACGGTACACCATATTAATTCATAATTACGTAATTATCCTTCTAATTACAACACTGTGCGTGTGTCAAATTATCCCACCATTTTGAACGAAACGCGATTCCAAGGACGTCGTAATTTCGAGGGTCGGAGACGCGAGACGATAATTGATCAGGAATTTTCGCAAGAGATGAATGTAGAAGATTACTTTGTCTTACTAACAAACAATCCAAAAAGTTTCATGATAATCAACGATCTATTTACGTACATTTCACATTTGACAATAACATACGTTTCGAGGACTATCCACTTGAAATGATAAATTTACGAAGTAGAATCGCGCAATCGAGATAATTAACATTAATTGACTAATTTGAAGGGAAGTAATTGAAGGGATGACTGCTATATTTCACTGTGATTCACTGTTAATTTTCATATAGATTTGTTGTACCATTCGCAGTGGCGATGAATATTGAATATTAAATTAATCTCACAGATTCGTATTTGTTTTTCTTGCAATTACCGTTTCCTTCCTTTCCTCTAAGTACGAATAAATTAGAAATTAGAAATGAGATACACACAAGGAAAATCAATCTGCATCTCGTAAGAAAAATCTGTTTACATAATTAACGATTTTGCTTAAACACCCCAGGATGAAAAATACTAATCGGAAATACAGCGTGGTTGACAATGACCTTGAAAGAACTCGTTTTGCAATTCGCACCTGCGACTGTCAAGTTCAAGTCACGATTTGTCTCCCGACTGCGTATCGATCTCATTGCCGTTCAAGAGTTAATTAACCGCACAGATGTGTAGGTAATTTAAAATGACACACGGCGTCCTGATATGATCACCATTCATCGTTATAGACGTCAAATATCCTTGCTCGAAAGAAGTAAAGTAGTGAAAAAGAATCAATAAAAATTATTCCGCGAAAATCAAAATATTTTTGTGCGGATTTATCTATCATCTACGTACGCGGGGACGACAGCCGTGCAAGATAGCTGGATTAATTAGACCGGGATTGTCGAGCGCGCGCGAACGATTAATCGCGGACTCGGAACAGCGCCTCGCGTGTACGCCTTTCGTTCGCGGCGTACAAAAGGATGAGAAAAAGAGAGATGCACCGAGATCGCGCCCGGATAAAAGACGCGTACACCTGAGAGTAGCAGGTGCGACGCAAGGTCTCGGTCCTCGAACGGAGTCCTGCTCTTCTCTCGCGTGACAGCGCGTGCGACGCGAAGCGATCAGTCGACTATAATAGAATGCAATCGTAGATACATATGTCGAAATAATTGACAGGTCGCCTTTTAAAATTATTGAAACTACTCCTTATCAAAAACTTAAAAACGATATCGACAAATACGACTAAAAAAGCTATTAACGTTGTTATCATTGTCATTATCGTTCCATTACTACAGTACCAATACTTGGAACATGAATCATTTCTAAAAATATATATGTGATCTCTTTTTCTTTAAAAAGAAAACGAGCATCACGAAAACTAAAATTCTTCGAACGTAACGACATCATATATCGTGTATATATTATATAAATATTCATAATGTGTTTTCTCGTATTCAATCAAATTTATATGTCATCGAATTGTACATGAGTGTTGCAACATGACGTTCAGCTTGTGTGTGTTTATGGCTACCGCAGCAAAGAGAAGGCGACGAAGTCGATCGTTGTGATAACTTAATTTTGCTCTCTGCATTTAGTTCAACTTTAGTTCAACTGCAACTTCTATCGCGTCCTCTCCTCTTATTCTTTTTCTCTCTTACTGTACTTACCCTTTTTGAATGCCATTGAACGATGGTCCGTTTTTATCCATAACAGCGACCTTGACGAGAACCTGCGACCTACGATGTCGATGGTATGCGGGCTGCACTTATGTACGGTATACGAATGTTCACCTTCCAAGCAAGAGTACAACTCTTTGTTACTTGTTATTGTTGTTGTTATTGTTGTATCACTGATGGGCACTACGCCACTATGGACTACGCATGCAATGTGAGTTGAATTACAATCGTCAATTTATATTGCAAAACAAAATGTAAAATGTGTGTTGTGTTAATTACTTCCGTACTTAAATTATAATGGTACAAATTAAGACACGTACAAATTAAGACGGAAATTCGGAATAAATCAAATTATCGTGGCATATCTCGAAACTGATAATATCCGTTTATGCAATTAAATTAATTAAATAATCAATCCAAAATAAATTAATATACACAGCAGTCGTGGCGTCGTGTATTTCTTAATCGTAGCTTTGGAGGAATTTAACAACAATAGTTGGAAATCACCGAACTCCTAACCGACTTACAACAGGAAAGGGATATTCGCTAATTAATTCCAAAAATGTGCTACGCATGGGATTCTCGCAGTTCGCGCGATCAGATAAAAGGAATCACGAGGCACGAAGGATTCCTCGTGCTCGGTTTGATCCCAATCACGCAGATGATGACGCGGCTCCACCGACAGCTGCATACTCGCACCATTAACCGACACTTCCAGCTTTCGGACGTCGCTTTGTTGATCGGTCATTATCGTACAGAGTCCTCTTACCACATTCGTTTGCATATTTCTCAAGAATCAAAAGTAGCAAAAGTAAGAGACTAGATAGAAATAGAAATTATACCATTGAATTTTGTATTCCACATTTTCTTATCCACAGAAAGAATAAAGAAATCAATTTGAAATTAAATTAAAAATGCAAATTTCACTTATTTAATTTTAATAACTCAGCTTTGAGTTATTTTTTAACTCAAAACTGGGTTATTAAAATACCTCAAAAAAATATTAGAAAGCACTTAATCAAATTTTTGTCAAAGAAAAATTGATTCAGTTAAAACTTGATGGAAGGAAATGCGAGAGAGCAGGGAGTGCCTTGCGTACAAAATCCGTAATAAAATTTTCGAGACATTCGTGAAGGTGGAATTTTATCTGTTTATTGCTAATATAAATACTATTCTTTTACAAATTGAATTGGCCTAACGACGTCTCGTAACATGCATAAAAAATATCGGCTAGCCGAGTCTAGTGACGGAATAATGCTATCGTAATTAATGAACAATGTACAAAGACGCCGAGAGAGCGATCAATAGAGAGGACGGAGGAGGCAAATTCAAATACCTTCCCACGTCCCCTTTTCCTCGACGTATACGTCGGAGATCTGATCTGATCGATGATCGTCGTCAGAATTCGGCGCCAACGTGCGCGCAAGTCGGCACGTAGTGTCGATTATCTAATTGTACACTTAGAGTTAAAAACGAGAGCTACACTTGTACCACATACGTAGAATCGGATCGACTAATTAATAACAGAAATCGATCCCTTTCACTCCCGCAACAGATAACTGTCCCGCAAGATCATCCCATTCTTGCGCGTTTTTTAATCAAAGAGCACGATCCAAATTGCTATAAAATCAGGAAATGAGTCCGAAGGATCAAAGGCAAGCATCGAATTAAGTACTAACTGATGTCGACGATTGTATTTTCTAATGTTCGACGATGAATTCTGCTGTATTTCTTACGCCATAACTAAAATAAATATAATTGTGCAACATAATTGTAACCGTAAATTCCTAGATATTGTCAATCGCTGCCTCCTTTCGCATATAATTATAATTTAAGATGACAGAAAAAGGAGAAGGACGGGACGAGGGATCTAACGTCCATCAAAATTGTACGCTTAAGTCATGCGTACAAAAACATCACTGGTGAAAGTTACTCTGACGAGACACAATAAATATATGCAACATTTTAATCAAGTCTGAAATTCCGAAAAATAAACCGTGAGCCACAAGAATAAGTTTTTCACTGCTCCATTAATCCGCTGATCGATTATCATGGATAATTCGGTTGCAGAAATTCGGTACCTGGTGAAGAGAGAAAAAAATCGCAAAGATATCTCACCAACAGAATGAGATTGAACGTTGTCTCACCAGAAACTACTACTTGAATCTAAGTCATTGTTATTTCTCCACAAAACTACGATGATCCTGCGCGTGGCTGCTGCTGCGTGTAGAATCCGAAAGGTCGCGATTCCGTCAACGACATCGAGGATGATGACGACGACGATGATGAAGATAACAGTGGCGTTGAATTCGTGGCTGTAATTGCAACTGAAGACGACGACGACGACGATGACGACGACAATGTGCCAGTCATCGAAATGCCGGCGCGCTTCTGCGACGACGATGAAGATACTTTCTGCTGCCCGACACCCGAGATCGTTTGATGAGACCTGATAGGTACTGGCAACGGCCGCTGGATCTTCTTGCCATGATGATGACCAGAGGTGCGATAGCCTTGATGTGCGGGCCCAGTCGGTCGTAATCGTGGTCTACCAGGGCCTCTGCGAATCCCCGCAATACCACTGCGTCCCGAAAGAGGTATCAAAGTGCCCACTGGACCCAGTGGACCTACCGTGCTAGGACCATCTCCATCCGCAGGATCGGAAGTCGCCGGGGTCCCTAGGACATAAAAAAGTACGCCCCTTTGTTCCAGGAGATTTTGCTGAAAATTCCGCCGCTGCGATAACAGCTTCTCATTCCGATGTAGTTTGATAAAATACTGTTTAATAAAATATGACGATAAAATTACATGTGTATGTTGTATGAATGCGTGTGCGATTTTTATTAGATTCTTTTAAACGTCAAAATCCAATTCATTAATTTCAAATTATATATTGCTCATGTACGTGCGATCCGGATTTATTGAGGTAATGAGAACAGACGTTAATTACAATAATTAAACGTCGAAATGAATTGTAATGTTTGTAATTGTAATGTTTACGATTATTGCAAAGCGGATGCATGGACACCACGAGACACGAGTTTGGCGTCGACTGGTTCGACCAGTTAATCAGCTATTTACCGGTTATCCGAATGATGTGGCCAAAGATGAAAGAGAAGACACGCTCAAGACTCGTGAACTACGAGGTGTTAATCAGTTAGCGGAGGAGCGAAACGCCCAAATTATCACTTGTGAGTCAAATACCAGAGAAAAATTATACATGCTTGTACAACATCTTGTACAATTAACAAATACTGTCGCGAGAAAACAGATTGAGAAGGAAATTCCCACGAGAGACGAAGAGTATGTTTCTTAGAAATACAGAATAGATATCCAACTCGAATTTCTACTAAGCAAGCGGAATATAATGCTCAAATATGCATTATTTGAGTATCGTGAGAGAATGTCATTGTTACGTTTTTAGATGCATAACAAACATTTGGAAAGCACTCCACGAAAAATCTCATTCTGTGCTTCTCTTGAGCCGAGTCGATCGAGTTCTCGAGAAGAAACTATTCAGGGAAGTTTTTCAGTGAAAATCACTCATCTCGAACGTGGATATCTCGTATTTTGGTCTTTTTTTGTCTTCATCCCGCCTTGTCGGCATTCCGTGGCACGTACCCAATCGTTCAAGTAGAGGTTCCTCTTCAGCTACTACGGTCTAACAATAAGAGGACACTTAGCAAAATGGATAAAGGGTGGAAAACGCGAAAATGCGCGTCTGTCTCGACAAAGGCGCCAACTTTCGCATTCGCTAGCGATGCGATAATGCGCTCTGAAAATTCCACGCGTGAATCACATTGACTGGCAAAAGGGGAGAATCCAAAGACGCTTCGTAAGAATCTACGATGATTATCTTCTAATGTCGCGTATAAATAAGTTAGAATACTCTGAAATTTCGACCGATAGATCGGAAATAACATGCAACATCGCGCTGTTTTTTGTAGAACCATGAACGAAAATTATTGCTTAAAGCATTATTCTTCATAATTGTTAAAATAAACCATGATTCTCAATAAAGAATATCCGATTGGTGTCCTTGTATTAAACAGACTCATAAAATTAATTAAAATTGTTTGTAATAAAACTCGCTAACGTAACTCTTCAGGTAACTCAATAGAAATTTCCATTGACTTACGACTTGTATTAGCAACTTAATTTCTAAATTATAACTTTATATTTAACGGTACGTACACGAAACAAAGTCCGTTGAGTGCAAAGATAAGGTTTCAAAGAGAGAATGGGAATATCCATGGAATTTTTTCGGAGTGTTCAGCTTGCTATACTCTGCCACATTATCGTACAATTATCTCACCCATGTGAGAAAATAATCTTCACTGCTGTATTTTATTTTCTATTTAGTTATATCTGACGAGTTTAGAAAACTCAGAGAAAAAGCTCAAAATAAAAAATCGGGATAGTGCACTACTTAATGAGATTACAAGATTTTGCAAAACCGCTAAAGTGAAACTATTAATTATGTGCATTCCGAATATTCTATCTATTTTATAATATCTAGGTTGCAATGATAAAACTGCAAGTTATACATTATGAAACTATCATTTTTTTCATTTTATCGATCTATTTTTTTTCTTTCCGTATTTAGTTTTGATATTTAGAGAAGATTCGTTGAATTCGTCCAATCAAATATAAATCCTGATGTAAGCATTTATGTTTAAAGTAAACACCATAGATTTTGATTTTAATTTAAAATTTTTAGGCTGCGTGTCTCGTGTATCAATGTTAATAATTGTAACTGTAATTAATTGCAAGCAAAATGGCAAAAATGTAATCATTCGAGAAAGCTGTCCGCGTAACGATATGAAAATAGGATATTCGAGAAGATGTAGAGTCGACGGACGAGATGACACAGTAAGGTACGGTAAGGCACGGCACGAATCGACAACATTCAACCCCTTACAGAGTGTCCCTGTAATTCTTCCTATCCTATAAAAGGCTGTCCCTTTCTTTATTTGACTTCGCGGAACGACAAGAGAAATTAGATGTCGGAATTATGCAACTAAAACTATTAAGTTTGTATTTAAAAATCATAATAGATGTTGACAAACTGAATAAAAATCGATTAAAAAACTAAACATTTTTAATATCACCCAATAGTTTATGTATTTTAATGTAAATGAATGTATAGATATAGGTTTATTATATTAAAAAAGGATGCTCGAAAGAATGTTGAATTTTGTTTAGTGTTGAATTAATCTAAATATATTTCGCAAAATATAAATTTGAAAAGATAGATTTTAATTCAAACGCAATACTAAAAGGGATCTAAAGTTTAAAGACTTCAAAGTATCTCTCGAAACGAATTAAGTTGATCGTATTTTACTTTCCTGGCCCAGAGCTTACCCCCATTAATCACAGTCTTAGGTTAATCACAGTTATCGATTAAAATAAGCGGGATACAACTTATAATCAGGGGGAATAATGTTGGACGCATGCCGGTGAGAGTTCGGAACATTGACAGCTGGATCAAGCGCGCGCTGCATCTTGATAAGGAGATAACTAATGGAAAAAAAGGATGAAGTCAGAGGAAAAGAAAAGACGCGTAAAAAAGACGGTGACGAAGAAGAAGAGGACGAAGAGAATGACGAAGATGAAAAAAGGAAAGAAAGAACAAGAAAGAAAGAGAGAGTTCCAAAAACTAAGAAGAGCATCGATCGCAGCTGTCGCCTTCGCTTCGCACCTGCTATTGTCCGCTTCGTCTTCCAGTCGACGACAAGTGAGAGAGACCGACCCCTTTCTTTTCGTATGTACACGTAGCACGAGACGGAATGTGTTAACACTCGCTCGCTACGCACCACGCACGCATTCGCATGTATAGTGTTCACTGCGTGTCCACGTTCCACGTGGCGTTGCGTGAGGTCGTCTTATCGGACATACGCACTGTATGTATCTCTCTCTTCCTCTCTGTCTTTCTTTCTAATTAGCGTGAGACCAATGAACACATAACGACGTTTGTTCAACGTTCCTATAATTTTGATGCAGTTTCGTGTCAGAGAATTAATCGTTTCATTAAAAATAGAATGTTTGAGAAAAATCTTATTGTAATGCGATAACAATTTTAGTAACGAAGATTTTGTATCGAAAGATAAATATAATACGTAAACAGTATTATGTTAATTATCGTTTCTATCCAATGTTTAAACAATAACATTGTTATAATATAAAAAAATTTTGAATACGCTTCATTATTAATAATTAGAATTTTGTATCGTTCGCATATTTGAATCGTTACGTATCGTTTCCGACGAGATTTCTAGAACACCCTTGTCTCACAATGCACTTGCGCCGCGCAAATGTTTCAGCTAAGCTTTCCCCATAGGACTAAGCCCTAAATTCGTCGTTTATAAAACGAGTTCACAGAATGAGTCACGAGAAAAAGGGGGAGGCAAATGTCTCTAAGGGTGCCCTGTAGAGGAGTGCCAACTGTTACCCCCTCGATACTCTTGGTGCACATGTGTTCGCGAGGGAATTTCAGCATCGGTTAACGATGGGGTCACGATGGACCCATGGGTATTCTTCTCGCGAACCACAAAGTCCCCTGAGAACCTGGACAAGTGTCTAGGCGAAATATAGAGGGTGTAAAAGAGGAGTGAAGGCGAGGAGACCCCCGACATACGAAAAAACCAGCCGGGATTAACAGTATCGACTGATGGGGTCGCGAAAGAAGTCATCTTTCGTTTCGCGGCGTCTTTTTGTTTTTATCTATCGTCAGCATCATTACGATATTAATTTAGGATGATATTAATCATAAATATTTCCGTTTTTACCCATTACAAACATTTTCGCTTGATATATATAATTGACCTCGATAAAACTATAAACAAGAGCGATTGCGAAAATACATAGATATATGTTATAGCAGCTAGGGGATTATGAACATATTTGTCAAATATTTATATAAATTACACTGTCACACTCGCGTAACAGAGATAATTAAAACACAAACATTAATAAACACCGGAATTATTATTAGCTCAAATAATAAATAAATTGTAAATCACTCATGATTAAAAAATAAGTATTTATCGCGAATTAATTTATGGCAAATGCCAATTTACGCGATATATATTTACAAATATCTATTTTTAAATTCTTAGTGATAAAAATAAAGAAAATATTATAAAGAAAGCGCGATTACTCAAAAAGTACTTACAGTGCCGCAACACCTCGTTCGAGCATCCACCTCCATCGATCGCTGACATCGTTGCTGACGATTGTTCACTGGCCATATTCGAAACCTTCGATGACGGATGCATCAAAAGTAATCCTCTTCCTTTACCACCAATTGGTCCACCTCTACGAGAACCTCGTGGTCGGCCACGTTTGCTCGCACCGCGTACGGATTGTCGCATTCGTGCGTTTGCACTTACGCCGAAGGCAAAATGATGTCCGAGTCGGGCAATCTTAGATGGAGATTCTCCGAACTGGTGGAGACTGCCTCTGGTCTGTCCATGAGGATCGCTACCGGAAACCGCCACCGGACCGTCCACATCAACCACGAGTCCCTCGTTGCTCGTTTCATCCTGCAAAAGGAAATCAAAGTATCGAGGTATTAGTATCAAAAAGTAACGATATTACACATAGTGACACGAAACAAGAGAACAATGTGTTTGTTATCAGAATATATTTTCAAATTAATTTTGTTTTTAAATATTTTATTTGAAACTAACAAATAATAATTATCAATATATATAAAATATAAAATATATAAAAATAATATATATTAATAAAAATATAAAGTTTTCACATAATCTTATTACAATCTTATTCAAAACGTACTTCTGATTTGGCTGGGCTGGTCGGTGTGCTATAATTGTCTATATTTTCTAACTGTTGTTGATGGTGATTGTTCTGGTGCTGTGACTGAATCGGATTAGTGGTCGGTTTAGGCTCATTAAGATTAATGTAAACGGTATCGTTGTTTTTGTCGCTATTAGCATCTGCCTGACATGGTTTCTTTGAGTCGTTCTGAAAAATAGAAATTGTAATGTGAAAAATACAATGGAGATACGCGCGAGCAAATGGAAGATACTCAAATTAATTTTAATTAAGCGTAAATGTGTAATTAACACATTTTAATTTAAGCCACATTGTGAGTTGAATATTTTCAAATAATTTATCGAGCAATTATGAATTTGACAAGTGGAACTAATTGAGTAAAGTAATCAAAGATACCAATGAACTCGATGTGAACTGTTAAGTATTAGAGAAATGAGAAATAAAAGATAAGTGGAAAAAATAGTGGTTAGAATAAAATGATGAAAAAAGAAATCTTTACGACGCGACCGATAGCGGTGTATAAGGGTGTCGGGCTCACCTTGACCGGAAGCGCGGTTAACTTCCTCTTCCGGTCCCTCTCCTTGGGCTGTAAGTTCGACTCGAGGCGAGTCTCCTCCACTCGTTGCTGCTTTCTCTCCTCGCTTCGTTGGCTGTCTGACTTCCTCTTCCGGTCCCTCTCCTTGGGCTGTAATATACGAATGTACGAGCTTGTACTATAGGCAGAGGACGGTGTTCGTTACTCCGTTTCTTATTATTATTCCTCATTAGGCCATTAGCATAAGCTAACGAGCATAATGTAATCGGGCGACCACCTCGATCGCCCTCGTCTCGCCCCTCGACTCATTTTCGACACGTTTGTGTATACACGTGCGTCTTGCTATGCGGATATGATAGAACGGTCAATAGTAACGATGAAAAACTCGACTACCTAACTCGACTTTTCAACGAATTATATTTTTTAGATACAGATCTTAATTTATCACAGAATTTATTATACAAATTGTAATTTCAATGATTTTTAAGAGAAAATATAGCATCACCTAGTGTCTCAATATAGCGTCATGTATATTTTTCAGTTAATGTCATATGGATTTCAATTTTACAAAATTACAAATATCAAATAAAAATAATATAAAACAATAATGTTGCTAAGATACTTACATTTTGCTTCAATTTCCTCATCGTCCAACAACAGCGACACGACTTCTTTGGGTTTCAAAGTATCAGGCTTGAAGTTTCCACCGCTTATAACCATACGTTGAATCTGCAATGAAAACAATTTCTCTCTTTACATGTTCTTAACGTGCTCTTTACTTAACTTTAGCATCTAAATGCTTTATAAAACGGACCTCGCTCTTTTCGCGCGCTCTCTGCAAAATTCGTTCTTCGATGGTTCCTTTACATATTAATCGGTAGACCGTGACTTGCTTGGTCTGCCCCAGTCTGTGGGCGCGATCCATAGCTTGTTGGTCTACAGTAGGGTTCCAATCACTATCATAAAATATCACCTACAAATAGATATCATTAATTGCAATTACAGTATCCATAAAAAATTGTAATTATTGATGCATGAAATAACACAAATTATCGTTTTTTCCACACAATAAATTTGTATTTCTCTCTCATATATAATATCAAATTATTTTAAATGCTGTAATGCAAAATTAAACATGACAATCAATATATAGAAGATAAATATAAGTTATTATAGCAAATAATTTAAAAAATTTCTTGAATTAATATGTAATCGCACAGAAAAATATATATACACTCTAATTGTAGACGCTTATCTTTAAGACATTTATAGATAGTCTATTATGTGCAATCGTGTGCAGTCACAACTTCTACGTTGCAATACCGTTGTAGAAAATGTATATTGAATCAAGCATGTAACATCGCGAAACGAATAACAGATTTGTTAAATCGATGATAGAAGATTGGATATTATTGACAATCTCGCGATATTTTTGTGCACGGAAGGAGTATACGATATTCTGCAATGTAGACATTTTTCTAATGTCTCTTCCTTTTGTTGCGATATACAGAAAATATATTTTTATTATTTACAGTATACACAAAATTCATAGTAAGAATATTGATTGCATATATCAATTTTGATCTATGCCTAGACTTATGTCCGTATATAAAAGAAATCGAAAGTTGAGATGACGAATGAGTAAATACATATTTAAGGATAGAATTACTAACCGTGTCTGCTGCGGTAAGGTTGATTCCCAGGCCGCCAGCTCTAGTACTAAGCAGAAAGACGAATATGTCCGCTCTAAAACACGAAACAATCCCACAGTTTCAACCAAGCTGAAGAATGAAGATATCAGCTGTTTTGTATGTAAATTAATTCGAGATCCCGATGTTTTTGAAGGATTTCCAGGATAAAATTCTTCTCCATACGTGAGTACACGATCACGAAAGTTCAACGGTTTAAGTCGTATTCTTTTTGTATCCCTTTTTTTTTATTTATTTTCAAGCATATAGAATAAAGATATGAAAGAGATGTACACATAAATAAGTATTGAATAAAAAAAATTAATACAATCTACACGAAAGAAACGTTAATTTAACTTTTTGTCTGTCGCTCAAGAGCGATATAAAAATATGATTGTTCAAAACTTTAAATGACACTTGGCAATAGAAATTATAATAACTGTGCACACTGCTTAATAATAGCCCAATAAAGCTTCCGTCTTGTGGCTATCGCACGTTCGAAACATGCACAGCTGTCTACAAGATGGGAACGATTCGGCAATTAATTCGCGTGTTAGTTATGCACGGCTGAACTACACAGGGCATACGATCTCAGGATTACGCTTTAAGTATACAACTGTATACTGCTATAAGAAGATATTCTAATCAGCATAGCGCAACGATTATGAGTAACGTATTTTTTAATAAACTGACGCTGATCCCAAATGATTAAAAATTTCACACAATCTGCACTTATATTATTGGAAAATTCTCTCAAATTCTCAAGCAATATTACACTAAGGAATTGCAAAAATTTCAATAAATTATAAATAAAACAAGTCAATTACCTTTTTTGAAAATCTGCCACCATATCGCGACGATCTGAGATTTTTGACGAACCATCTAATCTCATGAATGTGTGTTTTCTATGATACATGTATTCCTAGAAATAAATTTCCATAATAAAACGATTATTTGTCTCCATATGCAGCAGCAGATAGGTGAAACATACCTCTAGTAAATCGATCATTTTTGTCATTTGAGAATAGATTAGCACCCTATGACCTTGTTCCTTCAGACGCCGTAAAAGACTATCCAGTACAGAAAGTTTACCAGCATCTGTCACTAACGTTTGTTTATCTATAAAATAATTTAATTTATATTTAACATTTATTAATTGATAAAATATTATATCATATTATGTATGATCAGTATATTTGATTATTATAATCTTGATTGCACCTGGTACAATGATATGCGACCATCCATTAATAGGGGCACACGCGGATAATCCACCCTGTGGCTGATAGCAAAATGTTGAAATTGTTTGGCCAGCACGAATGCCCGACTCTTCTTCAGAAAATGCTCGTTCGCAACCGAGCCAAAATAATCTTTGACCAAACGGGCCACCACATTCTTCGTGCCTCTTCCAGGCACAAGCTGCAGAACTATTACTGACATATAATTTTCGCGGACTAGCTTGAACCTACAATTATAAAGTACAGATTAAATACCTTGTTTCTCATTTCTGAATCGTTTCGTTGTTGCATTAGACAAAATTGTACTTACCTTGGGATTATTATCGCAAACAAAGGCAGGAATCGTTGTTTGTTGGCAATATCGCATTATAGGCTGCCGCGGATGATGAGGATGTTCAGGAAGCAAAGCCAATTTTGAATCTTCCGTTTGTTCCATTTTACCAGAGGGTAATATCCTTTGCAACTAAATATTGAAACACATTGCATTATATTCTACAAATTTTTGAAATGTACACACATATTATGTAATATAAAATGTACTTACTTTTAATAGCTGATTAGCTTTTTTACTACTACGCAATATTCTGTGGGCGACGGTTTCCGGCATCGAATGTATCGTATGATTGGTATGTGTGTAGAAAGCTTCGCCCTCAATTATCTTGTTAGTAAAAAATATATCTTGCAACGTTGTTGACAAAGCATCAAATTTTCTGGGCAAATAAAACATCTGGTTTGTAGGTGTTCTAGATTTGTTATCGACTTGCCAATTTTCCCAGTATTGTACCATTTTTAATCTTCTTTCCATGAATGTAATCAGACATAATCTATAAATATAAAAGATTTTAATTATTTATTAAAAAGATGGAAATTAAAATAAGACAATATACTAATTATTCTTTTAATAAACTTGTTTACCTGAATAAAGTACCAGCAATAAACATTTTGCTTATTTCCATCGGAGATAAATTGAGAAATCTACTAAATGAAAATGTATTTTCACGCAAATCTTCGTTGCAATGAAGAGAACGGTGAATATATTCTGCGGCAAATATAAATAACTTATTGTACAACAGATGATCTTTGGACGGTAAAGCTAGATGCAAAAGTCCTTCATTGTACAACAAAGCAGGCATATTATAAAATTCTGTATTCATAAAAAATGGTGATTTAGCGTCTCTACGTTCGAAGAGTTCTGGATGATTGCAGACCTGTAATTAATATGTTATATTCATTTTTAAAAACTGAATGTGAATTTAAGACATACATTTCTAAGATATACATCAAAGCCATGATAAACTATAATAAGTTTATTACTGTATATTGATCATAAATAGGAATTTTAATAGAAACATATAACAATAAATATAATAATACCTTCCGGAACTGCATGACTAGATTCATTAGATTGGAAGTAAAATTTTTATCGTTAGATGCAGTGTCTCCTCCGCCCACTGTATAATGTAGCAAATCCTCTATTCGAATTTTTTTCTTCAACGCTACAAACAAAAGAGATTATCAAATGCTCTGAACTATAACATCTATTCAAATAAATAAAATCAAGATACCTGAGTAAAGCAATTTTTGACGAGTTGTGAGTGGACAATATACCATTACTTCAATCTTATCGGATAATTCATTTTCCACATCCTTTTTTATTCTTCGTAACATGAAAGGTTTCAAGATCATATGAAGCCTCGATAAATGTTCTGTAACATAAAATTTATAATATGTACATTTTACAATTAATAATATATGTAATCATTTTTCTATTTATTGTTATATGATTTAGTATAAAGTTTATATAAAATTACTTACTTTCGTCTATTCCTGTTTTATTCTCCGCGTGGCTTTCAATATCTTTGGAGAACCACTCGTTAAATTCATCATGCGAATCGAATAATGTAGGCATAATGAAATGTAATAACGCCCATAATTCTGCCATACTATTTTGTATAGGGGTACCACTGAGCAATAATCTATTACGACAACTAAACCCCAATAACAATTTCCATCTCATGCTATTAAAATAATTAAAATATATTAATTAGAGCTATTGTATGAAATTGTTATAATAAAAACATAAAATAACATACCTGCTTGTGCTTTTTATAGCTTGTGCTTCATCCAAGATCATATACTGCCATTTTATTCTATTAAAATACTTATAATCCGTAATTACTAATTGATAACTTGTTATTACTACATGAAAAGAAGCTTCCTTTGTGTGTAAGTCTTTAGTATCCCAAAATTGTCTGAGTATCTTGCGTTCTTGAGGATTACCCCAGTACGGAACTACTTTGAATACTGGTACAAATCTCGCCATTTCCTGCTGCCAGTTATGTAATGTTGAAGCTGGTGATATAATTAAGAATGGTCCCCAAACAGCTAAAATTGTCAATTATACATTGTCAAGTTATTTCTTGCAATAGCTTTAACATGCATATAAAATATTAAATTGTAGTAATCAAGTTTAAGTACTACAGATGCTTACAATATCTCTCAGCAACGTGACATAAAAATGCTATGGATTGTACAGTTTTTCCCAGACCCATTTCATCAGCCAATATTCCACTAATACCCTGAAAACAATTGGCAATTTAAATGATATTTATGTAATAAAGATATTTTATAATACTAATTAAAAAAACATAGTATACATGTAGTTACGAACCTGATCATACAAATTTGCCAACCAATTCATTCCTTTTAATTGATAACCTTTCAAATTTCCCTTGAAAATTGAAGGTTGCGGATGCTCTAGGTTTTCAGGTGTATCACTGAGACGTAACTCTTGAGATGCAGCGGCTGTATCAAATTGCTTGGTCCTAGCCTTTTCACTGTTAAATGCTTCGGTAGCATTTCTCTTTGCTTTTTGTTTCATAATTTCACTATACATTTAATAAATATATACTTTTATAATTAAAATATGAAATTTTTTCTTATCACATGTACAGCTATTAAAGTAATTAATTTTAAAACATGCGTAAATAAAATTAAATTAATTTAAGTACCTATCATAATCGTCGATGCCAATAAGTCTGGGATTCTTCTCTTCGTCTAATTGATTTAAGATTCTCAACTGTTCCTCTGCTGATGCTTTATCTATTTTTCGTGACATGAAATGAGCATACAATTCTGTTTGAGTAATAAGGAAATTTAATTTCCTTTGTTGACGTTTTGCCTAAAAAAAAAAAACAATATAAAAATTTAAAAAAATAGAAATTAAAAACATATATTTTTATATAATCTTACTATATTTTCTTACTTCAATAAGTTCTACATCCATTTTGCGTTGTTCCTCAGCTTCTTTTTCCAATCTTCTCCTAGTTTCTCGTTCGACTCGATCATAACGCTTCCAATAAGATTGCATTTCTCTTGTCAAGCGTTTTGCCCGCCAGATAGTTTCTTTCATATTTTTCTGTGACTAAATCGTAGAAATAGATAAATAACATGATTTATAGTCGAGTGCACATAAATATTAATTTATACTCACTTGCATAGCTTTTTGCCTCCAATATTTCATGCAATGCTGCGCTACTTTCTTACAACTTATTAGCATTTCTTTGTGATTATTAGTTTTGGCCCTTTGTACTTTTCCTAGTTCCTTTTTAGACATCATCACCCATATTTTTCTTCTTCTCATCGTCATCACCTCAACACTCTTGGTATTATGTTTTTTCCTCCCTCTACCTCTAGGTTGATGACGTATTATAGCTTCTAATTCGGATTCATCTAACTCTTCCTCCCTGGGAATTGATTTATCCCATTCTCCCTCTGGATATTCTCCTTTCTAAAAATAAGACATTTTTATAAAAAGATATAGAACGTAAGTGACAATATGAATGTAATAAAAAATTTGATACATACACGATATTCCTCAGACGTAGAATGACGATTATTTTTTTCTTTTTTAATTTTCATGATTTTTTTATCTGGCTTTTTTTCTTTCTTCTTTTTATTTCCCACAATCAATTTTTGATGCTCTAAAAATCTATCATAATTCGATAGTAAACCCGCACTATAATATTGGTATTGTATATTCTGAAAATAACAACATTTTATAATATCTTGAATTGTTAAACATTTGCATTGCTAAACATATTTAATCATTGTCCTTACTTCTGGTTTCTGATAAAAACGACCTTGATATTTTTTCCGTAGTATGTGAAACTTGAGCATCTCTTGAAAATCTTCTTCTGTGACTTGACTATCTGTATCAGAACCTGATGCAGAACTGTCGGAGGAATCGCTTAAAAGAATATCTTGCAACCAACGTCTTTCTTCTCCTACACTAGACATATTGTATAGCCTTAGCTTATTGATTCTCGCTTCTAAAAAAATAATAGACGTTATAAGAAAACATTAGACAATTTAAATGAAATCAAAATTGGTAATTTATATCAACCTTCTTTTCGAGTGGGTACATTATCAAGATAAGCATCTGAGCCATCAGAAGATTCCGACGAGACAGACTTGTCATCTTCACTGAAAGATAAAATATTCATATTATTACACATAGTATTAATTTATAAGATATTACCAATATATTATAAATTAGTATAGTAAGAATATATTTGACAAATAAAGATATTAATACCTAGCTTGTTCTTGAAAGAGATCATTAATCTGCTTTAAGAAAGGCTGTACATTCAGACTGCGTTCCAGTCTTTGCAAATGCAAGGGTGCAGCCATCTCAGCTTCCAACTTCATCGTGTTTGCTCTATCAGACATCACCCGTCTATGAGAAGCCTGACAATGTCTGTAACAATGTGTGAGCAATGAATAAAATAACATGACCTTTGCAATTTAGAGAATAAAGAAACTTTATATGTATAAATATATTTATAATAAAACTACTGACACAAATCTATACATAGATCTTCGGTAACATGCAAAGAGATAAGTTTATCAACAATGTTTGCGAACTAAAAATACTTAGCCGATTTACCAAGGCACCAAATATATACAGTAATAAGTATACAAATTTTAGTAACGTAATGATAGCTCTTCCTCCCAAAATACGCAAACCCAATGAAAATCACTGAAAAGCATTGCAGGCTGTAAGAAAAGTAACGGGAACACGTGTTACACGGGATACAGAGGGATGTCGATGCGATCTACCGGGACGGAAGAAGGAAAACGTGCATACGTTCCCGACAGCAAACCACGGAGAACGCTTCCCAGCTAGGCTGCCGCTGTACTCTGGGGGATTCTCGTGTTTCTAGCGGCGCACGACGCATATTACGGACGTGAAACTGGCATGCGGGATCGTGCGCGGCTAATTTTATTATGTAAGGCGAGTGACACGTCGTATCGGAAGCTGGTGCGGTTATAATTCGGCTAAATATCTCGTCAACAGTTTTGCTTTCACCTTATGTTTTGGTTATACGCGACCCCGCTTATTTCGCACGCGTAACAGAGCCTACTACCGGAATGCGATTTCCTCTATTCACAGCGAAATCAGATACATCGGTCGGAGGGGAATACATGGTAGAAGGAAGCCTAGAGAACGCAGACATTTGGCGTGCCATTAAAGCGGGGCAGGGATAGGGCATCGTGCTCGCCACCATTTTTGTTTTCAGTAGGTGGCGCTGGCCGCGCCTGTGCGCGCAGCTCCTGGCGGATCTCGTTTCTGGCTGCTCTTCTCTCAATATTCACCTGTGCACGTACGATTTCGAATTACGGTCCAGATCTCGATCCATTTTCTAGTATATGCCGCAATGGGTTATCTCGCGCGAATGCGCGAGCCAACGTTCTTGCGCTGCCCCAAGAAACGCGCGACTTTGGAAAATTTATGTTACGGATACGTGTCGGCGATTCTTCGAAAACGCGTAATTTAAACGAGCAACTTTCGTCACCGACAGACGCGGACAGATAAATCTCACGCCGAGATTTTTCATTATCGTGAATAAATACAGAGATTATTTTTCATCTAGGTCGATGCAATCGCAATCGAAAAATATTGCGCGCGGTATATTTCAGACACGCGACTCTCCATGTAAATTAATATATGCAAGGTTTGTGAAAATTGCGTCGAGCTGTATATAAAACTCACGCAAAGGCATGCTGCAAAATCTTGTTTTGTTACAAAAATGGTGATCGATGAATCTTTCTACGAACGGATAAACAAATGAGTCTAGCTCGAGTATTAATAACACGCAGGATGCACATGTCGTGCTTAGTCAGCATTCCCTTCCGGTGCGGTTTACAATTACCTCGAAATGATTTGAGAGAAGCGTCCCTTTCCGCATCTCCCACGAAACTTTTCGTTTCGGCTGCTGAGTAACCACGAGCCCGAGAAATTCCTAAGTTCGAATCATACGACTACGCGAGTCGCACTTCCGTTCATGCGCGCCGCGCGCGTCCTAGCCTCGAAACCGTGCCGGAAGTGTCCGCGATCAAGCACCGAGGTAACCTACTTCACTGAATAAACGTCGTCAGATCGTTTCGACGGTGTTACAAAGCGTCCGTGAGGACTCTTCGATTTTATCGAGTCGAATCACGTCGATCGATCGAGTTACTAAATCCCACGTAAAAAGCGAATGACCTACGGGACGGGAGAAGGGTTGCGTTCCGTCCCCCCTTTTTCGATATTCTTTACGAAATACATATCCAAGCACGTTCTTCCTTGTTTCGACGAGAAAGAGCTCCGTCCACCAATGCCGGGCGAATTCTTTCTTACTTCCGTCACGCCATTGGTGGGGGAAAGGTGGCGCCGCCGCCGTCTGGCGTCGAGACTAAGCCTCGCGGCGGCCCTGCCCGCCGTAGTGTGGACCCCGTTTTGTTTCCGTTGTTACTACGAGGCTGCCTGCCGCGACGCACCGTTCACGGTTCGGTATTTCCCTCAGTCTCGTTGGTCTTTCATCGTGAGAAGGAGTGTGCGCGGGTCCGTTTACTGAAAGTCATCTCGAGCTGAACATTCAGGTGAGTACGGACATTTAAAAGTTCCGTTTCGTCCAATAATCTCAACACCTACGTTCTCGAGAAAAACTGCGAGCTACGAAAGGGAGGTGGGTCCGTCCCTACTCCGTGTAACGTGATGTAACGGCGTGGCCCCGTGAGCGAAGCGCGCTCCTACCAGCTTTCGTTCCCGCTCGGCGTAATTACGAGGCGCGATTCGTTTCAGCGTGCTGGCGACGACGCGTTTCGCGACGGAGAAAAGGAATCCGCTTCGATACGAGTCGCGCGTATCTTTATTTACGCTCGTCGGACGCGTCGGAGACGCGACATCGTTCTTGCGCGGCCATTATTCCGACTCGGACTATACCGCCCGCGGCGCAATTAACCAACGGCGTCTCCGGTATCGATCGTACCCCCGATTCGACCAACGTAACTGCGTCGAAATCTAGAAATTTTTGGAAATCCTAACGCGGCGTCTCGTGGCGCGTACACACCGGCGTGGCGCAACGAATATTTCTCATCCCTTCCTCTCTTCTCTTCTCCCCTCGAGTCGTTTGCGCATATGTAGAAATTTCGTGGAACTTCCGGAAAGCCTTCATGCCTTCATTTTATGAGCCATGTGCGTATCTCGTCAAATCGAGGTCAATCAACGATGCTTATATACTTTTGCGTTGATAAGGCAATAGCGTACGATACATGTATATGATCGAGTAATGAAAATTGTTTATTGTTATTATCGGCTCCAAAATTAACTTGCGTTATTGTATTCCTTGAAAAAGTAACTATAGAAACACCATTCTGTTTATTTACGAACAATTAAAGCTTATTTTTAACCGTTTTTCGGTTAGAGTCTTGAAAAATAACGATTATCTTATGTTGTCATGTGATTAAACGGCAGGTTCTGCAGGTAGCCTGTTATGTAAGGTGTTTTTATATTTTCCTTTAAGAATGAGCACTCGAGTATTCGTTGGTGGATTAACGTACCGGGTGAGAGAGCGCGACCTTGAGAAGTTCTTCCGGAAATATGGTAGAATCAAGGAGGTCGCTATGAAGAATGGATTTGCCTTTGTGGTAAGTCTAATGTGGTTCAATTGTTTTTTTTACAGTATGGTAGGGACAAGAGTCTATGTCGGTGGGCTTCCATACGGCACCAGGGAAAGAGACCTTGAGAGATTTTTCAGAGGCTACGGTCGATTCCGTGATGTTCTCATCAAGAATGGTTATGGCTTTGTTGTAAGTATCTGTATTCAGCTGTAAATACCATGAGTAACACTTTGCGTCGCTCAGTTTGGTCCTATGATAACGTTTCTGTAATGTTTATATTCCCTCTATATTTTTTTGCAACTGATACATTTTTGGAGTTAACAAATTTGTGATGTTTCTCAGCTTTTTTGCAATTATTATTCTGTAAAATGCACTATATTTATGTGGAAATTTGTCTTTTACTTTTATAAATTTATTGAATGTTGTGAAACATAATATGTGATATTTTTCTACTAGGGATTGTCACTGTCTCTTAATATACATGCCATTATTTTATGATAAAAACTATTTATATATTTGATACTGTAATGATAATTGACAATACTTTTGAGTAGAGGACAAAAATTGTACGAAAGAAAATTTTTTTTTTGTCATAATTTGGACCAAAGTGGGTAAGCAAAGTGTTAAATTACAAATACAACTCAATAACCTGAGTTGACCTGACCCGAGTCCTGAGCACATTGGTACTGTGGAGGTTTAGTGGAGCTGTGTGCTGCTTATCATCGATTATTCTGCAAAAGCTTTGTAAGTTATGTATAACCGGGGAAACTAAACCATTTATAATGGGCCATGTGTTACCAGATAATTATTTATACCAATAATTTGGAATTTTATAAGCACTTACGGTGATCAAGATTATGCACTCCTAGTTATATACTTGTAGTATTATCTGATAATGTGCGATTTATTTGTTAAGTCAAATAACGATATATCTTACTTTAAAACTTTTGCAGGAAGCAATAAAGAAAAATGTATATAATGTTTTAAGCAATTATAAACAAATTAAAGTCTATTGTTGTATTATCAACATTATATACATTTAAACATTTTTACATGTCTGTATTAATTTATACATATATAATATACATTTACATAAATAATGCAGTGATACTTATGACTTAGCGTTATCATAACAGTTTTGTAATTAATACATATTAGATATTACATATTAAATGCATTAGTACGATATGAACGATATTACGCATGCAAGCAATATTAAACAAATAACAAAGCTACATGTTATTTCTAGATAATAATAAAAAATTTTTTTCTTTGTAGGAATTCGACGACTATAGGGATGCGGACGATGCTGTGTACGAACTAAATGGAAAGGAACTTTTAGGAGAAAGGTAATCATTTCATTTAGTGTATGAAACATATATGTATTAGGCGATTATATTAGGCGGAATGGTATAGGTAGCATGTTTGCATGATTGAATATTTTCTAAAACAACCCATTTAGTATGTGGATTGTTACTGTGATTACGTTAATGTTTGAACTTTATTATAATCATAATATTATTGGTACTGGGGGTTCTCTATCTAAACAAGTTTTAATTTAACGCTAACACACTAAGGGTGAGTTAAATTTGGTATTATCAAAACTAATGTCATAACAAATATAATTCCTTCCTATGAGTCTTTATAATGTATATATCAAATATTCTATTAAAAACATATTGTTTTATCTCATACATATGGATAAACTACAATAATTTGTAATTTACTTGATTATCTTTTAAAATTGATGAAAGTTATTTATTGAAGCTTAATACATTGCAATATAGCTATTTTATAATAGTTTATTTTCAGTGCATTGTGTGATATTGAACCATAAGTATCTTTTGATTTACATAATAAATATTTTTTTCTAATTAATTGACTAAATCCTAATCCTAAATTATACTCAACCCTAAATGGCTTAACTTTACTGATGATTAATGTCTAAGTTATTTAGAAAATCAAATTTTTTAGGACCCTTAAGAGTATTAAATTACTAGATAATCATCCAGAAAAAGAAGGTATTTGTTACCGGCGAGCGATTTCAGCTCACGAGATGTTCTAGATAAATACAATGTCTTGTTATCTTAAGTAATTTATTATCAATTTATCTTGCTCTCGTTTGCATCACTTGAGATTAGATTAATATGTGAGAAGCAATAGCATTCGAATAACGAGAAAATTAAAGTTTTCCAATACAACATTCAAAGTAATTTTCTTCTTCACATGCTTTCCTCTTACTTTCTGTTTTTCTTTTGGGAATTTATGTAAGTGTGTCAATAATATTAGCAGCTTCTGGAAGAAATAATAGTAGTTTTCAATATAGAATAAACGTAATAGCTGACAAAATGTCGAGTGCGGTGGCAGTATTCTTAACGCTCTAATCACTCTAATTATACATTTCAACCTGTACCAGTAATATTATTCGCTGTTGCTTCTATTTGATTAAAGTCAAATGTACAGTGCACAATTATCTGTTCGCATTTAACGGGCAATCATATTAATGCCTTTAATTTTGTATCTATAGTAAACGGCGTCTGTCCTCCAAATTAACGATTGGACATTTACCGAGATAAAATGCGTCTTAAATGACTTACCGCCATTTTGAACTACTTCCATCAATTCCCCGAGTAGAAAAAGTTATTGCAATAATATGTCTTCGTCTGGAGAAATGTTATATTGCTTCTTTTTTGCCGAAAAATTTGGCACATATGCTTTTTCATAAATTCATCATGTGATCCTATATAACGCATCATACTCTAAGAAAAAAAAGAGTAAAAAATTTAGATATATTATAAGGATCATGGATATAATTATGAAAAAGCTGATGGATGTGGTGAAAAAAAAATTAATTCGGTGATAAGTAGCATCGTGTAAGGAAAGCAGTTTAGATTATGTAAGAAATGAGAACGAGTTGCGAAAGAGAGAGTGTGTGTGAGAGCGAGAGGAGAGAAAGAGAGATAGGGGAAAGAAAAAGAGAGAGGGGACAGCGCCTCGGACGAAACCGGACGATAGAGATTCTGAGAGAGAGGGGGACGGATGATATTTGAACGGATTTCGCGGAGAAAGGAGACTGAGGAATGGAAGGAAAAGGAAAAAAGGAAGGAAGGAAGGAAGGAAGCAGCTTTAGAGAGTAAGAATTAGTCGTGGACTTAGGCGGGGTTTTGTTGGGTGTGTTTCAGAGTGGCGGTGGAGATAGCACGGGGTGTTTCAGGGAGGCGAGGCGACCGTGGCTACGGACGCTCACGCTCCTGGAGAGACAAGTAAGCATATCCAATGTGTCTTGTTACAGAATTACTGTAGAGAGGGCCCGGGGGACACCTAGGGGTAGTGACCAGTGGCGCTATGGTGACTCCCGTGGTGGTTATGGGGACTCGAGGCGATCTGCGTAAGACACGCTATCCTTTTTTTTATTTTATCAGAGCGATCATTATCCCCTCCTCCCCTGCAGGCTGCCGGCTCAGAATGTGCGAAATCCAGAAACGATTGATCAATTTATTCGAATATCCTTTTATGAATTTTTTTGTTTTTTTTTATTTGTTTTTTTTTTGTTTTGTTTCTTCATATTGTTTCTCGAGGTTTTTTTTATGTCGTGTAATCGATTTCGCACATCGTCCGCACAGGGAAGAACGTAATTTTGGATATTGATAAGCTCTAGCGTAGAGAGGGCGTAGAGACGAATGATAAACCACGCGTTTGCAAACTTCTCTTGCCTTTGCGCATATAAAAATACATTTAATTAGAGATCGAAACATCTTCTGAATTGGTTGTCTTGGATTTGACTGCTCTCCCGAGTACGTCGAATTGTCAAACTCATCGCGATAAAAAAGTGATAGCAAGATAAAACGCCTAGCGATACCCTCCCAGACATTATGTTTATTGCTGATAGTTGAACAAGATGAACCGATGTAATTGGCGACTAATAGATGTGTGGTATTGTGTTTGTTACAGCCGAGACGATATGCGGCACGACAGGTACGCTATTGCTGCATTTTGAATAGATTTGATTCGATTGGAACAGGTGATTGATTGTGTGCCTGAGCAATGAGTGCAGATCTGTAGTTATTTGCTGAAGGTTTAACCGACGATCCGTTATTTCTGTTCACATGACATCCCTTTTTGCAGAGATAGTGTGAACAGAAACACGAGGACTGCATCTAGCTACAAGCAATCATTGCCCAGGTACATACATCCAATGTTACGCTCTAACGATTACACCTTAACTTACATAAACTTTACTGTTGCAAATGTCTTGAATTATATCATTTTTGCGTTTACCATACTTTCATTCGCTATATTAACATAAAGTCAGGTCCAAGACAAACCTGCTTGCTCTTGTTGACATACATGTAGATAATATCCGGTCTTTTTCCCATTGTAGATATGGACCACCGACACGCACCGAGTATCGCCTCACCGTGGAGAATTTGTCGAGCCGTGTCAGTTGGCAGGTAAGAGATACATGTATCTTGCTTTTCTTTTTCTTGCATTTTTACTGATACTTACCTTCGTTGGTTTGATTACTATTCGCGATTCCAGAGAAAACGTTGCACTGCTTTATATGGGTTTTTCAAATTTATATATTGCTCCGAATCTCTCTAAGTTTTGCCGAGTTTTTTCGTAGTCTGTTTCTATCAAATTCCACGCGTGTCGATGCATAACATTTCTTTCTTTTGTTCTTCAATTGTTGTTCTTTCATCTCATTTTACATTTATTTACTCAGAAATGAGAGCCCTATTTTGGAATGTAGAAAGATGTAAGATTTTGATCAAGTAAGTCTATGGCAAAAATTCAAATCAGACTTTCATGTGCAAAAGACATTTTCCACGAAGGAAAAGAGAGAAATGAAAGAAAGATAACAAAAATCCATATGTACGACAAAGATCTTAGAATTGATACGTGTAACGTGCAAGAGATGCATAGGTGTTGCTATACCTGGTACAAGGACAGAGGCATGCACGAAGGAACTTGGAGTAACAACGTGACCCGTGATGAAACGAACGCAGCCAAATATTCAAAGGACAAAGATTATGTTCAGCGGACGCCGTGGACGCGAAGAGCTGTAAAGCGGAAGAAACGAAGGGACGAATGAAGACGACAGATCGAGAGCGATGCAGATGAATGCAAATACGATATGTGGGAAATACCAGGACGCAAATAGATGCTTTTAAAATAAAACATACTGATGAATTGAAATAAAGACTGCACGTAAACCAAGTCTTACTTGATCAATTTACATTGTGTATATTCATATATTACATGTATGATCTATAGAAGTATATATTTTTTCTATATCTATCGTTGCACTTTTCCAATGATTGGTTATTTGACGAAACGATATTCTCTCGATCGAGTCTCGATTGTTCAACGTTACTTTTTCAATTTATTATTTCATTTACGTTCGGTCAACAGTTTGAGAAAAAACGAAATAAAATTGATGTTCTTTCCGAAGAGTCATATCCTCTTCGCCGAGGAGGGGCGACCGGTAGGGCCAATAGACTGATGATGTGCGATGATAGAGATGACGATGCACGCGATGGGCCCGCCTTGAGGTCAAGTGGCACCAGGTTGGTTTCTGAGGTGTCCGGGTAACAGAGAGAGCCGCGTGGCACTGGGATGTACACCACCACCTATCTACCATCATACTACCACTCGCGCGCAGTAATACGTGGTGAATTCCGGTGAAATTCCCAGTAATAGGGTTATCGTGCGTACTTCGATCCTCTTCAGCTGATCACTGGGGGAAAAAGAGAGAAAAAGAGATCCAACCGCTGCTATCTACTTTATTCGTCTGGGAAACATATATTTGTTTACGTAAACAACCTCCATCAATATATATCACCATTCTTCCTATTACTATAAACCGACATGGTCATAATTCAGTACCTTCACCATCGACCATCATTACTACCACCACCACCATCACATCTACTCCACTGTGACTGTCATTGCTACTGGTACACCATGCAACCTAGCCATCTAGTAAGTCAGGCAACGGCCACACCCATGAGGGCATACGCGGGCCGAAACCCGAACCATCCGCGACTACGCCACACAGATCCGTTCGACCCGACCGAGCGCCGTGTGTCTGGCCTTTCTCTCTGTCCGTAAGCAAGGTGGTGCCTGGGCCCAAGGTAAATGCGTCACCTTAACCGAGTGTACTCTTAGATATACACATTTATATATATATATCTTATAACTACACACTCTTGAACGTGGTCTTGTTCACATATGTATTCTATATGCATATATAATTTTATATATATATATAAATATAATTATATATAATAATTACATATATAATTATAATAAAATGTATATAATTTTATATATATATAATATATATATAAAATTATTATATACCTATCTATACACCTCGTTACTTAATTACTGTGCACCATAGCTCAGCGTACATCGAACCGTTGAGACGTTTTACGAAGTTCGGAGCTGTGCACGCGCAACTAAATGCGACACCGGAAATAGGAAATCACTATGATATATTCATGTGCTCGAAATTAGAAGTTTACTTCATCAAATAAATCTTATGTCTTTGCGTGATTTTGGCAATATCTTTTGGAATTTTTTTTTATTCTTCACAATAAATGCCTTTCTATCACATGTTCGTCAGAATACTCGGTTCGATTAGCGAAAGACCAACTTTTCTTTATGCAAGACAATTTGCATCATTACACTATATCATTACACTATTTGAATGTAGCAAGCGAGGAATGATATTTCAGAAAAAATTCGTCCAGCTGTGCCACACACAGAAATATATATTCGGCAAAGGCATGCGTGAGCGCTCTGTTTTCTTTTCTTTTTTTTCTTTTATTACATGAAATACTTGAGCTTGGACCTTGAGAGACACCGACATAAATCTTAAAAAGGTCGAGCTATGTGGTATCCCGCATATACGGAGGCGTCTGCGCTCTCTCGTACTTACCATGTAAAACAATGGGCATATTGGCACATCTGTCTACCTAGCATCTCCACAACACTAAAGACGTACCTGGTTCCCACAGAGAGACAGAGAGAGAGAAATATATATATACATGTACAAGTACATCTCCCAGCGATGAATGAATGCAAACGGACCATAGACAATATCCATCTTTATTCACTGATATCCCTTGTGAGGAATGACTGTGAAGTATTAGACTAAGATCAAGTGTGGAAGAAACAACAAAACAGAAAGAGAACAGATAACAAAGGAAGAGGCATCATGCTGTCGACAACAATGTCGAGAGTAATCTTACAACATTAAGAGAAGAGATCAACGAAAGTGACACGGGAGAAGAATTGTCGACGAATTCGCTCTGCTTTTAGCGAAAAATTAATACAATTTTTGTTCAGTTTCTTCATACTTGCTTTTTCTATTTTATTGCGATATAGAATGTATTCAGATAGCCTTTAGAACTTCTGCTGAATAATTATGTGTTCAAGTTTTTTATCTTTGCTTTATAGCTATTGCTATTATGCGTATAATTCTTTCTAAAGAATTATATATAACTCAAAAGAGTATATCAAACAATATATTAAATTTAAATATATTAATTCTCCAATTATACCAATATTTTTTTATTATATGTGTTATAGATGTACTAAAAAATATCGTATTTATTACTTTTGTAATTATATTGTGAGCCGTTCTGCAGAAATAAAAATATATTTTTCCCCAAAATATTAATTGACTTTGATGAATGTTGTATAAAATATGTTTCATTCTGCAGAGTGGAGTTATGTGTATATAAAATTATAATCACGTTTATTTTGAAGATTGAGTTGCATAAAAAGAAAGGTTGCGTCGATAAACAGATACTAAATTCGAGCACGCAATTCGTAACATTCTCGACACTGAAGACGCGAGCAGATGTAGACATCTACTGCTTATCTCTTTCTCTAGACCCAGGTTACCTCCTGCAAGAAAAGAAATCGAAATAGAATATAACGTATGAGTGCACAGGATATATTTTAACCTGCGCGATACATCAGACTAGGAACACAGTATAGTAAACTCCAACTACTAATTCTAAATCTATTCGCATACTTATGCAAATTAGCATAGGGAGACATATTAATTTTAGTTTTTGTGATGTTCAGGATTTGAAGGATTACATGAGACAGGCTGGAGAAGTGACGTATGCTGATGCTCATAAGCAACGAAGAAACGAGGGGTAAGTAACATTTATTAATTACGAGAATGATAAGTGACGTTAAGTTACTTTGCTTTTGATAACGAGAAACACTTAGTGAGAGATTAGTGCAGAAACATTCATAAAAATCTGTATCTACATCTTGTGTTATAGATCTAACGATTCAAATTTGTAATTTTACAGAGTTGTCGAATTTGCGACGTACTCCGACTTGAAGAATGCTATCGATAAGTTAGATGACACAGAATTGAATGGTCGCAGGATCAGACTCATCGAAGACAAGAGACGCGGTCGTCGTTCAAGATCCTCTAGCTCGAGATCACGCTCCCGATCTCGATCTCGCTCGCGTCGTCGATCGCGCTCCCGTTCAAGGTATAATCGTCGTTCTCGATCCCGATCAAGGTACTGTCGGGGCGACATAACGCCTGTTATGTTTTCTATTATGATTTATCTTTGTACAATCCTTGTAATTCGCTCGATAATCTACAAAGCGATTGATTTATTTATATTTTGATTGATATTATATTGATTTATATTATTTTTACCCAGTTTTAAATTCATTTTTGTTATTATGTTTTTTTTTTTAGTTTTTACATTAAAAAAATAATATTTAGGTTACAAATTTTTTGTGCCAATTATAAATTTGTCTTTTAATTGTTTTATAATGAAATCAGTTAAATTTTATTCTTTGCGTATTATTACCAAATTTATCGCATAATGAAATGGTTTCGCGATGACGCCAGAAACCGTTTCTCAAAACATTAAAACATTAATTCTTATCGCTGTTTTCTGTAATATAGAAGCCGTCGCAGTTCTCGTAGCCACAGTCGTCGTAGCACCCGTTCCAAATCGAGGGCACACTCCAAGTCCAAATCAAAGTCTAAATCGAAATCTCCTGAGCGTAGTCGTTCACGCTCAAAATCCAAGTAAGCATCTTAAAATTATTCTATGATCACGTTTGTTCCATCAGTCAGCTATTTAGTTCTCAATTTGTAATTATATATATTTATTTTACTTATTTTATTTTTTTCTTGCGCAGTTAGTCCTCACTGTAAGTGTACACTCTCATTCCCATTTATTATTGGCATTGTTTTTGGGCTGGCTACGTGCCTTGAGCTCTCACGCTTAATCACGCTTTATACGCGTTCACCTACTCACCGTGCGCGTGCTTGGAAAACAACAAAAAAAAAAGAAAGCGAGTTTCTTTGTATTTTGTCGACTTTTTATACTTTCGTACCCCTTTCATTTTGAACTATAATTTTGCAGATCAAGAGACCGCTCAAAGTCGAAATCTAAGTCAAAGTCCAAATCCAGATCTCGTTCTAGGTCCAAGGCTGAGAGGTCAAAGTCCAGGTCGCAGTCCAAATCCAAAGCCAAGTCTCCCTCAAAGTGAGTCCTCTCGCTGGCCTTTTCTTTAATCGACATGTTGGCGCAAGAAAATCAAATTTCCTCGAGTGAAAGCACAAGTAATAGAAGTTCCTAAATGTTCTTCCTTTCAGGGATAGGTCGAGTCGCGAGCGTTCCAGAGGCGACAGATCCCGATCCCGATCGGGAAGCAAACACAGTAAAAGTCGTAGCCGTTCTCGTTCACCTATGAACGGAGATAAATCACCGGAAAGCAGCAAACAGAAAGCCGACTAAGCAAGGAGATAAAAAAGTCAGCAAACTACCATTTCTCTTTTTCTTTTTTTTTTCTATTTCTTACCATTTTTTATATCGAGTCATACTAAAAAAATCAGTATCTTGTCAATACCTTTTCCAAATCATTAACCTTAATAATGAGGTTTTAAACCTGATACATTGTATCAAAGATCGATTACCTCGACATTTAACATTCAACTATTCACATCGGGGGGGGTTTTTTTTTTAAGATCAAACGTTGTTTATTTGAGGCAGTTACGATTTAATTTTTTAAATCATGATTAGCCATCTTCTTTCACTTTTTATTCTTTCTTTTTCTTAAATATCAGTCTAGGTTTAGCGATACACATCATTAGACTTAAACAATTTGCATATTTAGATAAGATATTCTTTATTATTCATACGTTTGAGAATATAAATTTTCAATGTATCGCCGTAATACTACAAGTTCCCTTATAATGGCTTTTTTGTATATATTCCTAATGGTTACAATAAGAAAGTATGTGATGTGTATTAAATTTAGTGGTAAGAGGTATTTCAACTGTCAATAAAAGTTCATGTCAATGCAGATTAATATTTCATATTCAATACCATTCCAGTTATTTGTTCAAATATACTTTAGTTATACGTTCTTGGGTTACACATTGATGTATTTTTATTTATAAAAAAAATTTATATGATACATATATAGTGGAGAAGGAAATAGTTAACGATAATTGCGTTCAACTATTGAAAGCATTGTAATTTCGAGAAGCTCAGTTAAGAGCTTTCGATATATATATATATATATATATATATATATATATATATATAAAAGAGCAAGCTCAATAATATTTGATTTGCTTCAAACCAATACAAAGATTGTATATCTGTTACCGAATCTGAAAAAAAAAAACATTCATTGAAATTGTACCTGTTTCTATCCGGTTATTTCGGATTCTTATTGTCAGTTAAACGAAACCTAACGTAGTTGAGCGGACATATGACGCGCAGATGGGCCCACATGGGACTCTGATGACTCACTGACATGTGTCAACCCCTGGTATTCTCGTCTCTTTTCTTCCACCTCCTCCCTAACGCGCTGAGAATAGATTGCCCTTGCAAAATGAGTTTAAAACGAGAGAGAAACGAGGGGGATGGCATAAGACGAACGACACAGCGACGTAAAGAATGTCGCCGAGAGAAGGTCGCAATGTCAGATTAGCGATGCGTCGAACGTGAATTCCCGGTCATCACCGAGGGTGAGTCAGTTACCCCTTCGCATGACGGTCAAGGAGACGATCTGAAGAAACGCATAAAAAAAGAACACGATTGGGGAAGTATAAGCTAAACGTCGATTGGTCTCCATTTGAGAGCGGTGGGATCTCAATCCAGGAACGAGATGTGCACTCGCAAGACCTCGCAAGATGCTACATGTGTGTAGGAACGCAACGTTGCGAAAGAAGCGAGATATAATTTATAACAAATATATTTCTGTAGTACATATTACTGTCACAAATATGATATGAATATTATATTCTTTTATTTTTATATCATTCTAATTACAAGCACCGTTCAACTTGTTTTATTTCTTGTTAACATGTTGCGAATAATATAATAAAACTAAAAGATCTTCCTTTGTGTGATGCTCTATTACAATTATTTACATTATTAGCTATAAACTATTTCAATGTTACCAGTATTACAAGGGTTTGCAGGTATTCTATCGAACCCTTTTTTGTGCCGATCCTGGCGAGAGGGGCCTGTCGCATTGAGAGGGGAGATCATGAGTAGAGGGGGATGAACGATAGGCACTGCTCGACGCTGTTACCTGGTGTTACGTGCCACAGAAGCACTAACCGGTCAGTCAGTGTACCGTCTCGTTCCTGCCTTCGAATAACGTTCGCCTGCTGTTCGACGTGTCCGCGCCTGCCTGCGCCCTAGAAACTCGCACACGTCAATTGACAGGTCAGTGCACCCTTCGCTGCGGTTTCCTCACAAAAATGTGCGTCCAATGGCGGATTAAAGGCGAGCCCTCGGAATGAATCAACTCAAATTGTAAATACTTCCAAACATATATCCTCCAAAGATATTTCGAACAGCTTCTAGATTCCTGTGTATTTTTAAAGAAGTTACTCCAGCTTTCTAAAGAGATCACAGCGAGCGTCTCTTCTTCCTTCTCCTTCATTGCCTTCTATCCTTTCTTTCGTATATTAATTTGCAGAAGTGAAAAAGGATTGACTCCAGACTGGTGTGAGAAACTCTACGGTCGAGTGTTGGAACCGTGATACTTTGTGTTCGATGGTGTTTTCTTTCGTGAGCAAAATATTCGGCGATCGATTCCTCACTTGCGAAATGCTCCGCTGAGATTGACGAATAAAAATCCTGAGATAATCCTAAAATTGGCGAAGCTAATGAGTGATTCTTCTTCAAGGTAGTAGTCTGGGAATAAAATTTTAATCTCATGAGTCAATGGAACGACTGCCTTAAGGCGTTATCATTTTTTAACGTTACGATTCTGGTTTGATAGTTTTAACACGCTTGTTAACTTATCTTAGTAACAGTGTCCTTCAGCACTTACAGACTTCGTTACAATTATGATCAAGTTCATGCTTCGATATAAACATACGGCATTAAACCGTTTATGTTTGTTCACGACAATCGGAACGCGACAGTTCGTGAGTTCCATTTTGTTTGTAGCGTGAGAAGTTGAATTTGGTTGTCGCTCTATAGATAGAGGCAAATATGTGATCTCTATGCATATATATATATATATGGTGATAATAAGAATATAGTTTACAGGATGGATTTTCCATAACTATAATAAATTGCATACCCCGAAATTACATGTCTCTACCGGCCGGGCCACCGGGCACCGAGATATCGATCGGTCTTTCGATGCGATCGAAAATGGACCTGGGGTGTGGTCGAAAGGCATCTTTCTTTATATGAGAAAACATTTTTTTTTATTCCTTTATTCCTTCTTCATAGTTGAGCGATGACATCACGAATTAATAACGTGGAATATGAAACGGAAGGTCGGACGAAACGGGAATGAGTGATTTACCGTTTTAATAATGATTATTCCATCATAATTGCTATATATTGTTACAATATCACCATATATTTCCCTAGAATTACAATAATTAATTAATTAAAATTAATTAAAATGGGTGGGTGAATAGATCTATCATTCATCGACAATAATTTTTTTACATGCTTACTAGTATATCTCTTACGTACCGTATTATATCTCACTGCAATGATGTATGATTGATAAAATTAACGCATGTAAATTAATGAGTGGATTGTGTGGATCATATGAATTCATAGTGTTTTCGATTCGGAGCAATTTGAAACGCTCCGAAAGAGCGAGCAGGATGAATTCTAAAAATATTACTTTTCAACGTGTTTTTATGCAAATGTCAAATGTAAAATTAGACAGCTTAACATTTATTCATTGATCGCTCTCTGTTTTGTTCTCTTCATATAATTATACGTCTCATTATTTTTCCATATCGTGTTATCTTTACTATTATTTTTTACATTGTGCTGTTTCCTTTTGTTTAAGAGATTTTTTAAATAATATAATAATTTAGCCTTTTACATGTTTAATTAGATGTAAATTGCTAACTATAATTAAATTCGATCACTCTTTCTAAGCGAGGCAGATTGTTTCAATCATGAAAAGCCCTGTCGGGAAACTTCCTTGTTCTTCCTTCATATACGGGCGAATAGTAAGAGGCAACAGGATGGGGATAAGGGCGTGGTTTTGACAGATGCATATAACGTACGCAGTACACGCATATGCGTCTTCCTCTTATCATTGTCGTCGTCGGTCCACTCATTTTCCGTGCTCGTATATCGCACATTTTGCATTAACTCTATGATTGTAGATCAATTTCTGGAAAATAAAAAATTGAATTGCTTTATTATAACTTTACGATTGGATATTAGATACATCACAATTTCCAATTAATCATATAATCCTTATGTTTAATATCATGTTTACATTTTCTTAATTTAAAAAACTTACAGCTAGAAATTACAGATTTATTTTTTACTTTTGTCGAATTCGATCGTGACAGTTTTCGCATTTTACTAAGGGAGAATCATTGTTGGGCGTTGTATTTGCATTTTATCATGTCCCGAGCGTTCGTTTCAAGGCAAACGAGGGAGCTTCTGTATAAGCGTAACTCCGCCGTCACGAATCGCACGCTTCCATACTCGCGTTTACCCGACGTGGCTCGCTCGCGATTAGCGTCTCCCAGATTGCGAGACTGTTTCTGTCTCACGAACTATACTCATGGGCTCATCATACTTCCAAGATATTCTATAACATCTTGCCACGTCAGCCGGACAATACCTTCATTTTTCTGAGAGTTATGGGATTTGTTACACGGATAGTGACGGCCTCATTTTTCCTTCAGTTCAGTTCGTGTCCGTTTGTAATTAAACGGATAGAAAGCGTATTATAACATCAGAACCGTGAATGGAACATCATTCTGACTCGGTTTTGAAATTCAAATTCGCATTGAATGCGTGTTTCCGACTAGAACGCTACATAAAAACATTTTATTTAACTTGCATGTGAGACCTCAGAGGGGAAAAGGAATAATGAGACTAACAATATCAATGATATTATTACGGCAATCATCTCTGATCACGAGGCGGAGGACGCGACCGTCAGTCGAGGGAAACCGCCCTCTTACCGCCCGTGACCATGAAAACCGGGATGCGCCGTCAGCGCGGAGTTCACGGACCCTGCACACTTGCCTCCGGACGATGCCGGCAATGCCAATCGATGAAACTGTCTGCCGCTGCCGCCTCCTCCGCCACCGCTACGAGGCGGCCGCTCCCCTGGCGCAACCTCGGATCTACCTCCCCGTCGTTGCATCCATGTACGTGTGTGTATGTGTTGCGCCCTACCCATTCATTCGCGAATACAAATCCGCACGTGTGTGTCAATATTAGCACGTCGTTGCGCTATCGGAAAACGGAAGACTCGCCTCTCGGCGATCATCGAATCAGATGTGATTAAGCGGCGCTCCTGGGAATGTATCGGTTTACATGAATAGAAAACGTGTGTTACAGAATATAGGAGCGTTTTAGAAGCTAAACTGACCGACTCTTTAAAAGAGAAGATAACGAATTTCTCTCTCTAAGGTTCCAAAAGACATTCCAAAACGTCTTATTTGAGAAAAATTTTACTCAATACTCTATAGCTCACGTCTCACATATACTATAGAAATTGAGTAAAATTTTCCTCAAATAAGACGTTTTGGAATGCAACCTAAAGTTGTAAATTAATGTTCTGGTAACTAAAAAAATAGATATGTTTACAAAAAGCCAGTTTGACTTCTAACAAACTTATTTTTCTCCATGTTGAAAAACTCGGAGGTTACCTTCGTAGAGGATGGGTTTCCGAGTAAAAGCATTAGCAAACAACGAACTGATCCAGGAAAGTTTTAATTGACTCCGCATAAATGCCGGCAATGAGGAAGCTGCGGTGTAAGTTAACGAGCCTCCTTCTAAATCGTGGTTTCGTGCACGATGCCGCAATTGTATACATACGGGAGGAGGACGACTCGAGCGAAGTTGGCGCCAAGTGACACTTGCATACGTTCAGGCGCCAGGGATGTCAGATATCCCTGTAGTTACGCGACACATTTCGCGCGATGCGCATCGTGTACCCATTGGTCGAGAGATTCACAGCGTTTTATTGGCCACCTCGATTAACGAACCGTTATCCTTTCGGAGACAATGACTCATGTGTACGTTTAGTTTCTTTTAAAACTCTGATATTATACAGACAACGAATCGTGATACTTAAAATTTTTTCTCATTCTTCCTTGTTTAATTTGCTACAGATTTAAATCGAGTAAAATATAACAACAAAAAATTAAATCTTTTTTTTTCTAAATTTTATTTTCCCGGAAGAAGTCAATGCCTCACACGTATTGAATTTCGCGCAATTTCATGCTATTGGATTACATCGTTCCGATACGAGCTGCGTTCTCTCTCGTTAACGTTGCCGGCTCTCAATCTGATTGAGAAACATTTTCGTGGGAATCGAGGATGTCGCTAAGGAATTTCAAGTAAGCGCTCGTAATCCGCTGTTTGAACAATTTTTCTGGCAAGTGTTTCAGGAGACCTAGAAACTCCCCCTTATCTTTCAGTCGCTCGTGATTCGGAAATCTTGAGGACGATATTTGTATAACGGTCTCGTGCCTATATACGTCCCTGGCATGTACGCGCCACCGCTCGATACGATACGCGCGTCCAGGGTTCGTTAGCCGTCACGGTCGCACGGAAGAGAGCTGGAAAGAGAGAGAAAAAGGGGAGAGAAAGAGAATTGCTCGACGGCCGACGATCGCCGTCGCTGGGTAAAGCGTTTCTCTAGCTAACAAATACAAATGCAGCCGGCGATTTCATGTGGGCATTGTACGCGCGTAGGTGCTCACCGTTCTCCGGAGCCTACACCGTCGATCGATACAGGCCCGTGCACGTGTGGACGCGTGGCGCGAAAGAGACGAGGAAAGAGGTAACAGAAGGTCCACCATTAAACGCGATTGCCCAAGTTAATTGGCAGCCAGCGCGAACTCGTTAGCCAGCAACCGTAGGATCTCGTTCCGCGAACCGAGCCTACGACAATGCATCTCCTGGACTGATGGCTGTTTCTAACTGATTGCGAGCCTCGACTCTCATGGCTTTAGACGAATTTAAGACCGATACGGTGTGTCTTAAACATATTTAGCTTAGCCACCTGCTATCGTTTCTCATTCCAAAGCCTATGATGCAGAAGTATCAATCCTGATTAAACTTAAACTTGTTACAAGGTAAGCTATAACACAAACGAAGAGGCTTCTTGCTTTTATATAAATGCAATAATCAAAACATTTAAGTGAGCTCATATCAATAAACCCTCTTGATATACTTGACTAAATTGTTATGTTTATGAAGTGTGAATAGATGTAGTTTAGACGTCAGTTTCTAACGTTTGGAAAATATTTACAGGCCACACACATTAATGGGGATGCATGACCTAGAGCCATACTTTCCTCCGTTGAAAATGAAGTACTAGAAATCGTGCCTCAGGCACTCTTACGACACTCATATGAAATATCAACCTGGATGCCTAATCTATCTCGATGACTCTACCGTCCGTTTCTGCTGGCGCATCTCGATTGCACCGGCAACCTAGTTTCCTCGTTAACTTCTCGCAGAGACTTGCTTTTCACATCGCGAGTCCACTCGAGAATATCGAGCCAAGATTTATCCAAGTTTCACTGTGCGAGCATCGTCTCGTGTCGGCTCGTCTCATTAAATTCCACCGTTTGCAGTTTGAATAATAACCGATAAGAAGCTTATCCCGTCTGGTTGTTTGCCACGGCTCGGCTAGGATCTACGGATGTTCAATTAAATGGAACTAACGGTCGTTACGGCGCTTCTTGTCGGTCTTTAAAGCGCTCATAATTTTCTTGCTGATCTTAAATGCGCGTCGAGCGCAAGCGAGGCTCGTAATCAAAATTAATTAGTAACGCATAGCAAAGATTTTTTATTAAGAAACGATATTAAATCGTATTATATCAAATCTGTATTGATTTGTATTAATTATTCATCTCGTAACAACATTAATCATGTAGAACATGGTCGATTTTGAGTAGATTATTCATTATTATCCAAAGACGAGAATATATTTTTATGCTTTAACGAATGAAAAATGTTTTGCAGTCTTCTTTGGTTTTTATCGAAGTCATTGACTTTTTGTGATTTATAAAACTTGTCATGATCCGTCGCGTAAGAAGAAAATTACTGTTTTATCTGGACTCCGTTGTGGACAATCGAGATCTCGTCCTCGGCTCTTACCGTTACGTGCAGCCAGGCACGTGAGTGTCTTGTGCACACATATAAATGCTTCGTACTCCTACACAGATGTAAAGAATGAAAAAAAAAAAGAAAAAATTTAGCAAAGCGGATATACGAAAGATATGTGCGAGTTCCAGCTGCTTCTCTGTTGCGTATTCGGCCTCTTTTTCGAGCTCTCCCTATATACAGGCATATACGACTGGCTACCATATAAGGACCTATACACAGCCTTGTCGATGCTGACCCACCGTTTGAACGTATCTCTCGAAAGCCTGTCTCGCGATCCCAGGAACGTATCGTCCTGGACCCAAAACTTAGACTCGAATAATTCGCGAGTCCGTTTCTTTATCAGCATTTTCTGTACTTTTACATGCATTTTATTATAATTGGTTAAAACATTTCAACTGCGAAAAAATAGAATATTAAAATTTAAATGTTTTCACGAATTTTCGATGAATTTATTACCGTGCAATATCTTTTCAGTTATTCATTTTGCAAGATTATTCTCAGAATCGTTATTCGAAAAGCATCGTAGAAAAAAGTGCAAAATTGATGACCTTGCACTGTCGTCGATGATGTTGCACAATCACGTGTGTATCGATAATGTGGTTAGTGATATTCAACGTCCCCGTGACTTCATCCACGTGGAATGCAGTCCTTTTCTTACTCTCCGCGTCTCTTTTGAACCCGCAAGTTTATTCGCATATGGGCAAATTCGATGTTATCACCATTGGCTTTTTAACAAGTACGGTATAAATAACGTGCGATGAAGAGCAATATACATACATAATATTTTATCTAATGTAAGTAATAATGATTTTCTTTCGCATGTAAATGATACAATTAATATAATTTATCATGAGAGACAATACATTTAATGTACTGAATATAGTGAAATATTAATTTAATCTATTTCCAGATACAGGAGATGCAATACGTGCATTATAGATACGTAAAGAAAAAAAAGCTCGATTTCATCATAAATTGCAGAACAACACAATTAGAAAAAAGCACGTGGGAGTAAAACGCAGATCGATACCGATCGCCCACATAAGCGTAATTAATATTGCGTTCTTTTTTTACATTTTTTTCACGTTGAGTCATGTAAAATTTTAAGTCTGCCTGAATGCGCACAACGTTACCGAGAAGCACGTTTGGAGAAAGAGGGTGGGCAAAGGGGGCATCCGAGTGAGTCATTGACAGTTTAGCGCGTATATGCGTCGTTAGTACTGAATTCGGTATATAAGACGTATACATGTGATATAGAAGCGCATGTACATATCTAAACGACGTTGATTTCGTGCTACAACTATCAATTATTAGCGGAGCAATTGTCTGATTCAGTGGTTGCCGAACGTTTTCTTTCTTTCGAAAGTATCACTTGCTATTTAAAGCAACAATTTTGTGAAAATCATCTTTTCTTCAAAAATATTTTTGAAAATCATCTTTTCTTCAAAAAAACTTGTTTAATTTCTAACGTGAATGTATTGCAATACATCTGTCCATGATAATTTGTATGCACAGATGTAATTTAACTTTATAATGTAAATATATGGTTGCAAAGATAGATAGAGTCGTGTTCTTTGGAAGAAAAAGGCGATGAAAGAAACGCAGAGTTTTATTTATCAGAATTTTTTTTGGTTACGTAGTGTGCGTCGTTATCGTAAATAACGAATGATCGGTGCGGATGAAATCAGCTGTAGTGTAATATCTTTCATCGCGAAACGTAAAGTAAAAGATTAGAAATGTTCGACGTGATTGTACAAAATACGAATGCACAGAAATCGTCAGATTTTATCATTATGTATTATGTATTAAATATTGCCATGATCGTGTTACTATTTGCAATCATAAGTTAACTACTTAATTTTCACATTTCTCGTGTTTACATATTTTCTAACAAATATTTCTTTTTGATAACTTTGATAATTTCGTGACTTTGACATCTATAACATTTCACGCTGACGAAGTTGTTGCTGTGTTTATGGGAGAAGCGTGAAACATACTAGAAGGAAACAGAGACCGGAAGCAACCGCTGTTTCCGTCGTGTGATACATAAATTTGCCGGTTGAGAATTGCGTGAGTTCGCAGATAAATCAGATTTCTCATATAATAATTTTTTAAATCTACAACTTTTTTCTTCTTTTTTTCTCAATTTATAACAGCGATTTAATTTTATTTTATGAAATTTCTTATTTCTAAATTAATAGAACTGAATGTTTTTACAGTTTACAAACTATAAAAAAATGGTTGACAATAAAAAAGAAGATACGAACGAATGAGAGAAAATATGTAATATATCGTATTTTGGTCGAAATCTGAATTTAAAAAGAGGAAAAGAATACTCCTAATGTGTCAAGTGTGCGAAATCTTAATCGCATTCGGCAAATATATCTGCGAATAAGGTTCTATCACATTTTGCTGTATTTGCGGTGTGTAGTGACAATACACCGCACAATTCCGTCGTTGTCGATAGCTTCATTCCTGGCTTCAGCTTCGTCGGCATTCAATAGCAGCCGCTGTTGTCAGCGCTCAGATTGTTGATGTGGTTTAACAAAGGAAACGACACGTTCACGCTAACAATTGGAAACTGCACGGTGCCGCCTCTTGCTGATACACTCGTATTTGTTGGGCAATGCTGTTTGTGCACCTTACGTGGAAGTGGTTCTCGCACTTAATAACAAGTGTGATATCGCCTGTGTTCCGCTATCTTCCAGGAAGTTAAATCGATTACGTTACCAGCAGGTGCTCGTACACCTTGCACGAACACCTTTTACGTTATTCATATCATATATAAAGAAATGTGTGTACCGTTTGTTAAACGTCAACAAAAATTTTTTAAAAAAAAATTTATATTTTCTATATGTTTCTATAAGTTATTATTTTCTATATGTTTTGCACTGTTAAATATACTTTAAAAGAAAAAAAAACAATCACATATTCGGGATATATGTTACGTACTATTTGCTACCAATCGACAACGTACTTCAGATCATAACTTAGGAGTATTTATACATTGACACATTTTTTTAACAATTTGATAATCTTGAATCTTTCAAGAATTTTTAAGCAATAAAATTATAGTACATAAAATTGTAGTACAAATATCTACACAAAATACAATATATACCTATTGTTGGCTTGAATGAATCAATAAAATAGCCGTTTGAATATGTAAAAAGTTGAAAATTTTTTGGTTGTAAAATTACAAACTTTGATTTTTAAAATTGTATCTATTAATTCTTTTTTTACAGATCAAGAAATACAAGTTTGAATCATGTCGAGTCCGTCGTTGAAGGACCTGCCTAAAGTAGCTCTAGACTTGAAAAGCGAATTGGAAGGTTTCAATCATGGCTGTATGAAGAAAGCCGCTACTGCCGAGAAGAATGTTTTACCCTCCGCCGAAGGTACGTAAATTGCAAGTATATATCTTTATTCGAAGTTATTTTATATTGAATCAAATTATTTTATATGTTTTATTCATAACATATTTAAAATTTAACACAATTATATATTTTTGCGTTCTATTAATTTCACTAATATATTTAATTAATTATGTGGTATATTATGTATTATATTAATGTGGTATATTAATGTCGTATATTTGATTATTTTTATTCTAATTTTAATGATTTTGATTTAAATGATTTAAGAATTTATGATCTTTATCTACTTTTATCCAAGTAGAACTGTATTTAATGTTAAATATAGAATATAAAAAGAATATTCAGTTTGCTCGCAAAATATTAAATTAAGGAAAGTTTAATTGACTTAAACGCGAAGCTCACCAGTGCGATATTCCAATAAAAATGATAGCAGCTGCAATAAAAATGTGTGAATTGCTGACATAGACGTGCGACAGGAGCGGCAACATTCTGAGTTGATACATGACGTGGAAACCTTTAAGACAGATCAATTGAAGCACGCTGATACGAAAGAGAAGATTGTGTTGCCTAATGCCAAAGGTATTACTCATTAAAGATCGGAGAAATGGGACTTCATTCTCTAGTTCTACGACGAGTATCTCCTTGGCTTTTTTATGGTGGCAGCAAAAATCCGAAGTCAACTATCGCTTCCGCTTTTCAGGGAACAATCTCTCACTTGCAAAGCTTTATCTTAAATTAATTTGATAATAAAGGATAATTTTAGTGGTGGCATTCTGGGATCACATTGCTTGTTCGTTAACTTCTTGCTATATAATCTTAAGACTAAATTAAATTGGATAAGATTAAATTTGGAACAGCTTTTAAAAAGTAACTTTTATGCAGGTCTTCTAGAGAGACTTGTTTTCTTTTATTTTATATGGATTCCTTGATGCAATCTGAAATCGATACTTTCTCAACTGAAAAAAGTCGAGTTATAAACTATTCAAAACATGAGGCTTTTCACGAGACTTAAATTTCTAATGTGGATTAAAATAATGAAATAGAATCTTAAAATTAAAATCAGATATTCTAAAATATTTTATATATACCATAACAAGAAGTTAATCTGATATTTAGGAGGATAAATCCAATATGCAATTTGTTAAAGACAAATCACACATTAATTTTATAGTTTAAAAAACATTACTAAAGAAACTTTAGTTCTCGTGACTTTAACTTGAGCTTAAATGTAATGCGTAATTTCACCTCGTAAAAATATGTAAACCTTATCTGAACGCACGACGTATTAATGGCAATGTTTTGTAAAGGAAGGACGACAAAGGGTAACAATCATTGATTGAACGTGCTATTCGTCGATCGTGCAGCAATCATAAATCACGCAATTTTTAAATTTATTCTTCGTGCTGTTAGCTGGATGTAGCAAATCTGTAACCAGTGAAATGAGATGCTCTATTCCTGAGTCGTCTTTTGCTTGCATGTAATAATTCATTGTTGTTTCTGAAATGTTTGCTTGCTTTTAGACGTTGCTGCGGAGAAGACTCAGCAAACATTGATTGCTGGTATCGAGAAGTTTGACACCGCAAGTCTGAAGCATACCGAGACGCAGGAGAAGAACCCGTTACCCGATAAAGATGGTATGATATATAAGTCAAGCTTTTAAATTTAAGTTATAAATAATTCAACTCTGTGAATCTCACTAAGTGAATTAAAAGCAAGTAAAAATTAATCTTATAAAATTATAAATTTTTAGTTTTTAAAGATTGATTTTAAAATAGTGGATAATCTTTCCGTTCCGTTCTTTTTTATTGTTTATATTAAAATTATACTACGGAACAATAAACAAAGTTATGTATATAATTTATTACAAATAACATCTTATATGATTATTGTAAATTAATAAGATTTTATTCTCATGTAGCTATCCAACAAGAAAAAGGGAAGCAACAGCTGATCTCCGGTATCGAGAATTTCGATCCAGCGAAGCTGAAGCATGCAGAAACCCTCGAGAAAAATCCTCTGCCTACCAAAGAAGGTTCGTACGCTGTACATTCTCAATTTATGAATTTGTATCTGTTTGAGATGGCACATTGTTTACTGAGACAACATTATTTTAGCGATCGACGCCGAGAAGATAGCCGCTTAGAGAAGCTGCCACACTAAAACGAAGGAAAGGAACGGGGACGGCGCGACTCGTCGCTTCTTCCATTTTCTATATCCGTGACATTTTATAACAATTATTCATACATTGCCAAGGAAAAAAGCGCGAAGCACTGTGTTAGTCGTAATGCTATGATTATACTTATCCTATAATCGCCGTTTTCCGGCGTTCTCCTTTTGGCGAGGTCGGAAAACTCTTGATCGAAAACGTCCAACGTTTGAATCAGATAGCCGATGACGATACCGCTGCTGCTTGTCCTTCCTCGGTGCTAAGCCGCCTTGCGAGACAATTTGGCAACAATTAGGTAATGACAAGAACAAGAGCAGATCTAAACATAGTTCTTGTCTCGCTATAAGTTTTTTCTAATAACTTGCTCTCTCGCTACATCTACTCGTTTTGTTGCTGAATACGCGACAAATATTACATTTTCCACATAGTCGTTTGATACGACTACTTAGAGAGAGAAAGACTTGTGGCAAGAAAAAGATAATAAATGTGGCGAGTTAGAAATTTGTTTTACGAGACAGATCGCGGAACACCGCACGGGATCGTCATCTCCTCGCTGGAGGATGTAATTTTTTTACATCAAAAAAGCTGCACGCGCGAGTATTTGTTATTTTCGATACAGCAGACAAAATTGTCGGTGGTATTGCGTTAGAACAAATATCGCGGAAGTACACACATACACACAGTGGTCGATCTTATATTTATGTATTGCAAAAATCATATTTTGTATAAACGGGCTATTGTACTTTTTTAATATTTCGTATACATCGCATTGTCATTCTGACGAAATTATTACGAGGAATAAAAAAAAAGTAATTTGTACAAAAGCGGCGTTTGTTTCTTTGGCCCTAATTAAATTTTGTTAGCTTGGGAATTCTTTTTCTTCGTCCGCATAGGCTATGGAAATTGTATATAGCGTTTAGCATTAAATTTGATTGTTTATTTCCACTTTTTACTTATCGTGTAAACGATATCTTGAAAATTAAAAGTTTGTCGCATTTAGGACTAAATGCAAGATAAGAATATTATCATTTTATTAGGATTATAATAATTTTCTTTTACAACAATTTACAATCTGATATGTAACATAATCCGCAAGATCAAACTTTTAATTTTTAATGAACAGATAAACTTAAGATAATAGATTTGCAAATTAACCAGTGTCGAGTTAAATGCATTAACTATAAGAGACTAAAAGACTACAATGAAATTGAAGATTATTTTTTATTTCAAGAAGGATTTTTTAGATCATCCCGCAATATTGCATCTTTTAAAGCCATAAAGGGGTGAACATTCATAAAGGATTAATATTTATATTAATTAACATAATTAGATGACATTGAAACATTTGTGAACTACGTAGAACCTTAAATCTGATCTTTAGAATAAGACGAGAGTTGAGCGTGAAAATTGAAATTTGGCGCCTATTTATCTGCTCATTGTCAGTCAAAAGCTCAGTTCTAACTTCCGTATACGAGATGCGGAACTGCATGTGTTGTCACATATCCCCTCCATGTGCTGTATATTGTTCCGTCCGTAGTCTGGCATCAGTGATGCAGTCTGCGAAGTCGGAAAAGCGACTTGGAAATTACGCGATTGGTCCACCGCTTGTCTCGCAACGAGGTAACCTTCCATCACTCGAAAGCTCCTTGACACGGCCTCGATTACTATTTTGACCTGAGTTGTCGATTTCGATGGTGTAGGGGGGAGGGGGAAGAACTTTTCGCACATCCGGCGCTTGAATTCAGCGACGATGTTGTCACTCGGAACGGCGTTGCCGAACGTATAGTTAGTAAATTGTGAATATGTTTATCATTCTCAAAGATCTCGTTCGATTCCACTATACAGGATCTGGAACGACACGAATCCGATTGATGTCAACGTCGATCGCGATACTTGCGCAACAGGTAGCGAATTGAAGAACCCGCGACGAATCTAGCGACCGCCGAGGGGGTGGGGAGAAAGGGGAGAAGAAGTACGAAGGACAAAGCCGTGCGTGGTATCATTACTCATGCTGCGTTTGAAAAGTCAAATGGCCGTTGTTGCGTGATACTCGTGCTGCCGTTCCGCCGAGGGAGTGGGTGGAGAAGAGCAAGGTGAACGTTTCCCCCCATTCCGTTCTCTTTTCTTCGCGAGCTTTTCCTTTCGACTGTCGCCGCGACGAGATCCAGCCTCTACTTTCCCGAAAAATCGATTTCGCTCTCCTCGAGACCGACCGGTTTTTCTCTATTTTCCTCCTCGCGACTTTAGATCTTGTCCCTTCTTTCGATCGCGAAAGTCGACCTTGGATCTTGCGAAGACGAAGGTCGAAGAAAGGAAGTTGACCGACCGAACGATCGCTCTATTCCCTCATGAAAAGTCTTGATTATCTATGAATCCGTTCTTATCTAATCGCTCGACTATCTATCGCGTCGTGGCCCTCTGCGTCGAAGAATCTGTTTCATTGTCCTTTTGTCAATACACGTCTTATACATACCTTGTGAAGTTTCTTCGAGAGAATTTTTTTCCATATCTCGTGTGTATCTTGGTACATATTTAAAACTTCTTGAAAAAATGTTTTTTTCTCTTTTTTTAAATAATGTTATGTTATTAGATGTTTCTAGAATGCACTTATCTTGATGAAATTTAGTGTATTTTTGCTGCATGCAGTTTTTTAATTTGTGAGTTTTTTTAAATCTTTTTTTAAACCTCTTTTAATCTTTAATTCGTATAATCGTATTTAATTTATTGATGTGCATCTTGTTTAGAAATGTTTGTATCAATTTTTTATATATATATATATATATATATATATATTTTTTTATAATAAACAATGGAAGTCTATAAATGTCTGTTATTTATAAATGTTCTTAAATACTTAAAATATTATACATTATTTTATTAACATTAATGGAGAAAGAATGAAATTATTATAAAGTTTATCACTAAAAATATGAACAGAAAGACAGCTAGAAACGTTATATTCAAGCTACATTTATCAAAATTTATCTTTTTTGATCGTTATTCTTTTTTTTAGAAGATAAAAGAGTGGCTTGAATTAGAATACCTTCTGGATAAAGTATATCAAAGAATATTTAATAATATCTTACATAGTGAAAACAAATATAGGAAGGTAAGGTGGGAATAAAAACATCAGATGTTTTGTTAGATGTATATATTTTTATTGGTATATTGAATGGTAATTTTGATAGAAAGATGTCGAAACGGACACAGGAGCCAGTGGATCAGTGGCTGGCGAAGGAGGGTTACTTTAGAAAACCTACTCCCAGAGATCCGACTTGCTTGTTTAGAGCAGTCAGTGAACAAGTGTACCATACACAACATTATCATCTACGAGTAAGAGAAGAGTGCACAGAATTTATGAAGAAAAAGAGACACTTATTCAGAGATGTAAGTTTATTTATATGATTGTTCGTTTCCTTTTGAAGAGAATTGACATTCACTTTTCTGTCCGTAGTACGTACCCATATCATTTGATTACTATCTTAAAGAAATGCAGTGTTTCACGGAGTGGGGAAGCTTGAACGAAATTCGTGCCATGTCTTTGCTATATAAAAGAGACATAATCATATTCGTTGGAGAGAAGCAAATATGCGAAAACGTTACCAATAATGGCTTTAAAAAAGGCGTTATATTACTTTGCCATACGGAGCCAAAACAGTATGAGCCTGTTTATCCGATGGCTTTTGTACAATCGGCTGCGTACTGTCAATGTACGTAGATATTTTCTATTGATACACGCCGCGTCATGTGTATAGATGAGTTTTCTTCAAAATTCTTTGTAATCTTTTTCATCTTTTTTTGATAGCTATTGTTTATGAAGTTGTATATAGGTATATGTATCAAATACCTAACATAAAGACTGTTGCGGATAGAATGTTACATAACCGAACTCCACTTAGACATGACAGATTTTTCCAGAAGGGAAATCTCGACATTAGAGAGTAAGTTATTAAATAAAATCTTGATGTCACATTCATTGCCGACAAAAATTGCGATTTAAATACTAAGAGTTTTTAGTTGTTGAAATACATAGATTGTTTCTAATAAAAGAGGTATTTCTGCAGGCAATTGATTGAAGACTTGTACAAAAAAGTAAAAAATGAACATAGTGACACGGACGAAACGCAATCCGACTGGAAGGGAGCACCACCTATTCCTTATAAAGTTGCAAAAGCGTTGGCTCCTGATTATTATCGTAATATAGAGTTAGATATATGGCATGAATTGAAACGAGGTATATAGGAATCTCGTTTTTATTTTTTCGAGTAAGCATGAAATATTTAAAATTAAAATTTATTTCTATGCGCAGAGGTAAAGTCTGCAGGATGGAACAGGTACAACAGTAATGAACTTCAAGTTGGCGGCAAATGTCTGATAGAGATTAGCATAAACGATCTAGAGCAATGCGATAGAAATAATAATAAGAGTATACGCGTTAATTTACCAGAATGTGGTACTAGCGAGACTAACAATAAAATTGAGCAACAAAAATTGAAACAAGGCCCTCTTTGGCTTCACGGTTATATACAGGAAATGAATACAGAGAAGGAGCCAGTTTTAGTCTTTATCAAAGATCTGGGAGAGAAAAAATTTGTTCCATATGATGCTTTGAAACCATTACCTTTAGTAAGAAAAAATAGACCAAAAAATTGGGTGCCGATTAATAAAAACCATTCAGTTACTTCGGATTCAAGTTAGTTTATTATTAAATTACTACTAAATGATGTTACTATCGTCATTTATTTACATATATAATAGATTTTTATTTTGCATTTTATTAGGTCGACGATGGAAAAAATCATATAATTCTTTCTCGCGAAAGAGAAAAGATACCATAACTATAACAAATGATGAAACATCAAATGATATAAATAAAAATGTATTAATAGATAATAATAATGATGTTGATAATGTTGATATTAAAAATATTAATGAGACTGACTTTGATGATATTAAAAATATTAATAAGACTGACTTTGATGAACATCGTGATGAACTTTCGTATGTATCTATCAGAATATATGATCTGCATTCTATTTTATAAAAATTAGTAATGTTTTTTATAATGAAAAAAACTAAACTTTTTTATAAATGTGTTGATTTTGTTTTTAGTAAAATAGATCAAAATCAAGCATTAGAAAATCATTGTCTAGAAGATTCTTCTAGTTGTGCGATAAATGTAAGTAAAATTTTATGACATTGTGTTCAAAATGTTTAAATTATAAGACATTTTTTACATCTTTTGTTTTTTGTTTGTAGGAAGAGGCAAACAGCTTGCCTATGACAACTACATTTGACAATTCACAATCCATAGTATCAAACAATGTAATACAAGAGATAACAGAAGAACATAAAAAACCTGACACAGTATTTAAAAGGGTGAACAATACTGCAAGAAACAAGACTGAAAAATCTAATAATTTAATAAAGACTAATAATAATCTTCAGAATTTAAGCTCAAAATCAAAAGTATTAAATGAGAGTTATTGTTCACCTTACAATGGTAATTATATCTCGTATACACTATATTTATAATTTTTTTCTTCAAATATACTGGATTAAATTATAATAGTTGGCATTGGATATGCAATAAGTCTTAATTTTTCTTTTGCCAAGAAAGATATCAGAATCTGTATTGATCTGCCATTATGTTTATTGTAGGTAACTTGCAAATAAGCATGTGTGGCAATCAAAGTGTATCTTGTGTTGCTCCAGATAACAACATGTATCCCTATTATCCATACATGCCAGGAAATTTCTCAATAACTGGAGAACACAATCCCAACCAAATAGATCGTATGTATTTAATGATATATATCGTGACATTATATCATGTACAAAATTATACTTGTAAATGTGTATGTATATATATGTATGTAAATATGTATTTACATATACACACATACATACATATATATATATATATATATATATATATATATATGTACTTGTATGTGTATAGCATATGTTTATGCATTCACATTACAATATTTGTTCACGAATAATGTTTTCTTTTTTACATTTTTTTTTAGATTCATTTACATCAAATTTGTTTTATAACTTACATCTGTTGCATTTGGAGGTACGTGGTAGATGAAAAAATATAATTTCTCATTGACTATTAAACTAACATAATTCTTCGTACAGGATAATTTCCGTACTTTAAATCCAATTTATTATGGACCAATAATGTATGGACCAAGTCATCAAGGCATACAATCTTTAGGCGCACCATCAAATGCTCGTATGAACAATAATTTATCACACAAAAATCCAAATTGGTAGCGAAAACCTATGATAATAAAAACTTTTAATAAATTTTGTAATAGATGTCCCGTATGTGCAAGAGGAAGTAGATCTTGTTAATGACATGCAAAATTGTTCGTTAACGTACAATGAGGGAACAAATGCTAATGCTGATATTCCCAACGCTTTGCATTTAAACACGAATAATGCAAAACAGTCAAAACAAGGACCAAAAAACTTGAACGGGAAAGACTCCTCGTATCAGGTTCAGCAGAGAGGAAAGCAAACTGGAACTGTTAAAGGTAATAACAATAAAATTTAATTAATATGTCAATACTTTGAGAGAGTGAATTTAGAAGAAGAAATACTGTGAGCTTAAAATTAAAGAAATACTCACTTTTTATTTATTTATTATCTCTTACAATGCGAGATAGAATCCAAAAAATAAGAAAAAGAAGAGATCAAAATGCCAAAATTTAAACTTGAATTTGAAATATTTTATCCTGAGAAAAGAAGTAAGAGCAAATTCAGAATAGAAGATATTAAGAAACTATACCGTACGATCATTTTCTTTGCCAGTAGAAATTAAAACTCAAATGAAAGGGGACTAGTTGACGTCTATAGATATTAAGAAAAGTAAGAAAAGTTATAATTAGTAATTAATAAAAATATAAATTAAATGAACAAATGAATAAGTGAATAATTGAAACAATAAACGCTTCAGATAAAATTTTAACAGTTAAGATATAATTAGAACTTACTAGAAATGATCCAGGCTCGCAAACACGACCAAGACAGTACAGAAGAGACTAACTAATAACACATACCAAGGATATATTTTCCACTCAAAAATAACCGTTAAATATTAGCATATTTATTTGTCATTGTGACATTACTGTGAATGTTTGATGATCACTATGTTTTGTGAGATAAGAGATACATTATGTGTTATTATTAGTTTCTTTCAGTTCAGTCTTATTCTTTGTTTCTGACCATGTTTAAATTACCTTTGGTAAGCTTTAATTTTACTTCTAAATTTGATTGTTTATCGCTTCAACTTTAATCTGCTTTTGTTTCATTATTTTTTATTTTATTATTATTTTTATTTTATTTTATTATTAATTTATGCGATAATCTAGTCTTTTTTTCTTTATTGTCTTTTGTTTTGAATTTGCCATTCTCTTGGATTTTTTTTTAGGCAAGCTATCACGATTTTAACTAAGAACAACTTTTTATCTTTTTAATTACTGGATTCCATCTTGTGTTTTGAAAGGGTTTTAAGTGAATGAACATCGGACTTACATTTAATAACACTTATCGGACTTAACGTTTGATAACACTTAATGAGACTTTGAGATTTTCAACCGGCATTATATCCGCGTTTTATATTATTTTACAATATATAATTGTGTTCTAAATTTATTGCATATACATCTTTTATATGTGTACATCAAACTATTAGGAATACAAATGAGTTTCGAGGGTGAGTAAAAAGATATGAAAACTCGACTTATTATATAACTAATATATTCTCTTATTATACATCTCTTTTTTTTTAAAGATCCGCTTGTTCACCTCAGCTTCACAGAAATCTGTGAAGTCTATAAGAAAGAATAATGTATTTTAATTAAAAATCTCACTTTTTCTTGTAGGCAATAAAATACGAAACCGCCAGCAAAACGCTCGCGGAGCGGCATACATACAGGATCATCAGTATGGCGCACCAAATAATTCCGTAAATCAGTGTGACGCGCGAAGACACGACGTACATATGCTACAGTCGCAGCAACATCACTGGGATCCGATGTCGCATCAGATGGCACCTATGATAGCTGGCCCAGCAAACAGTTTTGTACCGCCGCAGTATACAACATCGAACCCGATATTTCCGTATCACGAACTTCCACCGCACTACGCGAACGAGGGCAACTCGGGGAATCCCTCATACTATTTAGGAAATGGTAGTTACATACCCGTGCCATACTTATCGCCTCAGCATGTCGACGCTTCTGAAAATGGAGCTACATCTCTGTCGTATCCGCATTTTTATTCCACGACCGAGGCATACTCACCAGGTCACTCACCAACGAACGGCCAACCATTGATGTACTCGCAGCCAATGATGTATCCACAGTCGATGCAGTATCACGCTATACCACCACCGTCGCCACACATGCAAGAACAATGGAGTCCGACGTTGGGGCCGCAGCCTTCCTATATTCCTCAATGCGTAGCTCCGCCTCCAGGTCCGGCTCCGATCCTAGAATCGTCCCTTAGCGGACAATGTACTATTCCGAAAGGTTCGCTTTAGATTATCATATATTTTGATCACGTATGTTCTAAAGACTGAGAATAAACTATAAGATATAACTGTAAAAACGAATCTCTATTGCAATAAAAATTAAAATTAGTATTAATAGTTTAACAACATTCGTTGAAAGTGAGATTCTGAAGACTGTGAGGGTAATCATAAGATGTAATATTTGCCGCAATAAAAATTAAAATAATGATAGATTAAAAATAACTACAAAGAATTTAGTTATTCTGAAAAATTAAGAGTAACTATATATGGAGCAAAGTATATAATTATTATTAATGATTTTCGTTAGAAGTCGACAAGATTATCCGTTATGACTTTCCAAAGTTTCCCATTTAAAAAAAAACTTTACTCATTAAATCCTTTGTGATTATTCAGAATCTCACTTTCAACGAATGTTAACTATTAATACTAGTTTTAATTTTTATTGCAATAAAGACTCGTTCTTATATGACAACATTCTTGTTTTGTCTGTCTTTTTTGCAAAAATCTCACACGTGTGTCTTAAAGACGTCTTTTAGATATCTGAAGACATCTTTAAGACTCGTGTATTACGTGGGATTCCATATTCGATTGATATTTATCGGTATTTTAAATCATTGAAAAGTATCTCGTTATTATTAATTATAATTACGTATTTTTTAATAAGATACCGACAAATATCGTAAACGAAATAAATATTATCTCTAGAGCCAAATTGGTATCTATCTCTATTGGGATTATCAATAAGCTCTATTAATAGTTACCAAGCCTTAATTATTATCAAACTTCACTCATTATTTTTCATACTTAATCATTTCAAAAAAATATCTAGGCTTAACCTATTTAGAATATTTAAGAATTAATATATATAGCGTAAGTTAAGATCTTGTAATCCGTTAATAATATTAAGTTTACTAAAATTTCTCAACATTTATACACTATAACTTTTACTTAATATTAACAACTTTATACAACTTTTGCTAAACCTTTCATGAATAAATAATGCAGAAAGATCAATCGTCTCGTTTTATTTGTTGAATTTTCTTCTAAATGAGGTAGATATTTTTTTTCGCTTGTAGTGTTGACATCGATCTTTTTAATTTTGCTTATGTTTTAGATAGGACAGAAGTTAATATAATTATAATTTTTTTAAAATTTAAATTAATTTAAACTTTGTCCAGATTGGCGGAACAAGATTTGATTACTAATACATTACGAAGACTGGAATTATAGAGTAGATCCGCATGCCTTCGTGAACTGTGTGAACGAATAAACCAATTTGACCTTTATATGTGTCAACGCAAGCGTGTCGACACATATCTGAAATTTCTAGAATTTCGAGAACAATCTTCAGAATCGTAACCTCATCTAAAAAGAAACCATAGATTTTTTAATCTACTTACTGGAACGGAATCCATGCATCATAGAATAAACAGAAACTATGTTATATATTATAAACTCTTAAATTGCATATCGTAAAGTTTTAAAACAAAATGAGCTTGGTATGGACAAATTCAACGATTGATCATCAACGAAATTGGACACTTTCTTATATATGCATATATATTTCATAGAAATTCTAATATCGAACCGTACAATAGTCTCCTCCATGTAAGATACATGCGAAAAAGAAAATTATCTCTACATCCTTAAAAGCGATAAGGTTTAACTCGCTGTTACAGGGCCTGGTTTTGATTTCAATCGCCGGAATTCTACGCTCGTTTATCATATAACGTGCTAACGCTAGAGGCACTAAGAACTGAGATTTCACAAGGTAATCAAGAAAAGGTCCAGTGTGATACACGAAGCTTAATGTTAAACTATTTACACGTATATTACACTTGATCTTCACTATTTACAATCGAAAATCTCAGGTGGACATACTCATGAATATCACCGATATGACAAAAGGGAAAGAAAAATGGAATGATAAGACCTATGTTCCTTCGTAACGTACAGTTTCGATAAACATCTTTCGGAAAAAAGTGCAACTTACAAGGAAATATTTATACTCTGTATTATTATATACTTGGTGTATATAGGTAAATCTATTTGGCGTCAAAGGCCAGAAAATCCTTCACGTTTTATCGCGTAGTACATACTGTTAATTTTCATTGCAAGATCCCCGCGTTTCTACGAGAATCGCCTTCTTCATTGCACACATTCACATAATAAAACATATTGTAATAGATTTGTGTACTATTGGCGTTTTAAAATGTGTGCGATTTCTTTTAGATAGATAGTGCATGAAATTGTATAATCTATCTGTACATTCGCGCAACACAGTTCAAATACACAATAATATTAACATATTTAATATTGGACTAATAAAAATAAGGATGCGCTATAAGATCTCGCAATAAAAAGTCGTGATGACTTGGAGCGAATAAGACAGTAAATAATTTTCATTCAATAAGCAACAATTCTTTTGATTGCTTTAAAAAACCTCACTGCTGAAATGTTAGTTTGTTTATCGGCTAAAGCAAGAATTAGAAGAATGATTAAAAATTATTAGTACACACTTATATGCGAGGGAGGAAAATATAGATAACGCTGCAACGCGTTTCTCAGAAATTTTATTTCCGCTTAATCCATGAAAAAGAGAAATCATTTCACCATAGTTCTCATATATTCCACTTCATTCAGTCACTATTTATATACGATAAAGGTATTACAGTAATTTGCTATGTACGAATTAATCTTTAGTTACTTCCACATCAGATCTGAATCGTAGGCATTATACTATAGGACCTGGATGTCAGGTCTGATTTGAAAACAACTTCTCTCTATATAGTAAGTCCATATTAAATATATTTTACAATAATATTATCATTGTACATGAACAACGTATGCTCTACACCTCGCGTTGCTTATCGCTAATTAACCAGCGCAATGACAAGATTTTTATATGACTTGACAAACAGAATAAAATTTAAAATATATAAAAATATACGTACTACATAGAACACTATAAAAGAACGTTGTTAACCTGATTAAACAAGAATTAACTCAGCTAGATTAGCGTTACAGAGTTTGAGAGTCTTACTTAAAGGTAGTAATAATGCGGAAAAGAATAAGACGAAGATGCAACAGGCGTTTAAAAAAGAACTATTTAAATAGTTGAAAATTTTAGGATCAAATTACATAGACAATTTGAATTAATTAACATTAGATTAACGAATTAATTATCTCTTCCTAAATTATTATAATCTTCTCAGAATTATAATATTCCATATTATAATCATTTCAGACTAATAATCTTTTTCTGTGAAGATATAATAACATAGTATATAACATAGGTAGAGAGAGAAAATGAGTCAATCTCTAAATGCTAATTCGTACAAGCATAGTAAATTCTACAGCATTTTCATTGTTTTTCGGAAAAGTGCGTTGTCTGTAGGGATAATGACAAAATAAAAACATAACTCTCTGATGCGCTGGTTGAAGCAACGATCGACAAGAAGGTGTTAATTAGTTAAAATAGACGAGGGGGACTGGATTTTTGTGTGACCCCAATATGTGCGCCGCCTTGTGGTACCTCCTAGTAAAACAAATCTTATGTTAATATCGCTCGTGCAGATTGCTCATTATATTCCAACAAGCATTATATTCTAAATTGTAAACGTAATTTCAAATAGTTTAAAGCAACGATATTATATATTTACGGATAGAGTATATTAAAAGAAAAACTCGGTCTCAAAAGGTTATTTTGTAAGATACTTTGTAAGATACTTACATAAAAGTAGTGGTAAAACAGGCGAAAGGAGGTTATTCCTTATTTTCCTCAGTAGTAACAGTGTTGGAGGGATTTTGGGACTCCGATGAGGATAAAGGCGGCGCTTCTGCTGCTGTATCCGTCGCATCTTGACTCGAGTCCGAGCTGTCCTTCACTTCCTCCTGCTTCTTTTCTTCACTGGGAGCGGTGCTCTTAGCTTCGTCTACCACGTTCTCCGACTCTTCCGTCGTAACTTTTTCATCCTTGGAATTGGTATCGGTTACTTTCTCAGCGTCTTTACTGTCTTTACTGTCCGCACCCTCTGCGTTTTTGTCTTCGTTCTGTATCGCCTTACTCTCTTTCTCCTCCTTCTCCTCTTTCTCCTCATCTACGTCCATCTTTGACTCCTCTTCCGTGTGCTTTTCGCTTTTGTTATTGGACGTTTCCTCATCTGTATTGTTTTCATTATTCTTTTCCTGCCTCTTGGGACGTCCACGTCCGCGACCACCGCCACCCCGCGTCGATGCTTCTCTCTTTTCCTTTTTAGGTGGTGATGGCACTGGCGTTGTCGAAGTTAGGCCTCTGGCTGAACTGCGAGTGCGTCTTCTGCCTTCTACCTCACCGACAGATTTGTTCATGCCCTATAACAACAAATGTTTTAAACAATCGAGTGTACGGCAAAAAGAAATATAATTCAAAACACGTCACATCGTCCTTCGTTAAAAAGCGTAGTGCAATAAATCGCGAATCACAAAATACAGTAGTTTAATATATTCCATTTTTACTGCAACTCGAATTATAATTAATTCTAATTAACGCGTTTGTCTTATTTCTAACATTGAACATATGTAGCAATTTGTAATTGGCGCCTATGCAAAGATTAGTTCCCCGTGCTTCGTCGAGGGCGCTCATTTCCTTCTTCGTCGCCCCTTCCACGGTGGCAATCGACGTCGCCCCACTCCCGTCACCTAACACGCTCGCGTAGGCAGCAGGCGAACTGTCGACGATGGAGAGGCTAAAACGGAGGGAGATAACTAAAGCTGAGAGGAGGGGGAGAGGCGAGAACCTTGACCACCGAGACCTCGAGGAAGATTTTTGGGGGCGTATGATAAGCCGGTTCGATCTGACATGAAATGTTTTTCCTGCTTCAGATAATCACGCGACCCACTGCGAGACGCACCTTCAAGATTGCCTCGCCCTCCTGAGCCGTCCTTTCGAGAGTGGAGAGTCTCTTGGTACCGCTTCGTTTGTTTTTCGTCGGGGTCGGTTTCTCCTCCGTCGATTGTTCCTACAAAAATCAAGTTTCTTATTAATTCGCTCTCGCACACGAATAACACATTTACGTCGTACACGTGCAGACACACGTCCGTGCGCGTGTGTGCACGCACGTATCCATGTTTCTCCGTGAACACGTACGTCTGTTACGCGCTCGTCGACGTCCCGAGATTGTTCGAGAAGTGGGATCCGTGCGGAAGGAACGGACGACGGGCGCACGGTACCACGCGACACGATAATTACGACGCTCGGCGCGATAAGATTATCGAGGACCGTTGAACCGCGGCAGAGCGCCAAACAGCCAATGTCTCGTTCAAGTTTCCCGCCATTTTGCCGTACGCCCGTCCGTACAGACTCCAACGTCTATGCCTCGCGCGCGACTCCCGGCCGGTCGTCGACGGCGGCTGGTGTCTCGCGAACGTGGACACGACGTCGCCGCCGACAACGACTGTCGCGGTCACGTTCCTGGCATGACGCCCGCGAGCCGCGGCGATTTCCCGCCTTTTCGCGCGGCGCCGAGTCGTACGGCGCGCGAGCCGAACGGGTGCGACAGAGACAGATAGAACCCATGAGAGGAGAGCAGTGGCGATCCCCCTTCCCCTCGCCCTTTGAAAAGCTCACGCGATAAGAAAACATCCACCATCTTTGGCGACGATGGGAGAGGATTGTGCGTACATACGTACGGCGCAGCTACGAGAAACCTCGCCGGATGGAAGGAAGGCAGGCAGACAGGAAAGGACGGGCGGTCGGCCGGTCGGTCGGTCGGCGTGCGGCGCCGTCGCCCGACGCGCGGTGTACCACATGGCGCGGCCGCGTCGTAAACGACGCGCCACATCGTACGCGCGTACACGGCGGCCCGGCCGGGATCCCCAGGAAGTACGCGCGAAAGGACGAACGAGCGTCGTCACCGTCGTGATAATCGTCGGGGGAGGGAGGGGGAGAAGGCTCACCGCCGCTCGCACACGCCGCTCACGGCATGAAAACTCGGCTTGACGAAGGTGTTTCTGACGTGCCCGCCGGCCCGCTTACCTTGGACGCATCCTCGACATTGTTGTCGCTCTTGGTCTCCGTCTTAGCGTCGGACATCTCTTCGCGTGCGAATCACTCAAAAACACTGGGAAATCCACGATTCCACGGCGAGATTTCACGCTGCGCCCGGTCGCACTGTTTATACGATAAGGAAAGATGGCGGTTAGCGTGGGTCACGTGACACCTCGTCAAACCTCAGAGCGGGAGTTCGGCGCGCCTCCCCGCGCCGCCGCGGCCAACTACGCGCGTAGCGACGTACACGCCGAGGCGGTATTCTATGCTGCCGGTTTTCGTCGATATCCTTTTTTTTTTTTTGTAAAGGAACGAGGCTTGTTCTCGCATCAGTGATGCGAATCTACCTATCTATCTACGTATCCTGCGACATCATGTACAATAGATTAAAATAAAACATAATTCCCTACATATCTTTTTTTTTCTAATATCGTAAACTTACATTTGCTGTCGCGATAGGAGCAACGTTCTTTTTACAATAATTAAAAGATGCAACATAGAGTACCGCCGCGGGATTTACCATTTCGATAAAGGAATGAAATGTCAGCAATTTTAAAACTACTTTTTACAAGCACGTATTAAATTGAACTGTAATTCATCGCGCTCGCGTAATTATCTTACCTACCTTGTTAAAAAATTATGTAGCGCATTCATGTGTCGTTCTATCATGGTCGACAATTTATAGACTTGTAAGATGATTGTTTTAGGATTTTAAATTACATACGCTGCTTTGAAAAGATGAAACTTGTTCGCACATCATGAAATATGTAAATGTTGAAATTACTCTAAGAATCGTATATATTATACAGTTGTGGTTTAACATAAATAAAATAAAATCTGCAACTTGTTAATTAAAATCTAAAGTAGAAAGTTGCATAAATGTGTAATACCTATTTTTCGTTTTCTTCTTCTCGTAATTATATCAATATCTTAAATGTCTTTTTAAACTCCGCGTACTCTATATTCGGTAAAATAGAAAGTATCAAAATTTCGGCGATCAGTGTCCTTTAATTGTCGATTTTAATAGTGATCCGTTAATGCGTTGGCATTCTTCGAAACCAGAATCTTGCCCTAAAATCGTCGCTGCATGTCAAAAATGCAGGAGCAGTTGGTGAATGGACGATCATCCTCACAGGACCGTTATGACCCAATGACAGCAACTGTTTTCTTGATGCGTTACGAGAATTCCATGCGCACAATGAAGTAGTGGCTTCGTCAGGAAACATCACATAATCCTCGGTATGATTAAAGATAGCCTGTGCCTTATGTTCTTGTTTACCTGTGGAAAACAGCGCAGTCAATCGTATATTCGCAATATTATATTATCGTAACATTAACGAGGCATACTGCACCAAACGTATGCTTCCAGGTATTCTTAAATGCATTTATAGCCTTTTACCTGTAGTTCCAGCACCTGTATACGCTATTAGACATCTGCTAGTAGATAATTCCCATAACTTTATCAAGGAATCTTTCCCTGAGGATAGTAAATACTGGAATCCAAAATTATACAATTACTCAACATAACTTAGAAATAAGTCAAGTGTCCAATGGTAATTCACATGTGTATAAATCTTACGCAACGTTACTGCCAGAATTACTACCTTGCCGTTCCTCGTGAAGATTACGGAGCATACTTCATAACCGTCGTGCGCTTTCGCAAAGGTATTGATACATCGATTAGACACACCGTCCCAAAGTTTGATGCTACCATCTTTTCCCGCCGATGCGTAAGTCTTTGCGTCCAATGAATACTTGATACTCGTTATCCCGGCTGTATGCTGGTGACTCGGTATACTGCATACGAAGCTCTGTGCGGTATTTACATCGTACAATCTAACTATTGGATGATTAGTCCCGACTATGAGAAAATCTCCGGTTGGATGGAAGGACAGACACCGAATTTGATCCGCGTCTGTGATAGTTCTGAATGCCTTCTTGACGCTGGCTTTACTAAAATCGAACAATTTTACAGAGAAGTCGCGACTACCAGATACAAGTATAGGCTCCCTGGGATGAAACTCCAAACATGTCACTTCTTCCAAGTGATCGTATAAAGTTCTTATAACCGGATGACCTCCAGTTTGATCTCCAGGCGCGATCTCTTCTGGTGCAGATTTAGCCAGCATTCTGTCCACATCTAAGATCTTGATCGAGGCATCTACTGAACCAGTGGCGATCAACTGACCATCTGCCGAGAAAGCTCCAGCCCTGCAGTTTCCTTTATGAGAGGTGACATACGCTGTTTCGTATTGTGCTGGTTCTGGAGCTTGAGTCTGAGTTTCCGTCTCAAATTCCAGATCCAATCCAGGACCTAAGGTGTTGTCGAAGCTCGACGCAAATGTGGACAAGTTGGTGTTGTTATCCTTCTTGGAACGATCTGGCTCATGGGCAGCACCGATCAACATCAAATGGAGCAGTCGATCTGAGGGTGGACATGGTGGCTCCGCCTGTATCATGTTGGATAGCTGCACGGCCAGCGTTTGATGACCATCGTAGAACAGTTGACTGAAATATTCAACATGAACCGACTTGATAATCCATCGCACAAATCTCACTCTTGTTGTCTGCTGATGATACTACAATTGCAGATTACACGATTGGACGTTTACACGGGAGTCACGCTTCGTACGAGAATATTAACGGCAAAGAAAGGAAAATCAAGAGAGTGCGTGCGAAAGAGACGATTATAAACAACCTGATCATCAATCTGTAGAGCAGCTCTCTGCTCTTTATGATGTTCTTCGGATCCGCCTCGGGTTCCTTCATCGCGCTCTGACCCGCCGTGTTTCCTGGCGGTGACTGAACGTTGCCGAGTTTTACTGGAACCATCGAAAGTACCGTAAACCGCCCATCAATCGATGACTCCAGCTCTTTTTGCAGGTTATGTCGCGTTGTTGTCACCGACTCACTTGATCACGTTTACGCTCGTGCTCCGGCGTCGTCTGTGATTGGTGGTTCCGGCGGTCGCGGCCAATCGGTGCGCGCTGTTGTTCGTGAGAGTTCCACGTGACACAACCTGCAAGAAACGCTAGAATGGCCGAGGTGGACAGCAATCCAGGATTAAATGAGACTATCTCCGAGCAGAAGAACGCATGTCGTAAAAACGGCAAGTTGTCGTTGGGTGCGAAGCACGCTCTGCGAAAACGGCAGCCCTTCATGTTCACTAGAAGCGACAGAGATATCTATGTGAACAACAAGACTCCTTTCAAGGTACCTCGTTTCTGGGAACCATAACCTTCCAGTCGTTGCAGCTTCTTTGCTGTAGATTCGGAACGAATACGTATCTGTTTGTTATCCTGTCGTCATCCTTTTTTAATTTTCTGCAAATATTTTGAAGGGACAATTGTACAAATGCGAAAAACTGTTTGATAAAGGCGCGTCTGAGTTAGTCATCCACGGTCTTGGTGCTGCTGTGTGCAAAGCAGCCAGCTTGGCTCTGCGATTGAAGGAAATTCATCATGAGACTTTAGATCTTGATATTAGAACCTCTACTGTCGCTTTAGTAGGTATGTATACATTCCTATTCATATTCCTATAATCAAACGTAAAAGAGATTCTAGAATTTCCCTGTTAATTGCAGATAAACTTGAAGCATTAAGTGACGATGTGGATGATGAGATAAACAACAGACAAAACTCTGCTATACACATACATATTGTTAGGAGAGTGCCAGTGACTGTGCTGAGATCTAAATAGAAGTAAACTAATATTGACTCTACAAAACGATATATTTGAACAATAAAAGTATGCATAATAGAGTGAATAAAATTATTAGCTAAATCACAATACAGCTGTACAAAACTATAATTTTTTACAATGATTTTCTCTTTGAACGAATTGGTTCACTGGTTAGGTTTAACAATTTTCGAGATATGGGTCAACTTAGTTGCTTTAACATTCTTCACTGTGCTGCTAGCTCTAAAATTAGATGAAAATTACTTTTTGGGGCCATCAGGATGGTGGGAAGTATTTTCACCACTTTTTATAGCCGATGGTTTGAATACATATTTTTGTGCTATTATATTCATAAGAATGTACATGGAAGGAATGATTAGGGTGGGCATTTTGCGAGTATTATGGAGTCAAATATCATTATTATTAGTCTTTGTTTTTAAGTATCTTCTATGTAAAAAGCTCTCTGGACAAAGTACCTTGGAGTATTCAGAAGTTTTGAGTCCTGTATTCATCCTCCTGCAACTGATTGCTGTCAGAGCTTGTCAGTTACATTGAGGGAAACAGAAGAACTTCCTGCATATTGCTTCCAGAGCTGTTATATGTGAGGACATACGTTATGTGACTACATGATACACTTGTATATATAACATTTTGTCAGATTCATTATTTAGATTACATTATTTAAAGCCTCTTGTCTCTCTGTAAACGTTACTATATCTTTTTATTCCTGATATTTATTATGTAAACTGTTCCCGAGTTCAAAAACATATTATTTGATACAAATTTTATAAGTATCCTCTTAAGAAGATAATAAATACATGTTAATTACGATAAAAAGTAATGTATCGATAAATAATATATTTCTTCTATATTAATGTTTTATTAATACTTACAACTATTGTATAAATTTATTGATACAAATTTATTTTATAATATATTCAGTTAACTTTTAACGAAGAGACGATAACAAATACATATTTCTTTTTAAAAATAAGAAATAATTTTTCTAGTACTTTTAAATTACTCTTAAATTTTATATTTTAATATTTTTATATTTTATGCTGAATGATTCTCAAATCACTTATTAGGAATATTCCCTATTAACTAATTTTTATATTATTTATATGATTTTTCGTTTTTTGAGATAATTAACAAGAATAAATTGTGGAATAATATTATCTGTGAAAATTAATAATTTAACTTGATATATTGATTATCTTGTATATATTGATTTCAATTTTACTCAATATATTAATATTGAATATTAACGCAAAAATAATAATTACATAATTAATTATTTTTAAGTATAAAATTAACTAATTAAAAGTATACGTAGTTACTATTTACGAGAAATTAATTATCTTATTATCTAAGTAGAAAAATTGATATTAGAAATCGATTTTTCTAAGTTATGATTTTACAGAGCGCGATTTATTTGAAATATTCACATGAGTTCAATTTAACATGTTATCGAACTATTTTTAACCACTTTCCAATATTCCTTTATGCAGCGCTCGGAATTTACGTTTCTTAGAGAATGTCGATGGAAACTAAGACAGAAGTTTCCTTTTACAAAAATAACAGGCCTATGAATCATAATACAATATAGACCGATAAATTTAACACTGCTCCATTTAAACTCTAAAGATAAACAACTGACCAACAAGCCAGGTGCTTTATGTGGGCATGTGTGCCCCCTCCAATCCTCTTCAACTAAGATCAATAATCCTAACTGAAGGGAGACAGTGGTTGTATTCAGTGAGAAGGGGTGCGTGAATCAAGTCATTCTATAGGTAAAGCCTGTTGCTGCTACCACATTTCACAAGTTCGCAGAACGCGCTATATTAAACGCCACATTAATTGTCTACCATAAGACTGACTACCAATTACAAGATTTAGTGATGTGCTGTGGATCGAGGGATTATGGATAGGCTGGCTAATTGGACTCGTGGTCAGTTTTCCAACTTTTTATCTTAATTTTTAATACACATAGGATGGCGGCAAGTGCCATTTTTGTATATAAAACGCGATCAAAGTTTCGACATACTGAAATGATAGTATACCAAATCAAGCATGTACAGCATGTTTTCTATTGAACTGAAGCTTAAAAAGCTATGTCAATTCAAACAATAAATTGTAAATTATGTAGAATAATGTAATAAATGACGTAAATGTTGTTATGTTTGGTATTATGTAAGGTCTTTATAGAGTGAAGTTTGTACTATGATGAACGTATATGTGTATGTATATGGCTATACATGGATGCATCATTCTGTTTTTAATTTGATGTTTATGTCACTAGATCTAAACGCAACCCCAGTACCTATCGCAGGACCGAACTGTGTGTCGAATTCATCAATTTCTGCATTCCTAGACAAATCACTGGTAATTGCACCGTCATGGAATGCGATACAACAAGACGTAAGATGGGCGTTTCTACTACATGCATATAGCTTTGCAATCCTCTTCTTTGTATTGGGGTTTTACACATTCTTCTCTATTCTAAATTTAAGGTACATTAGTATTGTATATTTATCGATGATATACATTGATGAAAGTTTGTGTCTTTACCCCTAACTTTTTCTTTCAGATCTCTCATATCAACCAGGCCGTTTATGTCCACGATTAATATATTCTTATGTTTACTTGGGGCATCGAGAGCCGCTTCCTTGTTCATAGATGCGTACAATTTCAAGGAGATTCTGCCCAAAGTTATTGGCTCAATTATATGGGACATTGGATATCCATGCATTACGTCTGCTTTTTGTTTGATACAATTGGCTTTCCTGCAACTGACGAAGGTGTTTACCACTTAACTGATGAATGATTAATAAGTTATAGTTGAACAACGCGTTGCTACAATCTTCATATGATCAACTTCCAGCTGAAATTTGGTCCAGAGAAGATACAGAAGGAATCCTGTCTTAGCCTCATTATAACAGCACATTTCTTTTTCGTAATCGCCAGCGACATTGTTCTGTCCTCCCACAATTGCTATATGGCAAAATACGTAGTACAAGTGACATTTCTCATCTGGAGCATTTTTTTGTACCTCACGTTCCTACACGCAGCTTACAAAATTGATCATTTGCTCCGAACAATGCCAAGTAGTATGTTGACGCGGGACAATTCCAATGCACATCAGAAAGGTCAGTTATTAACTGTTTACTTGTAAGTTAATTTTTTTTTTAATTCTTACTTTTTTCTTCATATAATTATGTTTTTGTTGACTTAAAGCTCTTCACTCTCTCTTCATTGTGTTCATGCATATTTTATATACCGTTTCGGAATTGTTATCACATTTACTTATAATTCAGGTATCATGCAACTCGCAATGTTGGCGCCGTATAGCAATCTGGCGACTTCGGTCGCTGCTGCGCTGGTACCTACTTTACTTGGCCCAGCTAAGATGAAAGGTCCGGAAGAAAATAAGCCTGCAAACGTGAATAAAAGTGCGGAGGAAATAACCGTGGAAGAAGGTAATACGCAGTGCACATTATTTTATTATAAATGTAAATGTAGTTTTCATTGAGATCTGATTTCAGAATCGCGAGTCACAATTACCGCCAAAGTGTGCAAGATAGAGGGACCAGCGCAAAAGGATGCTACGATACCTACGTGCACCGTACAATCACCGTTGCAAGAGCAAAAGTCCTCAGTACCGGAAGTCTACGTTAGACCACCTACCCCTACCCCGTCGACCGTTAATCTGCCGATTATAACCGTGTCCAGCCCGAGTCGCAGAAGCTCCATGGCCAGCCGACGAGGCAGCGATACGTCCACCAAATCCTCGCGTAGAAATTCGGAATGTAGCGTTAGATTTGTAAACGAGGAAAATACGGCAGAATGCAAACGCACGACGGAGGGTAGCCCCAGATCTTTGCCGAGAATGCGAGAGGAGTTCGAAAGGAATCGCTCACCTGAGAGCCCACGACGATACTCGGAAAATATCACGCCGACAGGCAGCACTAGGGAACTAAGACGATGTTCCGATTTTACTCATGAGAAGAATCGTGGCTCGCAATTCGCAACCAAACTCAGGAGAAACAGCGATTTCGGTAACAGAACGCCCAGAAGAATGTTACCGCCTGATGAGCACTCTAGATTGCCTAAAGTTCTAGATCTTAGTCCCACAGGTAAAAAGAAAATATGATACAAATGTACAAATTTTTAAAAAACATTTTAGTCTATTATCTTCTTCTTTAGATATTTTATTTTTGTATATTTCATCTTGTTCTTACATTGTTTAATGATATTTCAGGTTCAAGACGCAATTCCGATATCGGTACTTTTATGCTACCCAGACCTGACTCGCGTAGAAATTCCGAGAGTTCCTATCGACGCAACTCCGAGTTCATTCACATTAAGCCGTTGATGATAAATCGTCGAAGCAGTGATATCAGTATCAGAACTCTAGACAGGAGTCCTACACACTTTCAGAGTATAATACCTATTAAGACGGAGGTGCAAGAAAAATCTGAATCAGATTCAGATCATCCTGATTGCAGCGAGAAAGCGGCACTGATGAACGAAAAATCGAAGAGTAAAGACGAAGAGCCGAAAGTACGCAAAAAGAATTTGTCATGGAATGATAAAAATATTGAAGATCCGGAGGATATCACGCCGGAAACGAACTTGCTTCCCGAAAATACAGCTGGTGAAGCAAGAATTATGGTACATAGTGGCTATTATATCATTAAATCTATAGAATGCAGATGTATCTAAAATATTATTTTGGACTTTTAAATAACGTTCTTTTAGAATTTTTGTATTGTTTAGAAACTTATCACACTATTTCCAGGGTACTGACTTTACTCTTCACTCGATACTGAATCATATCGCGTATGTAAATCGAGCGAAATCCGATACGCCGCTGCATATACCGGAAGCTGATACCGCAGTTGCCAGAAAATCTCAGATGCAAAAAGTATTAAATGTTACGCGCGCTACTGCGATTTTAGGGATCCTCCTATGCGTCACGGATGCCTTTCGTATTTTTGGACCATACGGTATTTGATAGTATAATAATAAATATGTGATAAATCGAAACTATGATTTTATACTATAAAATTAAACTATTTTTGTAAAATATTTACAATACATGTAGAATGTGTAAAATATTACACATAAGAATTCTACACATAAATGTGTAGAATAATGCTAATCGCATTTTTAGGACTCTTTGCTGAAACCGTACCATATGGTAGAGAACCAGCACCGACACAGTTTCCCATGCCGTGGCCATGGCTGCTGTATCAAACAATTCCCAGAATATTTGAATTTTTAATGGGCTGTGCCATGGCGAATATAACTAAACAGCCATCAGCAAGTCCGCGACATCAGTATCTGAGTAATTATCCTAATTATTCCCCACGCGTAAATCGTAATCCGTATATATAAAGCAATAGTTTATCGAAGTGTAATCATAAAACCAAGATGCCAAATGAAAATTCTTCTTAATTTCTCTTATAAAATCTTTCATGAAATCTTAATATTATTTTTTCAAGTGATATTACTCTTTTACTAATGTTACTTTATGTAATATTAGTATGATGACTCCGTAATTATTTTCAGTAACAGATTTTAGAAATATATTTTACAATTCGTATTTTATTAGTATTTTATTCGTATTATTTATATACATTGGCCTTTGAGTTCGTAGGATTTCGTATTATTTAACAATTTATATTTGTTGCTTTCCTTAATAATCACTAAAAATTTATTTTTATTGAAAAAGAGTGATACAAAATTAAATACTTATTTAATATATAGTTAAATATATAGTTTTAATTTTTTTAATGAATTAGAAACAATTTCTATCAAAAATGCAATATGGAGGCATCATAACAATTAATTTTTTAAAGAGAGTTTTTCATTTTTAAGATTTAAATTAACAGACATATATACTTTTAATAATTTTTAAAATCGCAATTTTTTAAATTATTTAAGCTTCTGTTTGATTTTATATTCTGATATTTTAAGTATCGATTTTTGAGATTTTAAATTTCTGTTTAAAATTTTTAAGTTAAAATTTTAAGAATTTTTGAAATTTTGATTTCCGAAATTTTTTTTAGTACTCTTTGCAAATTATGTTCCGATAATTTGACTTTTAAAAATATAAATTTTTGTCAGTTTTAAAAATAAACGATGTCGAAAATTTGATATACCGATAAAGTTATAAATCACTTTAGAATATTGCTGTGTCGATAACAGCAATTTTAATTATCTACATCAGCCACTGACAAAAATTTTGATTGTTTAAAAAAAAATCAAGAAAGTATCAGGAAAATATAATCAGTAAAAAGAAGACACTAACTAAATGAGAATCAAGATTACGAGAATTTCTGAGAACTCGAAAAAAATTAAAATCTCGAAAATTGACGAAGTATTGAGAGAACATAATTAGCAAAGAGATTGTATTAACTAAAATTCAAAAAATCGATAAAGTATCGATTATATACACGATTACATATAGCAATAGATGAGTATAATATTCTAAACATGAGATAAGTGTTTAGACAGCATCTAATAACAAATGCAATAGTCAAGTAACATTTCTAAAAATCACTTTTTATGCGAAGTGTTCATTCGAAGCACATACTCACAAAAAAGATATCTATTTTTTAAATTAGATTAGTTTCCTGATGAATTAATTTTGTGACTTTTACTGTGTTCTCAGAAAGATACATATAAACATACATATATATATTTTTTTGCTGTTAAACAGATATATACATACATATATATATATATATATCATTTTTTAACTTACATATAAAATTTGAAAGGATATTTTCAAAATAAAAAAAAAAGAAAAGAAAAGGGAAACAGACTGTATATAAGCAAAAACGTTAAAATAGTAGGTGACTTTTATTGATAATACATGAAATAACGCGTTTTTACTGTGTGTCAACCGCACCAATGCTTAGAAGTAAAAGTATGAACCCAGATTCTCAAAGTGCCCTACTACTAAATGTTCAACAAAATTACAATGATTAATGCATAAATGACTTATCTGCAAGTTGAATTTGTAACAGTGTTGTGATCCTACATGTGATATCATATTTATGTGTTTAGAATAGGAGGCCATTTTACGCTTATGTAAGCTTAAATAACACTATATTCCGTGAGATAAAAGACTGTAAAAGTGAGTTTATGATAAAAACAGAGCTATATCGCATAGCTTTATCACAAGTGTGTACAATTTATTGTACTTTCAATATAATTAGGATAACCAATATACTTTGTGTTCACGCATTTGTCTGTATATATATTTTAATTTATAATTTCATTACATTTTTTTATTTTTACAAAATTACAATTAAAATTATATCGTGTATATGGTACTGTGCACACCATATTTTGTTGTGCGCGATGTTATTTTTTTATCTTTTTCTACTTCTCTTTATTACAAGCATATTTAATAATTTAAAATATATTTAATAATGTTAACTTACTATTTATATGTTATTCTGTTTACGTCACATTTGATTCTGTAAAACCAAATATAGAGCAAGTGAGAAATCTCTTGTATCAGTAGTAATACTTACAGGAGCATAAAAGGTCTCAGAGAGTAAATATCTGTTTGAAATTTATAGTATAAAAATGTAGTGATCTCTAAAATTGATGTTTCATGTGCCAAATACTCGTGTTAACTATTTTAAATGTTTACAAGAGACACAAAGTCTTATTATCCTATTATAACAAGAACTCTCTTCTACAAAACTATATATGTATATATATATAGATAAATATTTATATACAATTGGATGTACAATAACAAATAACTATCGTTTTAATCAAATAATTAGGATTCTGAAATTATACATATTATTGATATTTTTACTGATGAATCGTAAAAAAGAATATTGCAGATTCAATAGTTATATGTATCTTACATCAAACAGATATATATAAGATACATATTATTAAAGTTTTCAATAGAAGCTCTCTATTGTTCTATATCTGAAATAAAAATAATTTCTTAACATGACTATTTGGTCATTAAATATATGTATAATAAAGTTGTGAATTACGATAAATATTACATATATTCAATCAAGATTGATTGTCATAATTGTTACTAATGTATTACAAAAAAAGATGTGAAGATCTGAGAGACATTTTCAAAACATCTAAAAAAACATCCTAAAAGTAGTCTATATCTCATATAGCACCTATACAGCACTGACTTTATTCTTAGCAATATTAGCTCTGACCAAACAAAAAAATATTACTTAGAATAAGAGTTTTTTTTATTGTGTCGGTTGAGTTTTAGATTCTTTGTATATCTATATTCTATCCGTGATAAGAATTTGTCTTGTAGCGATGTAGTTAAAGGTAGCATAAAATTCGCTATTATTTATATTACTTTATCGTATTAGTTAGGATTAACATATTGTTATGTTTAAGAGATATTAATATGATCAACAACTAAATGTAAAAGGTTGAAAAAAATTGTGTAGAAATAAAGATGAAGAAAAATTGAATTATATTACATTTTTCCTGTATTATATATTTCGACTACCTATGTATTTATATTAATCGCGAAATTTATTTTGGATAATGAAAGCGTTTTGGAATATTAAAGATTGATTTTATGATATATAGCTTTGGGATAATAAGGAAAAACATCTTTTAATAACAAGAGATGTATCTTGTAGATTCTTTTTTATTATTACATTTTTAGGCATGCCACCTTTATATCTATTTTAACAAAATATATTGCAATTCTAAATTACAATGAAATGATACTCTTCTTGCTAATAATTAACTTATCAAAATCTTATCTCTTTCTCTGTAAACATAATAATAATTACTGTAAACACAATAAAAATTACAGTTATTGTACTGTTACTGTTAGATTTTCATTTGATAGATTTAGTGTGTGCTTTAATTAAAATTTATATAATTGAAAACAAATTAAATATATTATAATTATGCATCATGTATGCATCATATATAAATTATAACATATAAAATATATTATAGTTAATAGTACTTATGTCTTGTATATTTAGTTACAAGAGCACAAATTCTCAGTGCTAGAAGCCTACGTTAAACCACCCACTCCTACCCCATCGACCGCTATGGTTTAATTTAATTTAAGACTCAGATAAGAAGATTCAAATAATTGAACGAACTATTTGAATATTCAAATAGATCGAAAACTGTTTGAATTCAATCTATTCATTTTAATCAAACATTCCACCGTCTAAATTCTGATATGGAAGAAAATTTAAACGAAAGCATTTGCAAATAGAAAATAAACAGTTTTTTCCCTAATATCAGTCTAATAAATCGAACAAATATTTTCAAGCTCGAATAATTTAAAGTTTGATCTCAAAATGTATTCGAGCTGTTCGAATATATGAAAATTCACGTATCATATTAATTGTATAATTACAGTTACCCATTTTTAAGTCCATTTATGACATTATATTACATTGCATAATTCACGTTGTCCTTTATATATTACTGATGATTTATCCTTGATAGTCAAAATAATCTATTTCTTTATTAGCAGTTTTAGCAGTTGACGATGATGGCAGCAATTGCTGATTCTGTTTTACAGGTAATGAAAGAACAGTCCTGCAATCATTTAATTATCACATTATGCATTCATTTATTAATTCATTTTCCGACAACTATAAATATCTTACTTTATAGAATTATTTCCCTTCGAAGTGTTTAGCATTGGACCTGGAACCTTTCTTTGTCCCTTCTCTCTTTGTATCATTTCTAGTAAACTGTAGCTTGGCAGCCAACACTGCAACGATACATATGTTACAGTTAAGATGTTAAGATATATGCTTTAATCGAACAAGCTTTTACCTTATCTTTTACGGCAGTGGCAACAACGTTTCTCTTTGGCTCCTCATCATATGCTTGACTCTCGCAGCCAAAGTGTTGGCACGACTCGTGCACGAAATGACGCTTTTCTCTGTTCATAACGTCGAACGAGTAACTCCGAGACTTTTGTTTGGATGTCTTTGCCAACTGTACCAACTCCGTCAACTTGTCGTGAACCATTTGACAGAAGTGGGGGTCTTTCTTGGCCCACTGTTTCATGTAATCGCTGTATCTGGGCATCAGTTTGCCACTTAAATCTGGATTAACGATCTGCAGTCCCAATGCGAGTCTTCTATTTCTTTCTATTATCTTGCACTCGTCATTACATTCCAAAGTTTTTAACTGATTCTGTTTTTTCGCACTTTGTCCGAACACTTCTTCCAAATCGACAGAGTGACCGAGCTGCATATCGGCCATTTTACTAGCCAATATGTTGCTTGCTATCCTCTGATATTCTCGCGCATTATCTGCACAAACACGACTCATAGTCCTATGTCCGCACTGGCACGTAACCTATAATGTAACCGTAAATATGATCCCTTAATATGATGCAAAAGTTCTTGAAATTTCATCGTGACGCAATCGCTTTACGGATGGTCATTTAACATAAGAGTATTGTTGTATCTTACCTTAACCATCTCTTTGCAAGGTGTATCTGGACACTTGCCTTCGTGGCACGGAGCGGCACAAATATGCCCGCAGAGTTCTCTCGCCGTAGTGCAAGGTTGCGTGCATTGTTGTCCGAGTCTCTCACAGGATCCAGCATGGCACATTGTGATACATTTATGCCGTCCGCACGCTAACGGCTTATTACACGGTAAACCGCATGAGATTTCCTTCACGTGGCATGGTACTGCCTTTCTGAGTTCGTGTCTGCCGTGGCACCATCTCTGGGTCAGAACACTGCAAGGTGGACATGCAGGCTCACTGTGACAATTGTGCAATACCTCGTGGTCGCAGAGATGTAAGCGCGAACACGGTCGATTGCAAGTGGGCCTTCTTGTACCACATGCTACTGGCGGATAAATCACCTCGGCACCGCATTCGCAGTACAACTCTTCGAAACTGCTCTCCCAACAAGGTGAACATCTTCCTGTCGGAGAAAAAAATTTTATCTCATACTGTACAATTTTTATCATACATTTTATCATACGATTATAGGCAAGAGCATGCACTTACCTATATGACATCTCTCCTGACACTTGTGCCGACCGCAACTCAAAGTCTTCGAACACGGCAACGGACAGATGTGCTCAATGTCTATGCAGCACAATTGATTGCAGTTGTGCTTACCGCAGGATCTCTTCTTTTTACAGCGTTTCTCACAACGCGCATCATCGGCTTTGGTCGTCAAATCCCTACAAGCAATCTCGCGGTCCATATTACCACATCGGCACTTGACATCGGTATTCAAATCACATTCTGGACATTCTCCCATGTGACACGGTACTTTGCAGGTGTGCGGATTACCTGCGTGAGTGAACAAAAATCTGATTTAGCGCGTCTGTATGGTGACAAGACGCGAAACGTGATTTTTGAGATGCTTACTAGGCTGGCCGCATTTCAAGCGCTTCGAACAGATTTTATCACAGGTCGGCACAGAATCCGTGCAACTCTCTCTCTTCTCCGTTAACGGCGTTTGACCACAACAACACATCGTAACTCTTTCAGGTGTCAAGGAACAGGGCTCACAAGACTCCGGATGACAGACTTTCTGACAATAATGTTTCTCGCAATCCAACGGTTTGTTACAAATATTATCACAGGAATATGTGTCTGCGGTATTGGCTCGACAGGGTACCTCTTGAGTTTTCTTATTACAAAAACATGCTAAACAAAATAACACAAAAGCATTTAAAAATCGTAATGGTTGCTATTTATAATTATTGTAATCCTAAGATTGATATTTTAATTTAAAATATTAAAAATATTACTTTGTTGCACAATTTTGTCGCAAGGCCCGCATTCTCCCTGATGACATTTTCTCTGGCAGGTGTGCTTGCCACACGACAGATCTTTTCCGCAAATCGAATCACACATTAACAATTGATGAGCGCTACACAGAAGCATCTTCGACATCTTCCCGCATCCGCAATTCTTGGTTACCATCGCCACACACTGTGGGCAAGAGCCAGGATGACAAAGTAAAGTACATTTGTGTGTGCAATTTTTCTTGGACAGATATCGGCCACAGATCTCGCCGCACGAGTGCGCCACATCTCTGCGATTCCACTCCGGCATCTTCATCTTCCCGCAAAAGCAGAAGTAATCTTCAGGTACGAGGAAACTAATGTCTCGACAAGCCGGGCATTTCCAACTGTTATTCTCTAGAATTGGAATACGCTAATGGGATTGCGTTCAATGAAATTTGGCACAATGATAAGTTCGACTGCTTACTTACCGCTCTGAGATGACTTCGCCCATTTTTTGATACATTTCAAATGCAATACGTGATAACAATTGTTGCAGGACCAAACGTAATCACTTTGCTTAATATGCTCGTAACAGACTAGACATTCCAATGTTCCCTTGTTCAACTGTTCGGTTAATCTCTCCCTTTGACTCGCATCGTCATCTACTAAAAATGTACAAAATAATAATTATATAATTATGAAGTTCCTTTTTATATAATAAAATCTCTTTGATGAACTGTAAATATACCAATGTCATATTTTTTCTTCGGATTTTTGCCCTGCAATGTCTCATTACTTTCTGTTCTATCTCTCCAATTTTCCACTTTCTTTTCTTTATAACTTGTCATTTCATTGTTTCTTCTTTGCACATACTTTGCTGTTGTCGCTGTTGTCTTCCGTCTACCACCAGGTTCAGACTGCATATCATCCGAATTGTATCTATGATAATTGAACGCATTAACAAATCGTTTAGATCTGTTTCGTTGTGCTTCAACAATTTTCGAGGACATATTTTCTGAATCATTATCTTTGTGGGTCTCTTCTCTACTAATTTTTGTACCCGAAATTGAATCGTCCTCTTGATTTTCCTCAAAAACAACTTTATTTTCCTGACTACTAAATGTGGCTGAGTCAGTAGCTTCAATTGTAGATATGTGAGCTTTTTCAGCAACATTCTGTTCTGCATTCAACTGATGCTTTCTATTATAGTATCTGTCGTTCTGAAATTTATTATAATTTCTTGTGTTATATGTCCTCTGAGTATCTCTGTTGCCAGATCTTGGAACTTGCTGAGCTTGCATGTCCTGCGGCTTCTTCTGTCTATAATTTGCATCTCTTCTGTTGTCGTAGCGTCTATCGCTTTTGTATCTATTGTCCGACGATGATTTATCAACCAGCTTTGGCCTGAATTCCTGAGAACAGACATTGAAACTACTCCCTGTTGCGTTGCCATTATCATATCTCCTGAATCTGGAATCCCTTCTGAACTTCACTTGATTGTTCGGCACAAATTCATTGGCCGTAGGATGCAGCTTGGAATTCTCCACTACAACGGACTGGACGACGTCGCTCGCCGGCGATGGCGGTGCATGTTTGTCGGCCATCCGGTTGCCTTTGGATCTCGGTTTGTAACCACCACGGGAGAAAGGTGGTGCGTTGCGCGAAGTCAGAGCAATATCATTTGAGGCTCTCATGCTGTCCATGGACGAGGTGTTTGGCAGTACACGTTCCTGATAGGCATTGTTCTCCAAAGGCACCATGTTCGACGAGTGTTGGGCACCGATTTGGTAGAAATTCTGGGTTGTCGGTCTTCTCTGCTCGTAGACGTGCCGATTACTTCCGGTTCCCTGATAGTAGCCTTCCGTAGGCATGCCACGCACGTATGGGGTGCTCCTGGTGAAATACTGCCAGTTCCTCGTGGAAGCGTCGGTCGCGTTTCGGTCGGCGTACACCAAGTAATTCAGATCCTCCTGATACGAGCCGTCCCAGGTGGCCATCGCCGCGATTGCACAGTAATGCGAAACCACTCGTAACGCAGGGGGGACTTTCTCTTATCTGCCGAGATCGGACTTCCCCGTGAGAGAGAGGAGGGGGGGAAAAGCTACAGATCGGAAAATTGCCGTTACGATGAATTGCAATATGTTACACTACAACGCGCGCGTGCAAACGCGTTCCGGAACGATCTTGTCCTAACCTAAAAAAATTCAGAAGGCTATGTGTAAGCTACATCTTTTATTGCTTGTCGACCGTTAGCAATTTTTAAATCAATCACAACGAGAATTTGACGACTGTGAGGTATATACGAGCGAAATTCTTGCAAACCTTTTCTGACCTTTTCGCGTCTAGCAGCGACTACAGCATCCTCTCATGGAAGCCTTCGACAAGTGGAACTACGTATCTAAATATTATCGGTATCGTCGCGTAACCCGATCGATAAGGCGGGGAGCACAGACTTTTGTATAATCCATAATACATATGCATAAGAAATTCGATTGGTCGAATTCCTTATGCACATGCTAACGGACCAATCAAATTTCTTATGCATATGCGTTATGCGTTATGCAATGGTCTGTGCTCCCCGCTTAAGATTTGAAAACAATTTGGACATTGAAAAATGAGAGAGAGAACGAAAAAGTACTCTACTATATGATGGAACTTTTATAAAAAAATTTCCGAAATAGAACAGAAAATTTTTAAATTTTGAATTGAAAACTTGATTCTTAGTGCCTGAAGATAAAATTAATTTTATGAAATTTAAAATGAATAAAAAACATAAGTTTATTGTAAAAAAATCACTGCAGTAAAAACAATTATATATTGTACTTCTGAAAACTTTTTAATATTAACAATTCTTATTGTAATCCTCATATAATCTTACTCTATTCTAAAATTACAAATAAAAGAGCAAATATTAAAAATTATAATAATTATATTAGAGGCGAAAGTGATAAATGCAAATATGTATGTAATAGTTATATTTGTGTAAAAAATTATAATCCGTTTATAATTTTCTCCTAACGTTGTGTTAGCTTTTTGGCATTCAATTGATATAGAGTATGCGAGTCTATACTGGTCAATTTTTCATATAAAAATTTATTAAAACATTTTATATATTACTCAACTAGATAACCTGTTAAAATATAACCACCGGTATCGCTCGTTAAAATATCGGGATGCGTCCTGTCGGGCAACACTTGATACGAACGTAAGAAGTTCGTAAACAGTTTCACATTTATTACATTGCCTTTTTTCTTGAGTTCTATATAAGTCTCCTGCAAGGGCTCCCGATGCGAGTGGAAAATGACAAATGGCCGCGAGATTCCTAAAAAGGGTAGCAGCGCATTTGCGATTTGTAAGGGATGCTCTTTTGCTACGATAGTTAAACCACGAGCCTTCGAACTACTTAATAAATCCACAGCGTGTTTCGTCTCCAACAACCATCTCGGTTTTTTCACAGGTATCGCTTCTTCCTCCGACTTTTCAGTTTTGATTTTTCGTTTTAAAATATTGGTATTTTCCTCCATGTCATTTGTAAGAAGAGTACCATTTTCTCGTGTCCCAGTTTTCAGCTCTAAATCTTCCATATCTGTTCCAGATACTTCCTTCTTAATTTCTCCATCAAATTCTCCTTTAATTAATGGTTTTATATCATGTGTTTCTTCAACGTTATTACTGACAGTCTGTTTAGATGTGGAAATATTGTTCATTATGCTAGATTCACCTTGATAATGTAATCTCAAGAAACTATAGATATTCACTGCAATGTGCCTGTCTTTCAATTCTTGTGGAAAATTCATGGCTTCGATGAATGTGGTTTGAGGCATGTTGCCAGGATGCAGGTTGATCAGGTAGCCACTAGTGTTTGCACCTATTCTATTGAGCATAGCTGCTGCAGGCAATCCCTGGCATCCGCTGCAGTATAGCAAGTGCAAGCCGTCGGATTGCACGTCGCTGTATGACAGTATTTGCGCTAGAGCATCCATTCTCAGTCCTCCAATTTTCTCGTGTTTTCTCTTAAAGTATACCTCGTGTAAAGACAATATAGATGTCTTATGTATCGTCAGAAATCTAAGATACTTGCGCTCCTTCTTCCTGATATACTTCTCTTGCGAGTATTCTGTTTTGGCGGCAAAGGATTTGCTGTTCTCAATGAGACTGCCGATTATCTCTTTGCCAGTCTTGCCAGCCTCTTGCAGCTGCAGAATCTCTTCCTTAGATAACCGCTGAGACGTACCATCGTCCGTGATGGACCGATTGTCGCAACCACTCAGTTCACCCCTCAAATCATCCCCAAATGATTCTATCTGATCCGTCAGTTTTAGAGTGAAAGTACCTTTGCTGCCTGGCAATGGCACCATCTCGAAGGTGCTCCAGAATGGTTTGCCAACAATTTCACGCATTTCTACCTTTTGGTCTTTCCCTAACATTAGAATACCATTTTCGGACACCTTGTATATCTTGTTGAAGCCTTGTTTCCTGACTATCACGTGGATGCCTACCGTGATTACATCCTCCATGGGTTTACACGTGTCTTCCGTAATAGTACTCATCGTATGAATTATCCTACAGGTTAGGTTTTCTTCAATCTCTCGCTCGAATTCTTTGCATGTCTAATCCTGTAATTTATATATTTTTGTCATATATGCTTATTACTCTCTAGAGATTGCTTCTCAAGCGAGGAAACAATACGTCACCTTTAATATTTTCTACCCCTTCCTCTTCAACCTCTTCAATCATCACCGCATGCGTTATGTATTCTTCGCCATTTTCATTTTTTTCAGATTTGTCCAGTGGCACGTAAGAAAATGTGAGCGATAAGCTTAAGCAGTAAATTAACCAATTAAGCGGAGTGTTTAAAAATAGTAGTCTTATTTTCAATTGTGATTAGTCAATTTTTTATAGCTAAGACTTGCTACGCTTATCGTAGATCCGGGCTAAGGGAATAAACCAATTAGAGCATCCGTTTAAGCGGAATCTACAATGAGATTTTAAGGAGTGAGCCTTATTTAACCAATCACAATCGATTATTTTTCTCACGCTTTGACTATGATTGGTCAATTTCGGCTTAAAGCTTAAGTCTTAGGCCGAGTCTACAATAAAAAGATACACTGCTTTAGATAATTTTAGGTTTGGCAACCACGTGGATCGATGATTTAATCTGTGTTCTTCTAAAGATCACGTCTCTTCTAAATAGTTGACATTATGCAACTTGTATAATAGCAATTGCATTTTCAGTGTAATTTTGTTATTTTTTTCTATAAGGTAATAATTTTTGTATAAAGATATAAAATAATTTGAATGTGTAATCTTGAGGTGTGTTACCTTACAGATATTGTTTACGTTAACACATAAGGTGTCTTTCGAGTGATACGTATTACAATCAGTATTACAACATATATTCGATGTAAGTAACGAGGTCTTTAATGTTTCATAGAATCTTTAAAGTTTCTTTAAAAATTTTAATAATTGTAGAGAAAATGAACTATAATGAGTTCCAAGCTATTGTGCTTGCCGGAGGAAAAGGCTCGCGCATGACAGAGCTCACGGCAAGCAAGCCTAAATGTCTGCTGCCGATCGCAAACGTTCCCATGATCTGGTATCCCTTGCAAGTCCTCGAACGTGTAGGTTTCAAAGAAGCGATCGTTGTTGTTGCCGAGGCAACAAAGTCTGATGTATCAGCATCATTGGATAAATTAGGCCTGAAAATCAAGATAGAATTTGTGGGGATTCCAGGAACTGAGGATCTTGGCACAGCTGATTCTATCAGACTCATTCATGAAAAAATATACACCGACATCCTGGTGATATCTTGTGACTTGATCACAAATGTGGATATATCTGAAATTCTGAATTTATACAGGAGACATAATGCGAGTGTAACTGCTCTGTTATTGCCTGTGCCAAAAATTTTAGATGACTTTGTAACGCCAGGCCCAAAAAACAAGCAGAAACCAGAAACGGATTTGATTGGCATCGACAATAATACAGGACGATTGACTTTCCTGGCATCTGCATCTGATTTCGAAGAAACAATTAACTTCTCGCAGAGGCTTCTCAAGAAGCATCCTAGCTTTACCATTTACTCCAAACTGATGGATGCACATTTGTACATCATTAACAAATGGGTAGTAGACTTTTTAGTGTTTAATAGGTGAGTGATCTTACTAGAGAGAAATATTAAAAAGACTAAACGCCTAATCAAATGTTAAAAATGTTTTTCAGAAATTTCACAACGCTGAAGGGTGAACTTCTACCGTACATAGTCAGTAAACAATTATCCAGACCCAAACAATCCATAGATGATAAGACTTCTATGGCACAAGTGGATTTGAAGGAAGATATCTTTCATTTTGCAATGGAGAAACCGTTAGATGTGTTGATAAGGAAAATGTCAGCTTACAATGATCATAGCACTGATCTGGAGGATGCGTATAATGAGGACGTGATACGATGTTATGCTCATGTATCAAATGAAAAGTTTGGTCTTAGAGCAAACACTGTACAAATGTATCATCTTGCAAATGCTAAGGTAGTAGTGATGTTGTCTTACATATTTTTACATATGTTATTTTACATATTTTTATGACAAAGGAATAATATGTATTATTTGAAATATATACGAGATCAATGTCAATATCCACCAACTATGAGTTAACCGCTCTCATATGAGCATTATCCCGAATAATTCTTCCTTTTTCAACCTAATTCAAGAAATATCTTGTATAGATATCAGAATGGTGGAATGATGATATGAATACCAATCGTTTGTCGTTGCTGCCCAACATCTCGGACTGTGCAACTGTGCATAGTACGCAGATGAAAGAATGTAACGTAGGTGATAATTCGTATATCGATGAGAAAACGTCGTTGCAACAAAATCATATCGGGCCTAACTGTGTCGTGAAATCGAAGACAAGGATATCTCAGAGTGTGATAATGGGACATGTACATATTGAGCATGAGTGAGTGTTTTCGGAAAATACTAATTATTAAATATATGTACATCTACGATTCACTATATTAATTTTTTTTTTACAGATGTCTTATTCACAATTGCATACTGTGCGATGGTTGCATTATTGAGAAAGGTACAGAACTGAAGAATTGCTTAGTTGGAGCACAATACGTTGTGAAATCTGGTAGCCAACACTCTCACGAAGTACTCACTGATGCAAACAGACTTATAGAATTTTAATTATCTATATTTTATATTTTATTTATAAATTTTGTATTATATTCTATATTATATTTGTAAATTATTATAAATATAATTAGATGAGAAACGTTTAATATAAAAACAAGGAAACTACCTTTTGTAATTGAGATGTCATTTAGATTTAGAAGAAATATTAATGTAGATAAATTCTATGGCAATTTCATATTTAGGTTAATAAAATTACATAATTTAGATTCTTTGGAAGCAACTTCTACAAAGAGGTAGGGCAAGATCTTACACAGTACTGTACGTTGAGGATTTAATTTTAATTTGGAAGTTAGACAAGTTTTAAGAAATAAATATTTTAATTGTATTATTAATCATATGAGCCTTAAAATATTTATTTAAATATTTTAATCTTATTAATTATTCCTAATTTAATTAAATTAATTTTATGAATATATCGTATATTGAATAAATTTGTCCTCCGAGTAAGAATTCCGCGATTAGTTCCAATCGACATTTGTAGAGGCCGAACAAAGACGTGTTCTCATTGGTTAGTTTTTTGGACTGAACGAAGGAACATTCGGACTTGTGGAGTGATGTGTTCGTCTGTTCTGGTCTCTTCTCTAGGGTGCTCTTTTATCTAAAATGGTGAGCGTGGATTTACGTTATTTAAATCGACTTATTTCGTAGCAATCTTAATAATTGACTAATTTATTGGCGCGGAAAAGATGTCCTGAATTTCCATAGAAGTGACATAATTTAATAATATCGAGTAAAAAGATGTTATTCCGTTATGAATTGATGTGATACCAGTATATAGGTTATAACAATGTTTATGTGCTGGCAATTGAAATCGCACCCTGAAATATATTAATTTCTTGTTTATTTCCTCGTAGAGACAATCTAAAATAGCCTTTCTTTATATCATTCTTTATCTTTTTTTTATTTTTTTTTAATTTGTAATGTAGAATTTAAGCTTACTGTTCTTGCTTAATATTACAGACGAAGGGTACATCCAGCTTTGGTAAACGGCGTAATAAGACGCACACGTTGTGCAGGAGATGTGGACGCAGCTCTTACCACATCCAGAAGTCACAATGTGCACAGTGTGGCTATCCGGCTAAAAAAATGCGTTCATGTAAGTAGTTGTGCAATACAGTTGTTGTGACAAGTGTACAAAAGACTGTTATATTCATACGAATATCAAATATTTTGTTAGTTTAGAAATGTTAATTAAATTTATATTTCATGGGTTCACAGATAACTGGTCAGTCAAAGCGAAGAGGAGGAAGACCACTGGCACTGGTCGCATGCGTTATCTTAAGATCGTACGCCGTAAATTCAAGTAAGCTATAAGGACTATGTTACAAATGTAATAATTAACGAATGTTAAAACAATTAATTTATTTTTAACAATTTAGCAATTGTTTTGCTGTCTTTATACTTTCTTTTTATTAAGTGAGAGATTTCTAAACATCATCTAGTTTTTTCCATCAATGTATAAAGCATATATAAACGATTATTAGATTTGGCTTCCAGATTGGAATCTTGACAATTTGTCATTCGATTTCTGATGATGTTATTTAATTTATTGGAATTAAATGTATGATAAATTGTTGCGAGAATTCATGTATACAACCAAAACCTCAATCATATAACTATTATAAACGATTATTTTGTATACGTTTATAGGAATGGATTCAGGGAAGGTTTGCCAAAACCCAAAGCTGTTGCGGCTAAGTAATCATCGACATCCTGTCTTATCGTCTAATTAAGTTGTACACTTTTGAGTACCAATAATAAAATTTAAAAAATCCAATCACAACATTAGCATTTCAATAAAATTCCTTGTAAGTAAATAACTCTAATGGAACAATCATTGGATTTATTATTGGATCATGTTCTTCTTTGAAGTATAAGATTTGTAACAGTATAAGAATTTTAATGTAAAACTTGAAGTTTTATGAACACTTTTATTACACGAAAGGCTTTTTATTCCTCTCTAGAATTCCATTCTTATGAATGATGATAAATTTAAGTGAGATAACTTAAAATTAAGTATCTCTTATATATTATCTTAGCTCTCCCTATTTATTTCTTTTATTGACACATCAAGTTTACAAACACGTGAGATGAACTTTTGATAAACTTGTATACGTATATCTTATGTGTTATATCATATCTGACAAGAAAATTTGAAGAAATGTGATTGGAAAGATAAGGTGCGTTGTCTACGTATCGTTTGCGCAACCTCCGTGGAATTTTTAACTGCTACGACGTACCATATATTTAGCGTGCTTCCGACCTCACCAAACAGTACGTTCAATACACGATGATAACTCGGATGATCGGTGCAGCTCCATTGTGCATCTAGGCGTCCGCCGATATTGCACCCGAAGACCGTCAATCTTCAATCTGCTAATTTGAAAGTTATGCCACGCTTCAATATTCAGCGATTATTTCGTTTCCACAAATACCGAAGAATTAAGAAACTTCGCTTGATTAAATAACAATAAATTTAAAGAGAGGAAACGCACCTAGAAACGAATTCAAATAGGCAATTCAAAGGAAATTTAATAGAAAATTAAGAAAATAAATATCAATCTCTATCACATATAATTTTTGACGAATATTTGCAACTACAGATAATTTCTGTTTTTGGAAAAATCTATTTCAAAACGAATTTTATCACAAAATTTATTCCAATATAATACAAATGGGTGTTCTGCGTCAGCTATTGTTTGGTAAGTGCACGTCTTATTTTTAGTTTCATATTAAAATAATAATAATAAAATAATAGTCGCTTGATTATTTAAAATTTATATATTTTGGACTTTGCAGGTAAATATCTATTAGTTACCAACACTGTAAGCTGTGGTTTGATGATGGCAGCAGGAGATGTAATCCAGCAACGCAGCGAACATTGGAAAAAACATTCTCACAAATATTTTCCGAGCAGAGTCATGGCAGCGTCACCGGAAGATGAAAAGGTGACAGCTATTTCCAGTACATCTGTGTATGGACACGATTACATGAGAACCAGGAATATGATGGTTGTAGGATTGTTTCAAGGTCCGTTTCATCATTGGTTCTATACGATTCTAGATAAGGTTTTGCCAGGCAGGAACGCAAAATCAGTTCTCAAAAAGATATTTCTCGATCAATCAGTCGCGAGTCCTACGTGTCTGGTGATATTTTTCGTCGGCCTCGGTATTATGGAAAGTCGCAAAATCGAGGAGATCTGCAAGGAATTAAAGCTAAAGTTCCGTGAAACATGGAAAGTACGTACAGAATTATATTAGTCGATATTTCAATAATCGCGAATTTGTATAACAATTGAAATTCAGAAATTACTATCGAAGGCTTTCTTCTTAAAATGTAATGTATGTAATAATTTATTGAAATTATATTGCCAGGTCGACTGCTGTTTTTGGCCTCCTACGCAATGCGTTAATTTCCTCTTTGTGCCCTTGCGTTATCGAGTACTTTATACGAATACTTTGACGATGGTCTATGATATTTTTCTATCATATGTAAAATATGTAAGTTTTCCCTATTTTATGTTTATAATTAGAAACTATATGTTTATAATTACATTATGTTTATAATTAGAACGAATTATATTAAATTGCGAGTAATCACAACTATAATAATAATTATTATATTAATAATTATTATATTAATAATTACTATTTCACCCGCAGGACGCTCAATTCGAGTGACGGAAATCTTCTGGCTAGTCTGAACAAAAGATATGACTATACAAATAATAATTATGAAGCACGCATTATACATATGTCTATCATTATTAATTATATGTAACAATAAATGCTATCGGAAAGAATTTCCAAGTATCGTATCTTTCCATTCTGATGCCTTATCACGATTTGATCCATTTGTCCGTTTTCATAATTTTTGCTAGATGACAAATAAATACGATAATAATAAATTGCGTCACAGCTCCTGTTGCGATATGTGCGAGGAACTATCGGTAACAATTAACACTCGGATAATGTTAGAATATCAAGATATTACTTTTTATTGCAATATTTTGTGATTTATTTACTTTCTACCAAAAAACTGATAAGTTCAATGTTTTGTTATTATTTACAACCATTTGGCTAATCGTAACTACGTCAAGGTTGTAGAAATTTATAAAAAAAGTTTGAATTTTACGTTATACGTCTTGAGAGAACATCTCCCTCGTAATGTTGTTAACTTGTACGCGAATAAATCCAGCGGAGAACTCGGAAGTTTACCTGCGTCGCACGAATTGTAAAAGTTATTCGCACGTGGAAAAGTGCAAAATAAGCGAATTTATCTGCGGACACGCGTGCCCCAAAACGCATATCCACTACGATCGTCTTATCGCGAGCAATAATCTTTCATTGAGTTTATTTATTTATTTGCTCGACAGCTTTTGTTTGGCATTTGGCGACAGCGGGATTACACAGCCTTCTAACCAGTCAGACGTCGTCGCGAGCAAATATGATTAACGGATATAAATACAAACAAATAAATTCAACCGTTGCGCGATACAAATATAATCGACAAGAATACATATGTTGATGATAAATACAGATTTACATGTAACAGGTTTCATGTTATTCGCCTGTGGCATTTCGATTTCGTTCCTGTCTCCGTTTTTCTGTTTCGCCGATAAGCACTGCGCCCTAGAATTGTAATGCAACTTTTATTGTAACATTTCTATGTAGAGTGAAAATATGTATAGCGAGTAATCATGAGTACAAAAGATTTAAAATTTATCTTTATACTTCTTTCGTAAATTTGTTTGCGTCGTATTATTTTATCTCGAACAAAGAAGATCATACCTGTCGTATATAAGTATGTGCTCTTTATACCTTCGCTTATCTCTCACACTAACTCTGTTTTCTACTACAGTGATACATAAACAATTGTAGTTTTCAACTTCGATAGATCTGGAATAGTGTCGGTACGAATGGAAATTTTTCGTTCACGATAACAATATCTCTCGTACGTTAATATCCTTTGTTGTCTTCGTTCGAATCTGTCGTTCAAAAAATTCACGATTAATTTACGTTTAACATAGTTTATTTTCAATTTTATGAGATTCTCTTTGACTTGACTTCTCTCTTTCTCTTTTTATTATTAACGACTACCTATATTTGTCAAACGAACGAGCGCTAACTTAATTAATTGGCAATTAGTTTAACAGACAAATATCCATTTTTATCAATGCAGATTAACTTAATCTCGGTTACTTTTTTAAATCTTAGAACTGAAAAAGATAAAAGTAAGTGAAACCAATATAGAGATAAAAGTTAATTTCTATATTGGTAAAAATAAACAAAAATCTTAAAGCCATATGTCTATAACTATATAATTCAAGTCATACACATTGTTCTTCTTATCTAATCTTTTTCTCTATCTATTAACAACAAAAAATTAATTCCATTCTTATTACCAGAATATTATTACAGCTATTATTATTTGGTTAATTACTAATTAAGTTAATCAAAGTTTGGTCTCGAAGTCACCCTTATGGTCTTATAATGAATATAAATAGCGAATTATGGGTGAGAGAGAGAGAGAGAGAGAGAAAGAAAAAGAGGGCGGAAGGGAGAGAGTAGTGGTGGGGGAAGTTGGAATAGCCGATGATTATTAGCTGACTTCAGTATGGTCAAAATTTGGTTATAACGGGTAGAGATTTATTTTTTTCCTGAATACAAATGTACGAGACATCGCTTGCGCTCTTTTGCGACGGTATCAGTGGCAAATGAAATCGGCACGCTCGACGTAGCATGCATATCCATTCGATAAGTTTCACCTGAAAACTCTCCTCGTTTAATTGGCCTACATAACCGCTCCGACAATTATGAATTTGCAAACGCTTTTTCAAGACTTCAATCCAAGGTAACTCTCATGCCATTCGACACGACATTCATTATCTTCGCAGATTGGCATATCATTCAAAGGATAGAAGTACATAGCATGTCATACGAAATAATAGCTATCATTAATTTTATATTCCAGCAAATTTCTGGTACACACATGCCTGATGATATTCACGTCTCTGTTCGCTCTTCGATTGGATGGCTTCATCGAGTGGAGTTATTGGTCGATATTCAGCCCGATATGGTTCTGGAAAAGCATGGTGATTCTGGGAGCGATAGTCGGTAGCTACGTTTGGTGGAGACATCCCCATGCGAGATTAGAAGGGGATGCCTATGTACATTATAAAGCGATGCTGATTACCTTGGCATTGCACTTAATCCTGTTGATGTTTGAGTTGTTAGTATGCGACAAATTAGAATCTGAGAGACACCTATGGATACTGGTGTTTATACCTTTAATTTTTATCTCGATAGTATCAATTGCAGTAAGTAATTATTTTTTTTAAGCCACTGCTTGTGATTGTATTAACGAGCATTCTTAACGAGCATTTTCTGATTTCTGTTATGATTTAGGTTTGCATCTGGGCTGTAAAACACGATCGGTCGTTCGAATTGGAGCTGTTTTGCGCAGTGAATGTATTGCAGTTTATCTTTTTGGCTTTGAGATTGGACGGCTTTATAACTTGGAGCTGGGAAGTTGTGTTCGTGCCATTGTGGGCACTCCTTTGTTTATCCTTAGTGGCTGTTTTATATGCGATAGTATTCGCTGCTGTTTTACTGAGAACGCCGCAAATCAACGCCCGTCAGAGGCGGACTTCCTTGCACTCAGCAGTGGCGTATACGTTTCTCGTTGTTCCCATTTTAGTGTTCCAGGTATAACTAGTACATTATTTCATGTATGCCTCATTAAGTAAACCATAAGCAACTTAATTTTTCTTTTCTAGTGTTGGTTTAATGTAAATTATTCTGCTTCAGGTATTGTTAGCGAATAAATTAGACGGAGATATTTCAATAAATTATATAACAGTGGCAATGCCACTCCTTGTGTCGCACATGACTCTTATTTTTATGTCCTTTGGTGCGAAAGGCGGAAATAGATGTGAGAAATAATTTTCTAAATTATTATTTAGTAATAGAATAATGATGTATATATTTTTTCTCTCAATGTCGCAAATGTATCAGATCATTTTATTAATTTTATTTAGCATGTAAGAACGATGGAATTTTTGTCTAGGGTGGTTTGGTATCAGAAAAGACTTTTGTCACTTCCTGCTAGGTTTATGCCCATTGCTTCAAGAATATGGTAATATTTCGTATCAACCAAGAGACGAACGAGATCAACCACCATCCGAGCCAATGATTACGGAAAAGAGCGAAAAGCTTATTAAGAAAATCGACCTAATGAAACCTGTTGTGCCTATAATCTCTATAGACATGCCTGACTGATTGGCTCAAAACAGGTATTCGTTGCAAAGATATGTTCGGGGAATGTTTTACGTGCAACGATACATATAATGTAATACAAATTAACAATGTCTAAAGTTTCTCATTTTGATATCTTACAGGGTTAGCTCGGATATTTTTAAATTGTTATTTTTAATGCAACTGACATATACAGATATACAGAGGCCAAATAACTATTATAAAATAGTCAGGTATATTTCTAAATATTAAGTTGCACTAACTAGAGTAATTGAATACAGTTATAATTACCTTAATTACTTTCCTTTGTTCTAGGCCTTATTAAGCAAAGAGATCGAATTACACGGATATATTGTCGGCTGGGATACAAGACTGAGCACCTCGCATCTCTAGAGTAGCATTGTCAGGACGCGTCAAAAAATGAAGAAATGAGCAGTTGGATAAATTAGAAAAGTGATATTGCTGTTAATGTTGCTGGACATAGTAATGTTGAATGCCTAATCATTTATTATATTATAATATAGAAATAATGTATATACAGACTGTTATATCATAATAATATTACTTATGATGGATATTAAATATTATACGGGTCTACCATGTACGACGATGGTAGACAAGTGCTAGTAGTAACGTTACATTATTTTATATATATATTACATCTAAAAAATACTATTATAATCTAATAAAGTTTCTATTTTTTGGTATCAACAGCAACGATCAATTAATTTCTGCGATACTACTAATTTAATATACGAATTTAACATACGAAACGGTATTTCAATATATCGTGAAATATATCGAGACTATTTCAGATTTTTTTAATACTGTCCAAAAGTTTTACTGCAAATGTTATAAGCATTATAAAAGTGAATACGTTGAATTTTCTGTTCGACATTGCAACATCTTTGTAAGTTATGTAATTTGTGAAAAATAGAAAAATACGTCGTAAAATATTTCGCTATATATCTTGTTACAGCTAAATTTCGTTGAAACCTTTTTCACTTCTCAGATTACCATAATGGTACGTATTCTGGCACCCACGTTCGACCAAGGAGCGAAGATAAGTTCGTCGACACTTTCGTAATATCGAAGTCCGCATCTTCTATCAGCGATGTTTCCAAAACATACAGTACCTGCAGACGATGTGCGCACAACGCAACGAATTTTGCTAATCCAGAACAACTATAAGATGGAAAAAATTATTTTTTATTAATATTTTGTTGGACAAATGACGTTTTTTTACATATATCACTACCGCAATACAGTATTGAAACATCTATCAACAGTAAGATTCCGAGATTTTGGTAAATTATACAAATTGATTGGGAAATTAAACATTAGTGTTCAACAAAGTGAAGATGATAATTCGTTAGTTTTCAAATCGTGTATCTTCATGAAAGCAATAAAATTTAAATTTGCGATACTTTTTAATCTTCAAGGATATCTCAATATTTATTTAGGGTAGCGATATATGTTACATTTGTACACATACGTAATCTCGCAATTGCCCAAACTGACGGCACTAAGCCGCGAGCAGCCTTTGGCCACGGAAATCAGGAATCGATCAATCGGATCAGATCCATAGGTGGCGATAATTAGTTCTATCAATCGTGGATATTGTTTGCTTATCTGTGACAGCATTGACTCCGATGTTGTGTCGCCGAGATACAAATGCGTTACGGGCATATGCGACGTGAAGAGTAATTTTTGATCATCGTCGTCGGTCATGTAAGACAATCTAACAAAAAATAGAAAATATAGTTGTAGCTTACTTTGACTTCCACTTGTATCGTGCGGGTACTGTAATAATAATACTAATAATAATAATACTTTCTCAATCAAAATTACTGGTTTATTTTTATTACTTACAGCGCAAGATTTATGTCAGGTAAACGACTTGAAAATGTGGACCATGCTTTGTCACTAACACATGGAAGAGGCTTCGTTTCTGGATATGCCTCCACTCGTAAAGTCTCCAAGTGGATTTGCTTTACCGAGCATAACGCTAAGAGTAGCTCGTCGCTCAGCAAAGCATACGATAAAGATAATTCACGAAGCCATCGACAATAATCAGCCAAAGCGAGAATATCTAAAATATCGATGAATTTCCTTTAGTGCATGTATGTGCAATTTATGAAATTACAAACTTAACTTTTTTTGTTGCTATCGGTGACACCGTGCAGTCTTCGAATTACCTTCGGGTAACAGCCGCGAAAATCCTTTAACTCGCAACGTTCTAAGATCATTTTTATTTTTATTGCAACGATGATCCTTCTTGCGTACATTCTTAGTCTTGGAGATCGTTACTGCAGATTTAAAATGCTCGTCGTCAATCCCCAGCTTTGCCGTGCTCGTCACCGCAAACATTTGCGACAGTTGATCGAGACGTTTAGTTTTGCATCACTCTTTCAAAACGTGATAAACTGAATCAGTGAAAATTTTGAAGATCAAAACAGTACAATGCAGTAAAGATTTAGTGAGGATCAGTGAGTATTTCATTCGACCTTCTCATCTTATTTAACAGAGTTGAGAACTTTGATTTCTGAGAAGCACATATATTACTTTTTTAACTTTTACTCTTAAGCTTTCTGTTTATAAATCACTGTTTTCAATATTTAATATCACTCTAATTGAACTAATTTATTATTAACTTTTTCTAGTGAAGTTCTACTGAATGCGGCGTAAATTTATAATATTGCGTACTCTTCTGCATTCCAAAATGATAATACACTGATCCTGTTTAAGAGAATACGTTCAATCTTACACGAGTATTCGAGTATTCTGCCGTGATGGAAGCGCTGCTACAAATCTATTCGCGCGATGGTCTCGATGATAAACTGAAGATATATTCTTTCGTCCTGTCGCGAATCATAGTCCCTTGTGACACGGTGTAGCTCGACTCACCGTGATAGGTGCTAGGAAAAAGCGAAAGGAGTTTGCGGAAGTGGGGACTAGGTCGTACACGCGAGGAACGTTAAGTAAAAGTAAAGTTGCGAAGAAAAGGGTCAAGGACTTCGAGATTGTTAGTTTGCGTATGTTATTCGCGCACTGCTCACGTGTATTACATAAAAAGATAAACGCGTGACCTAACATGCAAACTTATAAGTTCATCACATTCTCCTCTTGGATTTTTTTCAAATAATTACTTCGATGGGAAGAAAATATTGAAATAAAGATTACAACAAAGTTTTCATTATGCTTGTATATTTCTTGTCTACATAATCTAATTACGCGATAATCAGATAAAATCTTTCATAAAAGAGAAACTAATCGCCTGAAATATTATATCAAATGGTTAAAGCAATAGTCTTTTTTAATTTGGGACGAACGTCGACTCGAATTTCTTAAACAGCAATGGAAATTCTTTAAACATCACTATCGAGAGAACTGGTGACCGTTTACTTATTTATTTAGTTATTAACGACTCGCACGTGACGTTCCTTTCACTAAGTCGTCCACGTGCTAGCAAACTCACGTGCACAGACCATTCGTACGTTTTTTCAACACCTGAAGCGGCACTAATGTATAATTGACTTGTGTCGTTCTGCTTGGAAAAGTTATAAACTTATATAAATGTAAAGATTTTTTATTTTTACATAAATTTATTTCAATTTTTTTGTACAGTATTAACCAATACTACATACTGTATGTATGTGTCGTCATACATTAAATATATTACAGTTAATATTTTAAAAAATATAAATACACTTCTGTCTCTGTTTCTTTCACATTTATTTGAAAATAAAAAGTTCAAAGTTTGATTTCACTTTCGAATCCTGCCACAGGCCATTTTTTCAAATGGTCTTTCAGGACAAAAGGAAAGAGAGACAATACTTTGAAACAATTGCCCATTTTATCTTCATCAGTTATCATATGATATCCTGATTCAATTTTTTCCTTTTGAGTGTTAGTAGCATTTTGTAAAATCATTTTTAACCGTAAATCAATGCCGAGGGTTTTCAGAAATTTCCTTTGCGTCACTGGACCAAACGTGATTAATCTATCGTCTTTCTGTGCAATCTCTTTCATTAGTAAAAAGTCAACATCCGCAGTCAAATCCGCGGTTCCAGGGTTTAACAAGGGATCGTGTAACTTGTGTTGATAGAATGCGCGAAATGTATCAGTCTTTTCTCTTTCGTGACCATAATCAATCACTAGCGCAAACCCTCCGTTTTCCCACAAAAATTGAGACATGTGGTCTATTGTAACAGAACACTGCGGACTTATTTCTACATGTTCCCTTTTCTCATGCGGCTAAAAAATGTCGCTTTCATTAATCTACTATCTAAAACTTGTACGTTACAGAGCAATACAATAAATACTTACAGACAGGTATACTTTACAAGCAGCTGTTGGCACTTGGGAAAGTACATATCGAAATCTCTCTTCCTTTGATTCTTGCACTATATCTATTAAGACTTCCCTCCAACCTTTATCAGTCTTCTAAAATTAAACGTTTGTAAAAAATTCTTTATGTATAATATCTTATGCATCAATATATCAACATTCCAACATCTCTGTACCTGGAACTTGTGTATTGGCAGAGCATCAAAGAACTCCTGCGCAACAAATACACTGAATTTTCTAGGAACGTCGTTAATAGACTGATACCAATATATCTTTACTCCTTCTCTTGTAATACCCTCTCTGTAATGTGTGACAGAATTCTTTTGGTCTTCATTGACCCTTGGCTCAATGTCTCTGCTTTCTGTGCATAATTTCTCTGCTTGAATCACAGCCAAAACCGGACTAATTTCTACCAGATGAATTGATATCTTATTTGAGAGATTCAATTTTTTGAACACCTAAAATAAGATGTCTCGTAATTTTTAGTTAGTTTAATTTGCAAACAATGGTATATTGAAAGTATACCCGTAAGATATCACTGATCAAGGTACCTCTTCCTGGACCTAACTCCACAAGTTGGATAGAATTCCGACTAATTTTCCTCCATTCATTGATTATCCAAATTGCTACAAGCTATTAATGATGATTAATATACAAGCTATATTTCTAAGCAATACATTTTTTAATAAATGTTAAGACTGTTTCTCTAATATTAATAAGAGAATAAATGTCAATTTTTACAGTCAGGTCTCGATCTTTTAATTTAATTTCTTGCTCAACAGACAAATAATCATAAATAATAAAAGAAAAAGACAGAACTTTAAATTCTCAGTAAAGGCATCATACAACATCGACTAATATTAAATAATAGACCGGAGAATAAGAGAGTTACGTACTTCTCCAAAAAGTTGACTGATTTCTGGAGAAGTTGTGAAATCACCTCTTTCCCCGAAAACGTCTTTAGTTGTATAATAACCTGCAGTGGGATGGGTCAAGATCTCCTTCATATACTCGGCGAGCGTTATGGGACCGCATGCCAATATTTTCGCATATAATTGACGATATAGATCAGTTTTCTTTTCTAAGCTGCTAGACGAGCATAATCTCATTTGCGATAAACGAGAGAAAGTTCGTACTAAATGGGATGGCCTAATCATGTTGAATACAGCGTTAAATACTTGCGCTGTATGCATAAATAAATAATATTTATATTTACTATAATTATATAAATTATTTACATAACTGCAATTTATGTAACTGCAATAAATGGCTTTTCTATGGAAAATTATTTTCATACAAATTAATCACGATTTTTTTAAACGAGTTGTAGGTTAGATTTGTCAGTTAGTTTAGGTTAGGTTTTCCATAAAGTAAGAAATCATTGTAGAAAGCAAAACTTCGAAAGAGAATTGAGATCATTGAGAGAGCTCTGTTATTGGCTGAGTGAATGTCAACAATATGGCGTTCTAACAGTATGGCGTGCATCAAAAGTGTGCAAAAAATCCAGATACATAGCACGAGTGACATAAATCTATACCCAATTCAAATTTTCTACAATTTTTGAAGATAATTTTTAAAACTGGGTAATCCATTTTTAACAAATGGATATCGGAGAATTGTTATCTTATAAGGTGTGTATTGGAATTATTTTGCAATGGTTATATATAATTTATATTTTCTCGAAAATAATATATATTATTTAATTTAACCTTTTACGTGTCATGGCTTTGGCTTATGAAAATTATATCATATTAATTTTGCGCTTTGCTTTCTCCTTTGCTTATAAATAACTGCGATACGATCATTAAATGATGATAATATGTAACAGCCACCAAATACACCAAAACGACCGGCAGCGGGAGAGGAAGACGACGATGATGAATGGGAAAGCGTGAAAAAGCCGAAGAGAGTGATAAAGACACCGTATCATGCACGTCAACGACAACCCAGGGAGGTCGACGTGGTATCGTCCAGGAACGATGAACCTGCCACACCTGTCAGAGCCGCTTTACCCTCGCCGACTAACGATGTAGTCGAACCACAATTAACGGACAAGGAAAAGCAAGATATATTAAAATATGTGGAAACCGAGGCACCCGAAGTCGAAGCGTTGGATGAAGCGACACTCAAACGTATGATCCTTTTATTTGAAAAGAGAGCCCTGAGGAATCAGGAGATGAGAGTCAAATTTCCAGATCAACCAGAGAAGTATGTAAATGCATGGATGCATGGAAGAAATATTTATTATCTAATGTCTTGTTTCTGATTTTTACAGATTTATGGAATCTGAAGTAGAATTGCATGAAACTCTGCAAGAGCTTCATATTGTAGCGACCAACCCAGATTTGTATCAATTAATGGTAGAGTTAGGTGCCGTGCCTTCTTTACTGGAATTGTTATCTCATGAAAATACTGATGTAGCAGTTGGCGTGGTGGATCTTCTGCAGGAATTGACCGACGTAGATATATTGCACGAAAGTCAAGAAGGTGCGGATACACTTATTGATGCTTTGTTGGAGCAACAAGTTTGCGCTCTTTTAGTGCAAAATCTCGAAAGACTTGATGAAACAGTGAAAGAAGAGAGCGACGGTGTTTATAACACACTTGGTAATTACTTAATATACATGCATATCATTTTTTTCCTCCAAAATAGTGTTTTTGCTGGATTAACCACTGAATTAACCTGTTGTGGCTTTAATTTCCAGCCATTTTTGAAAATCTATTGGAATTCAGGCCAGACTTATGTGCAGATGCGGGGAAGCAGGGTCTGATGCAATGGTTATTGCGTCGAGTTAAAACGAAAACACCTTTTGACGCGAATAAACTTTATGCAAGTGAACTTCTGTCCATACTCTTGCAGCATACGCCAGAGAATAGACTTCTTTTAGGTGACTTGGATGGAATTGATGTTTTGTTGCAACAATTAGCTGTATGTATTTGTATGTTTCTAAACTTCTGCATGTATTACCAAGCTGAATTATCTTAAAAACGATTATTTACTTTTATAGTATTATAAAAGACACGATCCGCAGACGGCAGAGGAACAAGAGATGATGGAAAATTTGTTTAACGTTTTATGTTCAAGCTTAATGGCTACCGTAAATCGTGACAGATTTCTGCGTGGTGAAGGTCTTCAACTCATGAATTTAATGTTACGAGAAAAAAAGATGTCACGGAATGGATCTCTCAAAGTTGGTTTCACTTCCAATAAATCTTTGTTAGATTTGTATAAATTACTATTATAGTTAAATTATATAGGTTTTAGATCATGCTATGAATGGCCCGGATGGAAAAGATAACTGTAGCAAGTTTGTAGATATTCTCGGTTTGCGAACTATATTTCCTCTCTTTATGAAAACTCCAACAAAAAATAGAAAAAGAATGCTTACTGCAGAAGAGCATGAAGGTATGATTTTGATATATTTATCAATATCAGACAAAATTCCAACTTATTTAAATTTATAGTAAAATAAATAAATTTTGCAGAACATGTAATATCAATCATAGCAAGCATGTTGAAAAATTGCAAAGGGCAACAACGTCAAAGATTACTTAGTAAGTTTACGGAGAATGATTATGAGAAAGTGGATAGATTAATGGAATTACATTTCAAGTATCTTGAAAAGGTGGAAGAAGTGGAAAAAAATGGAAAGGTATATGTACAGTCAAAAACATTTAACAGACATCTAAAAGCGAAGACATATAAAAGTTTATGCTGTTATTGTTTGTTTTTATTTTATTTATTTTCACAAGGAGGATGAAGACGAAGAAGAATCTTATTTGAGAAGATTAGATGGCGGGTTATTTATATTACAGTTAGTAGATTATGTACTCTTAGAAGCTTGCACTGGTTGTCCGCCTGCAGTAAAACAACGGGTAACAAGAATCTTAGCGCAGAGAAGAGCATCCCTTAAAACAATTCGACACATCATGAGAGGTAAGTTACGTGAAGTGTAATCTAACTACATTATTGCAAAAACATTACAATGTATTTATTCACATGTTTTTTTGTTTCAAAACCAGAATATGCCGGTAATTTAGGAGATGCCGGTGATACAGAATGGAAAGAAGCAGAGCAACAACATATCTTGCAATTAATTGACAAATTTTGATACGTATTTTCTGTGTTATTAAAATATATTATTATATGATAAGACACACTTGATTTTATATTATTACATAATGTACAATATAATAAACATATGCACACAACCATTACAAATATCTCAAAAATATCTTGTCGAATAAGGGCTTTTAGGAAGAGCAAATCTTGCAATTAATCTTATACTTTTAGATCTGTGTTATGTATAAAAATATTTTGAAAGACGCAGAGTGTAATCTGTGTATATAAAATAAATCTTTTTAAGATATAGGATTAGAAAATTAATATTTGTCATTTATTATATAGAATATTAGAATATTATATAGAATATTGTAATAAAATTTGGATAAGAAGATAATTATTTGTAAAAAAAATTTAAAAAATGTACTTTAATGTCGAACGTATTTAAAGAATTTTTTTTTCGATTCTTTTTGCATATTTGTGTTTTTTCTATAAATTTTAAAGTTCTAATGGAATTGACCAATTACAGTTGGACACCTTTCCGAGAATAGGTTAAGTCGAGATAGTCGAGAATGTCGAGATAGAAATATATGAGGCTGGTAACGGGTGGATGGGAGAGAAATTTGTTTAAACACCTGTGTATACATCTATCTTATACTTTATATTGAATTTTTTTGAATGTGATATAGATAAAATATGGATAGCAATGTAACTAATAATGGAGCAACAATGGAATCTGAACTGATAAGAAATTACCAGCAGATATTGCTTAACAATGTGCTCGCACAGGTAACTATATGGAATTATACTTCTCAATCAGACCTTCTAATAGTTTTTATTTATTATATTTGTTACATTTTAAAAATCAAATGCTGACTTATATTACAGAAGCTCCAACAAAATGAAAAACAAACCAAGACAATAACCGATTACAAGAAAAGACATAAACAGGTAATAGAAGGACTTCAAGTGTATCCATTATCTCTGTCTGAAAATTGTATGGTACCCATCGGCAAGCGGGCGTTCATGAAAGGAAAATTAACTCACACTAATGAAATCTTAGTTTCTTTGGGAGAAGGCTACTTTGCCAAATATAGCGCATCACAAGCGATTGCATTGTGCAACAGGAGAATAACATGTATAAATATCATGTACGACTTTGAAAACAATTTTTATTATATATTAAAATTTACATGGTTTTATGTCAGGGGCGGATGAAATGCTGAAGAACTTAGAAACTGAGAGGAACTTGTATGAAATGAGACAATATCTTTCATTGGAACATAATGTTTTTGGAGATGAGGATACAAAAGATATAACAGAACATTGGACTGAGAATAAGCTTGATGAATGGAAAGGTATAAAGAAAATTACATTTTTACTTTTATTGTACTGGATACTGATATTAAAATGCCTTTTTTTATAGTACAACATAGACAGCATGAGAAGGAATATCATGAAAAACTAGCAAAGTTGAGAGAAAAGGAAAAGATTGACATTCATACTGAGGAAGATCTTTTCAAAAGACTTGATGAATTAGAAATAGAAGAAGAATTAGAAGATGAAATTTACAGGTTAGAATTTAACTTTTACAATTAAAACTTACTTTTGACGACAGTTTTAATCTGTTATCATTTTGCAGATTGGAACAAAAAGAATTTTATGGTGATGATTTAAAAGATGGCGAAGTTTATGACGAATCAGAGGAGGATATATCTGATTTCGATCAAAATACAACAGAAATAATTCAAGAGGAATTAAAAAAGCTGAAAGCTTTTCAAGTGAGTAGAAATAGCACATCGGATATCAGTTCAGACGCAGCTCAAGATAAAATTCTTGATACACATTCTATCGAGAATGAGGAATTTCTTTCTTTTACAAATTTTAATCAAGATACATTAAGGGAGAGTTGTACTTCTGATTCTAAAGAAGTGTTTAAAAACATAAGTACGAAGGAAACAAGGAGGATATCATTTGCTGAACCATGTGTCACAGAAGACAAAAGCAGTACAGAGGAAGAAGAAATATCAATATCTCAGGAAGCTTCTATTTCAAAGCAAGATGAAAATTCTGAAGATGAAGACGAAGATGATACTATTAGGATTGAATTTTCACATTCATCCTATGTACCAGATACATTTGAATCAAATAATGCGGAAATACAAAGCCCGAAAGATATTTATAAAATGTTTAGTGCTCCTAAATCTATTTTGAAAAGATCTCCAAATGATATGATTTACGACCGAGCTCCTGCTCCTCCTTTAAATGAAGACAGTACAGATACGGAAGATGAAGATGAACATATTAAACATTCTGCATATAGTTCTGTGAGTAAAAATAATAATTTAATAATACTGTTATTGCATAGTTAATTACACGTACTGATAAGCATGTTTTGCAGGTGATCAAAGAGAAAGTCCAAGAAAGTCAAATATCGTCAGTAAGTGAAGTTTCGATAAATAAAAACGAAAAAAGAATTGTGAGTAGATTCAAACTTGAACGAGCCGGAAGAAAGAAGTAATCTGTAAATATATATATTGAAATAAAAAATTTATTTTCGTAATACATACCCGAATAAATATAATTTTCCAAGATCATAATTATAATCCAATTATGGTACAAATATGGAATTCACTTGGCAAGTCATTTTTTTTTTACTATCGAACGTACAAGAATCACAGCCTATCTTACATGACAAGGTGATGCCTTGAATATATTTTGGATATATTTTGGTAATAAATTTAAACTTCAATAATATAATTAAGAGTGAAATGTAGGATAATTTACATATTTACAATTTATTTATTTCTGCGAGTTCCATACAATAAGTGATCCATTTAACTTTTCGATAGGATGGAGGCAGGACATGGTAATAAATGAAGATAGACATAATTACTGTCTAATGTAACATTAATTCTATGTTGAAAACAATCCACTATCTCACACATCCTTAAGATTATTATATAGGTGCTTTCTCAACCAGTTTGAACCAGTGACCGCATTCGCAACGGCGTGGAGGACCTTGATGCAGCCACATCCAGTTCACATGTATTGAATCCTCGTCGCAGATGCATCCCATTATGCGACTCTCGAATGCACTATAGACTATATTGGGATCTTCCTTTGTGCTGGTTGCTCGCCGCTTTATGGTCATATTGTATGGATCCTAAAAGAATCTAAGTTATCACATGTCTTTTTGATTATTAACAACGACATTAAGATAAAATATACACAAGTTTATTAAAAAAAAAAAAAAAAAACATTCTCATTATAATGCTGGTTTCTTATCTTTGGTACTTGAGGTCTTATCAAGGCTTAATTTTTCCGAGATTATTACATACATTAAGATGTAGTATGATAATAATAATTATTGCATCACTCATATTAATGCTATAATTATAGCATTAATAATAAATATATCACTAACACAGCAAAGCCTTAGGAATATATTCACATAGGTGTATTAGCCAATCTGGAAACGTCAACTTACATCGTTACCGGCTAACTGAGCGAGCAATTCCCTCTTCTCCAAGCCTGTGGCATGATCGAGCGGATCAGCGACTGTCAAAGAAAAAAAAAGATACATGTAAAATGATTAAAATGTTCTTTTCTCTCTCTCTATTGTGCGCAATATATTCGCCATGGACCGAGAGTCAAAATCGATGGGCGAATGAAAAACATTACGTAATGCGAATAAGTGCGAAAATATGAAAAATGTGTGCGGAACGATTCGGCGGCGAATCGTCTCGGAAATGATATTTACATTCTTTCTTTTGGGCGCACACGAGACTATAGGAGATCTGCCGTCGACATGTTTGCAGCACGGTGCGAGCGCATAACCATGCCATTTTTCAAAATGCAGAAGATATCGCACTAGCCGTCTCGGCCCGACTGGGTTAAGTCGATGGTTTCTCTTAACCACGGGTAGAACGATACACAGATCGTCGTCCTACCGAGCGGTGCGTGCGAGGCGCTGCAATACTAGGTATTTCTCGACTCTATGGATTGGCTTATAGCGAATTCGGGCACTTGCACTAGTGCGCACCGAGTGTGCACAAAGGTTCGTTCATAGTCAATTTTTATATTTAAAGATTATTATAAATCCTTTTTTAAATACTAATTAAACAGTAAAATGATGATCTGTACAGCATTAGTACGGATCGTTTTATTGGCTGAAAATTTTTGAATTTGTTAAGATGGTATTTAAATATAAAAATTGATTATGAACAAGCCTTTGTGCACACTCGGTGTGCACTAGTGCAAGTGCCCGAATTCGCTATTAGATTTCTCAACCCAACTGGCAGGAACATTACACCAATGTTCCCACTCAAAACGAAATTCCCACTCAACAACGTAATTGTTACATGCAACATGTGTTACATTACACTTGTATTGTTATTTTTAGTTTGTTGGATTCTGTAATCGACTGAATCATTAAATATGTTCTCAAGTCGATTCTTAGTTTATCGAGAAATAAATTTCCTTCTTTTTCTTGATTGTGAAAATTCTGATTTTTATTCAGAATATTGAGATCGTTCAAAGCATAGAAGTTATAAGAATATGAAAATATTAAAAACAGAGATCCAGTTGTAAAAGGATTTACATGCAGAAGCATAAGTAAAAACGGATTTATTTAAAAAAAGAATATCTATTATAAGACTCTGTCTCTCTACACACACACACGCACGCACGCACGCACACAAACATTTCATTTGAACATTTCATATAGAATTATTCATATAGAAATTTTATATATGAGTAATGTCAATGGTTTTACCAAAGAAATTGTTTACTTATTAATTTCTTCTTCGTATAATAAAGTCTATTAAAATTTGAAATTCGCGCGAGAAGAACGAGTACTTGGTATGAGTTGGTAATACTGTTTCTGATCGAAGTTGGCTCTCCTCATGATAATGAAAAGGAAATTTATATATTATTACATAAATTTATATATTATTTCGAGGATTATTTATATAATTTTATAATAAAGCTTCAAATTCTGAATAAATTGCTAACGATCTGAAAGTTCTGCTGATGAAAACATGTTCCAGTCTCTCTGTAATCCAATGAACTTTAACTAGCTTCTTGTATTATAGTAAGTACTTTCGACAAGTCATATAAATCATATATTCTTAATAAAAAATATATGCAATAGAAATCAACAATTCTTTGTTATAATAAACATTAATTAAAAAATTTGGGTGGCGGTCGTAGTGATGCGCGTTGTCTTAACGAGCCGAAGATTCAAAACTTCAAATCCGACTAAGATCCATCCGGTTTTTATTCGATCGCTCTTGAAAAAGACAACGACAAAAAATACTGAGAATACAGCACAGAAAGCAAAAAATACTACTATGCTAAATTTTCCCATGAGCATCCACATTGTGGATCAACACATTTGACAAGATGTTAAGGTGACTAAGAAGAAAAAATACAATTTTTTATTATAATAATTCCATTTCATATTATAAAATTCATGTATCATTTCCAAACTATATAAATGACTTAATGTTTTTGCTAGAAAAAATTAATTCCAAGTGAAAATGTATAATTAAAATTAGTTGAACGCATTAAATATTACAAACAATTTGATATAAAAAGATATCCACGTAGAACATTTAAGGCATTTGTGGTATATCATAGTTTGTATCAGGCTTTTCCTCTTGCATCGAAATGTCCAGCCTACGTCTATTTAGAAAATATCTCTTGTATATTTTTTTTCAATTGTACTATTTGCTAGCAGTACAAACCACTGCCCTGATTCTCGATAATGTATTTCGTTAAATATTGCACTGTTTTCTCGTTCAGTCCTAAGTTCGGTAACTCTTTTTCAAATTGTTCGAGGGTGCCAGCGCCTGCGATGTAGCCGTTTAATTTAGCCGCTAGTGAAGAAGTGCACAAGATCTCTGGTGTGGTGAGGCCCAATGTTTCGATCAGCCACGAGTGGCTTTGCAATCGATATTTCTGATGGTAACTAGAACAAGACATATTATTATTTTTAATTAATTGAACTAAATTATTATTTAATTCAATTGGACATCGTTTTTTATTACATCTGCTTAATTATCTCTTAACATTTCAGTAATTTTATTGCTATTTGTAGAGCTACTAAAAATATGTACGTGCAATTGAATTTCAATCAGTCTACTTGCACAGCGCAAATTCAATAAAAACATTTAAAAATGCCATAACATTAGAAATATTTAAGGTAAAATTATTATTTTTTATTCAGTAATTTCCTGTTTGTTATATGACTTATTAGCTGTAGTACTTATAATATCTTTATTATCTTATATTATCTTATATAATCATATCATGTTATGTAATGACTATATAAATTTATATTTTAAGTGTTTTATCAGCTGATATAAACGTTATATCAAAATGCTTCAAGTAATGAGTGCAAAGAACTAAATTCTGCTGAGTAAGAGTGATTATGCATTTATGGATAAAATGTCACTTACTCTTCAGCTGGATAGAAATTTGTAAACTTTTTAATTTCCGTGACGAAAACTTCTCCACGCTTTCGCTGTTCCTGTTCGCGAGATTTTTCAGCTAACAACCTTTGTTCATCGTCATGATATAAGACCAGTGACATGTACTGCAAATTAAATTAACATTAGCACTCAGTTGGCAAATGGTACGTGAATCATGTTAATTATTTACTAAGTTATTACATCCCGTAGTAGATCAAACTTTTTAATAACTTTTAAATCACTATTTTTCCTCGAAAATGATATATAGTCAAACATAATTAATCCGCAACATACCTGTCTCTTAATCTTCCTCGTTAGACCATACTCATGATTGTTCCAAAACAAGCTAAGTAGATGTGGGTAAGACACTAATTCTGGATCATATTCGATATCGACGACCTCTGTATGGTCGCCCCTGCAAGCAAGAACAAAGAATACGTGAGAAATGATTCCATAAACTTTTCAAATCGCAAGATTGCTGAATGATAGCAACGGAAAATTTACATATTTCTGTATACAGGAGACTCCTTGGTGCCACCGGAGTAGCCCACGCAAGTTCTGATGACGCCAGGCAGTGCCCCAAAGAGAGAATCTCCCGCCCAGAAGCAGCCCATGCCGAACGTGGCACGCTTACCCTTGATCTCCTCTAGTTGACCTGGCATTCTGCTAAACGAGCAAACATTGTTACGCTCGAAGATCGGACATGTGAAGTGCGCGCTGCACTGGTATGAGGAAATGGAACAATTGTCCGCAAGAATGGCTCGAACAAGGCATGGTAACATAACAGTAATCACGCGGCTTGATCGTGACATCCTCGACGATTCGGGTCCCACTCGATACGCCTTTCATGGACTTTACGCCGCGTTCTGTGATACTTCCACGATGGCATGCGTTAAACCGGTATCGCGGACGAGCGGTGTCGGGCCGAGATGGAAAGACGAGATCGTTCGAGAGGTGGCGGACGAGCGGGCGAGCGCGAAAGAGGGGGACGCGCACGTGCTGAATGTCTACAATTGCTCGGGAGCGTCAGAGAGACGACGTAGCGACAGCGTCATCGCGTGGGGTACACGTGCGAAGACGAAGGTCAGCAAAGGCTAGTTCCGATCGATTAATTGAATGATTCGCGAGATCGCACGACGAGCGTTGCCAACATGGCTTGTAAATTCTCTGGATAATCGTGACCTGGATGTTTGACACTTAGCCATGAATGAATTTTTCTTCGATAATATCACTGATCTAAAAATTCTGCTAATTTTTAAGAATTTTTGAACACTTTTGATCCTTGACATTAATTTCAAAGATAAATCATTAAACATAAAATTGTTTATCTGCTTTTAAAAATTCGTGATTCTTCTGATTGTAAAATAATATTTGTGGAAAGATTAAGAAAGTTAATTTAGGAAGATCTTATGATGTGTGTGCTACTTATTTTATCGAGTTCTCTTGTGTTTATGAGACACTCAAGTTAATGGTGAGAAATCAAACCGATGTGAATTTAGAAATTAATATATAGAATGCGATGCTATATTTCTTTCAGTGACAGACATTAGTTATATAATTTTTTAAACAATTACGAGTGTACTTAAGATCTTTTTAAATTTTGTTTTAGAGTCTCCTATGATAAAATAATCTTAAGATACCGTCTTAAGATATTGTCTTTAATGCACTTGTTGGTTCTTCGAATTCTTTATAGAGCTTATATTGAAATCCAACAGAATTACTTCGAAATCATAATAAGATATCACAACATAAACAATCTCAAAATGATTTGGAAATTCCTTATCCATGGTTCATGCGCATTATACAAAATTTAATTCTGCAAACGTCCCTGTCTTTCTTCGCTTTTGCGGTTTCGTCAGCGTAAAAAGCAGGATAAAAAGTTTTTACTTTGATTTAAAAAATGTAACTTCCTATTCGTAAGAGATTCATGAAAATATAATTGATTAACTGTACATCTCACGGGGAAGTACAAGCTCGTTAATTTCAACGTAGTTTTGAAGATATTGCTAGCACTCACGTTTAAAACATTTACACGGAAATTCACGAAAATCGAGAATATCTATAATCAGAATAAATCAGAATTTTGTTCTTAGGATTTCATCTTTTACCTTAAATGATGAACACGTGATCGGTTTACTCGAGCGATGAATTATCGGATTGCTGATCGAAGGCTACACGAAGTTCTTTTCTGAGATGGATAATACTTCGTAGAAATTTGAGTCCAATTGACTGCAGCGTTCTGCGGGATTCTGTTTTTATCGAGTATGTATCCCCACATCGTCTCCTCATTCTCCCACCTCAAAGATACTGAGACGGCCGTGAGATTCGTGTGTGTTCAATAGACCTGAATAAACTCATATTCCTCTCATTATACAAAGGAATGACAAAAATGAAGTATTTTTAAACACCAGAAGCTTATTAACCTGCATATGATCATGAAGTCATACAAAGTCATTTTGATCATGATTTGTTCTATATATATATATATATATATATATATATATTATAACATATATATATATATATATATATATATATATATATATACACAGGGTGTTTAGTGTAACGGTCCGCACGATTTTTTAGACTTTCCGACAGTTTAGAAAAAAATTTTTAGAATGAAAATTCACCTGTTCCATACAAGCTACCACATGCAATAAAAAAATTTTGTTTTCATATCAAAATCAATGTCACCTTTTTTTAATGGCACCAAGCACTTTCTTTAATATTGTAGGGGATTTCAAGATAAATTCAGCGCACTATAAAAAGTATCATTTTTATTGATATTTAATATAAAATTTGCAGCATTTTAAACTTACAAGCTCTAGATGTATGTAGACTAGTACGAGTATGTAGAATGTAAATATAAACATTGAAAGTTGTCTGGAATTCGTATTGTGTGACTTATCATAAATATTCAGTATTCTTCGAATCTCATTCCTAAGTCTCCTAGCTTTCCTAGTCCTAATCATATTTTTGACCAAGGACGTCAAGCTGTACGACCTCTCATAGGTATTGAATCTCAAGAAATATTCTGTGTTTTCTTTTGATTCTTCGTACGTTATTATTTAACAAGATAAAATTATAAAATTGCACAAAATAATAGCAATAAGATAAAAATAATCAATAAAAGATGAAATAATAAAGCAAATTAACTCAATAACAAACATATTTTTTTAGATAATTTAAAAGTTTAAACGTATATCTCGCGGTTTGCTTTATTATTAAATTAAAATTATTAAATCCGTCAGGTATTAAAGGAAAAAGCAGAACAAATATCACACATTTTAAGGATTTGGCTTCACGTCAAATATTTTGGCTGGTGTATGAAATACGAACGCATGACGTCAATAAACCATATATTTAATTGAATTATTTTAGCAATATCTGAAGATCCTACCGAGAGAAATTATTAATAAATATATATATTGTGGATTATATCTGTCTCTCATCGCGGTGAATTTTGCAGAGAGGACGGATTACATGGATAGTTTTCTATTTAAATATCATCGAGAATGAATATGAGATCCTGATATGATAAGATTCGATATTAACCGAAGATAGCATTTACATATCAAGCAGACATTTAGTATTTATATATTAAATACAAACAATATTATAAGAAATTTTGAGAAAACACATCTTGAATTAAAAGATTGCATTGCGAATAACGAAAATAATCAGGTAATATCAAGAGACTTTGTGAAATTATTTCGAAATATTTAGATTATCGTCTTTCATCGAGCGGTCTATTTTTGGAAAAGACAAATTCCGCGAACGGTTTTCTGTAAAAATAATACCGAGGAATGAATTTTAGACAAAAAAATACAGATAGTATTATATAAAACTCACTGTATTTAATATCACGTTTTTATTTATTGCCAATTGTGGTTTTAATGAGAAATAAAGTGCGTTGGTTGCATCAGAAGAGACGAGTACAGTTGATAAATCAGTTCTCAATTGGAAGTCAACTGATGTAATCTTTCTCCCATGGTTACTAAGCCACATCGCAAATGTTTGTCACCATGACTGTCATTATATGTCGACTATTAGCAGTCACTATCTAGTTCCTGACCCGTTGTATCTCGACGCAAGTGGAAATTTCATATACTGATAACAGCAGGCTAAAAATAGTCACATCATGAAATAGGTGAAATCGCTTTGGAAAAGGAATACATGCTGTAAGTTTCATCTTAAATATAAGTTATTGAAAAGTTTCAGGAACAGAGTAAACAGTAAAGGTAAAATCTACGTATAATCGTAATAAATAAATATTGAATAATAAAACTCGCAAATTGTTTAGCCCACTTTAACTTGTTGCGCGTTATTCGCATTTTCGCTATTCTTAAATCATAATGTCAATTTAAAAAAGAGGCAATATGAGATGATAACACATGAAAGAGCGTTGGAGCTCTCGTATCGAGAGCATATGAAAAGTAAGTTGAAATACCTTTTGCAGGTACATAATATAAAATATACAAAGTGTGCAAAAAGATAACATATACAGTAATTTTATTTTTATATAATATCACTATATTACAATATAATATAAACAGGTGGTAGACGTCACATAAATTCATTTCAAATACAGCCATTGAAATTAACTTTCGCCATAGACATTCGTAATCAAATCATGCACATAAACAATCGCACGTGTACTTTTTAATTGGAATAATCGCGGCGATCATCATTAGGAATTTCACAATTAACGCAATTGTAAGACGCGAAATGAGTCACACGACTGCCAGTCGTGAAGGCCGAAAGCCGCACAAAGTTTGGCAACGCGGAGGAATGTATGAGCGTTTTATTTGTACTATTTATTTCCTTCGAAGATCCCTCTTCGTATTTCTAATTTGGATGCGATTTGACGTAAATGTGTACAAAAAATACGATCGTTCGGCAGGAAAAATTATTATTTTATGGTCCTGTACACATGCATGATTTCGAATAAAGTTTGCTAGTTTTGATTTCTTCTTCGTTACACGAGGATGCGTAAACTTTACTTTAAAAAAAGAAGTAAAGTTTACATATTTATATCTCAAATATGTTCGGTATATGAATTGTCGAATTAAACTCGAACGCCTCACGCGTTTGTCAAAGGCGCAACACAGAATTGTCAAAATCAGCGACTTGTTATGCGGAACAAGGAATTCAAGTGAAGAGTCTATAATTGTAATAGATAGATAAATACTACATATCAAAATTTACAAATAATCTTTAAATCGATATAAAAATTGTTTCCACTCAATTCTTACAGCTAGTCTCATAAAAAATATTGGAAGATATTTGATAGTCTCCTGCGGAGATACTAGAAAAACTCGAATCTAGGTAATAGCTACTAATGTTGTAACACACATCTCTTGTCTTTCTAGTGTAGTCTATACATTTCTTTTAATATAACAATAAATAAAGTAAAAGTCTGTACAATACTTTAGAACGCTTTAGACGCTGAATAATTGTAAATATTGTAAACAAAAATGCAGTTATAATTTCTACAAATGTAAGTACACGCTCTGAGTAGTCATCGTAACAAGGTGTTCTTAATACCGAACTTCAAGTGCTACGCTTTGTAACAATTGTAGGAAAAATGTTTCGTCATGACTTAAGTACATGCCGTTCGCGCAACATCAAAACCGAAAAAATTGTTTTGATTTTAAAGCTGTCAATACGTGTCCCTGCGGGTATCATCTGTGATGTACGTAATACTATGTGCTAAGAAAAAATATATATATATCTAATAAAAAAATATCACGACCCTCGGGCTCGGATTAAACGCGCGATTAAAAAATTGTGGAAGTACAAGAACGCGTTAAGTCTTCAAAAAAATACTGGAAGATAATCGCGGGAATATATTCTCGTTTGTGTGCGAAAAATTCCGGTGAACTCCGACGACATCGTAGATAATAGTAGGCAAGGACAAGGAAAACGAGATTGTGTGTAATTAGCGCGTTTACATGACGGTGCAACAGCTCTTCTCCGAGTGATTATCGCTCACGATCTCACTGGTGTTCCCAGTGAAGCGCTGGGTGAAATCGTCGGTGCTGAGATCGGAATTGGAGATGGAAGAGACCGGCATCGGGATGCCATTCCCGTTTGCGTCTAAAGAGCCGCCGGTTATATGTCGATTTTGCGCTCGTTTCTTCTTCAAATCCGATAGGGATTTCACAAAAACAACGGACACGTGTATGTTGATCTTGCCGTTGGTGTCGGCGTCCGTCGAGTAAATTGGCGACTGCTGCTGGCTGCCGACCAGTGGGTCAGGCCCTGTCACTGCTGTCAGGCAAATACGTAAATCCAATGTGCTACTTCCTCATCAAGCGTGCCGATTTTTCGATCGACGCGATCACCACTTTTCCATCCCTCCACCTCAACCCCACTTTCTATCCCTATACGCACTAGTCACAATTAAAAAAAAAAAAAAGGAGAAAAAACCAAGAGTGTCAACTATGAGTCTCATGCGCCAAGCCTGACATGCTTTCAGCAACAAGCATTTCGAAAACATTGTACCAAGGATCATATGCACATCGCGTTTGTACGTATACAGTATTGTTACTAAACGATTCAACGGTTGTGTTTTACGTGAGCAAAATTAATTAATACACAAGAGAGATAGAGACAGAGAAAGAATATGATAAACACGCCTCTTACATGGAACAAGAGCAAAGAGTTTAACGACTATGAATATATCTATACATTTTCGCATTTTGCTACAAAATGGAATTTTTTTCAATGTTTGGATCTACAAACGATTGATCTACCTATAATTTGCATGTTATCATTAGCGATCGTAATCTACAATCGAATGAAAAGTACGGTATGATAATTTCAGGTTTCATCAGAGCACTGTTGTCGTCTAGAAAACGCAAGCATAAAGATCTGTTGGTAATTCGCTCATCAATGACTTGTCTTTGCTATATTTGATATGTCTTTCTTTTTACTTCTTGAATTGACTACTTCAATAACGGAGGAGTGCTCATCACTCTACCGCATAATATAATTGATACGAAACATTATAATCGCCGATTAGCAGACAATTCGCTATCAATCTTTAATACGAAGTGTATGAAACTTGACGACAGGTATACATAAAAATTTGTAGAGCTGCGATCAACCTTAGGTCATGCTTTAGGTTCAAAATTCGTCCGTTATACTACGGACGCATTATTCAGTAAAATATTTACCAAATAGTCATCTAAATATATAGGGCGATTCTTTGTTACACTAAAACGTTTTTTTTGTTTTTAAACTTTCGATGCACTATGATATAATCAAGAATCGTCCTGTATATTTTTATTCTAGAGGAAACTTGCGCATAGTACAATATGTATAAAGAATGTAGAATAATATGTATCTGTCAATTCTACTTATTGTGCGTCCTAACTCCTACTAGCATGATATATGATTATCTAAATCGATTAGGCTTCAATTTATGTAAGAAATTACAGAAATAATTCGACATACCTATAACAATTCACACACATCCGTTTGATTATTATTCTATCTTGCGCTCAGTGGCCGCTAAGCTTTGCTAAAACGGTCCACAAGGATACGCTAAGGAAGCCACCATTTAGGCCTTGCCAAAGAGATTCGATATGAATATAAAGCGAAATGTGTACGTGTAGGTGTGCGTTTTAACGTGAGAACACTTCCAAAGAGAAAAATGCATTGCGTTATGCACAGCACACGTAGACATACATTTTACGTACACCATGAGCAAATAACTTCTGGCGCAGTGTGATATGTATGATACAAAAAAGATAACGCAATTAAATGCATTGTACATATTGTGAAATGTAATAATTAAAGAAATAGAAAAGTGACGTAGAAAACTAACCTCGCAATTATTCAGGAGCACGCAGTAGTGAAAAAAAAGAAAAAGCTGGTAAATAATCGACAGCTAACACAATGAGTTTGACAGAGTACATTTATGCGATTTTGCAATTAGCAGATTAGTATGTATATAATTTATAAATATATTTCGGACTTGTGATCCGTTAGAATTATTCAATATTGTTTTCTAAGAGAGAGAGTGTGTGTGTATATACATATAAAATTTTATTAATATTTAAAAATATAAAAAATTCGCTTTTAGCAAACTTAGAAACTTAGACAAGAAACTGTCCGTATTCTCAGGACAATTAATCATTCTATAACAATCATTATTCTTTCTTTTTTCGCCATAATTTATAATGAGTATATGACTTATATATGTATATAGGATTTCATATACAAAATTTTATGCTCGCGTTAACTTTCCTAGGTTTTGGGCATTATGAATTATAAATGAGCATGATGTACACGTATATACGTACATGTATACAAGTGCAATTCTTGAATCACATGATCACATATTTTTGGAAGTCTCTTCGCACAAAGCTACCACTTATCACAATAGTCTACTGAACCACAACCAATGCAAGCAAGAATACATTTGGAATATACCTGAATCTTTGTCAACATCTTCGTGAAGGAAAGACTCATTGTCCTTTCCTTCGGGACCTTTCCGTACCGCTGAAGTCAGCGCACCGGAATCAGTCTCGTGGTCCCCTACCTCCTGCGTACTATTCTCCAAAGGCGGAATACTAGGCGTAGGAGTGCTACAGACATACGTCTGAAAAAGAGACGTCCCACATCAATTAATGTTCATATATTAAAAGATTCGGTCTTAACTTATTATACATCTCAGAGAGAGTAAGGGAAATATATAAGGTATTTTTAATTTTTCACGTTTTTTGTCGTACCTGTTGTGCTTGTAACCTTAAGCGTGTTTCTTCCTGGGCGTCTTTTTTCGTAGTAAGAACTTTGTCTCGAATGGATGTCCGACGTACACTTTGTGTTCGTGTGTTTATGCTTTGCGATCTGCGTACCCTACGTCCTTGTGCTTCGCGAAGTCGTTTACTCTCCTGTTCTGTTTTTAATTCCACTATCCTCTCCCTAATTTCCGGATCTTCGCATATATCTGTAACATATTAAAATATTAAAATAAAACGGTTATGTATTATTAAACACACATTGTTCTTGTACATTTTATCCAATGGTTGCTCGTTCATTTGGTTTTATCTGTTTATTTATTAAATATTACAATATTAAAATCGAAATAGATCGACAGGTCTTACCCGCGGGAGTTTCATCGTGTTTATTCTTCGCATTTAGGTCTGCTCCGTTTTGCACCAATAATTCAAGTACTTCCAACTGTAATACAAAATTGTATATAAAACTTTGAATATTAAAAAATTAGAAAATTGTAATTGTTACAAAAAAGGAAAACAGATTCGCTTTTAATCTTATTTAATATTTAATAAATATTTATAATAATCCTATAATTTACGATTTTGTATACAGAAAAAGAGAAAGAATTTAAACTTACGTGTCCCCAACATGCGGCTGCATGAACTGGCTGCCACTTGTCGTTGTCCTCTACATCTGTTGATACATGTTGGTCAAGAAGAAATTCCACGACTCGTAAGTACCCATTTGCTGCTGCTATATGAAGCTGTAATGAAAATTGTAAGAAAATGTAATTTAATTTCTTCTTTTTCTCAAATTAACAAATTTGTATGAAGATGAATACGTACAGGTGTAGCACCTTGATGATCTTTATATTCAAGGTCTCCTCCTAAAGAAGCAATCTTTTGCAAATCGCGTAACATTTGAACCTCGGTTGAAGCTCTTGTTTCATCTATTAATTCTTGAGTAACTCCTCGCCTTGCCATCTCCCCTGCATCATAAAAATATAATTTTTAAAGTAAGTACATCACACTAATATTCGTATTGTATGTCTAGAAGTGGAAATGTTTAAATATTAATAAAATATCAATAAAATAACAAATTTTATTACCTTCAATACAATCCAACGTTTTTTCATCTTCACAAATGTCATACGGCATGTTGCCATCAGCATTAACAGCTAATAAATTCGCACCTCTGGCAATAAGATATTTGACTAAATGCAAGTGACCACACGTGGCAGCAGCATGTAATGGTGTCCATTTCTCACTGTCTTCCGCATTCACATTAGCACCAAATTCAATGAGTAGCTTCATCATCTCTTCATTATCATCTATGCAACACTGATGCAGCGCTGTCAAACCGTCTTCGTTCGTCGAGTCAGGATTTACACCTTTCTTCAAAAGTCTTCTTACTGGAAGGAGATAAATATTGGTGACATAACGCATCGACAAACAGATGCATTCCAAATAACATATGTACAAAATCTTTTACCTTCATCGATGTCATTTCTCGCAGCAGCTTCCAACAACATAACACTGTCACTAAAGTATATATGACGTTTATTACTCGTATGCCTAGTTTGGTGCCGCAACCATTCTTTCTCACGTTGCCTCCACACTTTTAATTGCTGAAGTCTACGATGACGTGCCAAGTGTAACCGTTCTTGTGTGGTCAGTCTTTCAACGTGTACCATCTCTGCCACTAATTCGGAGTGTTCCATTGTTATGTGTTTATAATTTTTGCAAGTATATTTACCTGTTTGCAAAAGAAAAAGAAGAAAACATCATGTAAACATAATTTATACAAAAACACACACACGTATAGAGCGTGCACACACAGCACATTTTTGCAATGATCATATCAAAAGAACAAAATAATCTGTTCCAGAAACATACGTGTCATAAATGCTTGCAAGTCACGCGTTCGACTTTGTTACTAACTATAGCACACATTTATCTTTGTTTTCGTTAAGCGTCTTTGAGAAGAATATCACAGAATTGAAGAAATTGAAAAAAATAACGTAAAAAGTAACGCCAGTGGCTTTACCTTTACGTTTACAAAGCCAAGATCTCATTCTCAGATAATTAAAAATTTTTTTATAAACACCCATTATGGCGTAATCGGCATTTTCACTTCATTCAATAACACGTAACTTAATCGATCCCTCCTGAGTTATCTGGCATGAATGATAGCATATTTTAACCAGGTGCTCCCTCAAACTTATCAAGTACTTAGGTGAGTAAACATATTTACACAAATGTTCGTCCCCGCTGACAAAAGAAAAAGCTTTTTGCGAATAGTAGCGATGATTTAACACGCTGACAGCGTTTCTTTAAAAGACACTGTGTGTTTTTAAAAAAACCTTCTACACAAAGATTAGCGTTAATCTATCTTGAGAATTCTTTTTAGATATCTCTCTACAGATACTATCTTGCGGATAAAACAATATATTCAAATTATTGAAATTTTTACGTATTTTCTCTTCGATTAGATATGACGAAACACTTTATTAGGTATATTATTAGGTATATAGACTATGCTGTAACACATCCGCAATAAATTCTGTCCTTAATCTCAGGTAATACATTGCGTCATTGAATCGAGAATGTACATATTTAAACAATCTCGGGGCACACGAAGCAAATTTTACACCTCAGAGTTTATAAAAAAAAAAAACTAGGAGCCGAGAACAGGTCTAAATGTCTTTCCTTAAAAGTATAAACTCGCTATAATCAGAGATAACGGATAGAAATAAATAACATCGGCGCTATTTATCTTCCGATACAAAAATTTTTTTAGAAAACAGGAGCACTCAGTTCCCAATGCAAATTCCGATTGCACGATTTCTTGACAACTGTGACATGAAAGGCGCGTGAGAGACGCATAGGAGATACTTGCTGATCGTTCACTAGCGTCCGGTTGCACGTTACTATGCGAACAATCACCGTGGAAAAGTGCTTGGCAGAATAATATTCCCGCGGAGATTCATCGCACCCTTCTTGTGTCTCCTCGTTCGCGATCAGAAACGCACGCGGCGCGTGATCTCGCGGTGAAAATCATCGAGGTAGGATGGACTTTACTTCCTGCCAATTACATCGCTTGGCTTTCGGAGGGTAACCGTTGTGCGATCAAGGCCAGGACGTGCGGTGCGTGTCGCGCAGGATCTCACGGGAACGTGAGAAAGGCGTGGAGGAGGGGGTGGGATATCCTCGCGGGGAACGGATCAGCGCGACCGAAAATCGACGGGGAGACAATCCTCTCTTTTTTTAAAATTTTGTTTTTACTTACGTATGCAAACGCACGGCTGCGGCGGCGGTGGTCCGCTTTCCTTCTCCCCCTATCTCCACCGCGATCGTGTCAGCGGAATGTAACGAGCAACGACGGCGAGAACGAGGCGCTCGGACCGAGGGCTCGAGCTCGGACGCACGGGCGGCGGGGCGAGTCATTCACGTCGCGCTTGGCGCCTACCGCGGCGTAACCTACGGCATAATCCGCGAGCGAGCGCGTTACGCCGTCCCGCGAGACAGATACTGGTGGCCGCCGGTGGCGAAAATACGCTCGCGCGCGTTCCCGTGCCTGCCAGCGCGTGCAGCCGCGGAAACGTCTACCTGTCGGTCGCCATTTTTAAACTACCTGCGAGAGATCGCGCCCGCGCACGCCTCGCCTCGCCCGGCTTCGGCCGAACTCGCCTGGCTTCGCCGCGCGCCGCCCTTCACCGCGACCGGACTCGCGGCTCGCTTCAAGTCGCTCGAATCGCGAACGAACGGGACGCGCGCACGATCGGTACGTTTGGACCGTTCGATTCGCCGATCGGCTCGATACTCGATACTCGCGCCACTTCCGCCTCGCTCGCGGAATAACGTTGTTGCGTAATCGTTCTGCGCCAGCTGGTCGATAAGCGGGGAGTTTCCTCGTCGCTCGGAATTCTCGGGCCGGACGAGCTGATCGACGAAGCGTGAATCGGCCGCGCTCCGCTGGATTTCAAAGTGGCTTGAATTCTTCTAGGCCATGCTAGTCAAATCGCTTGTCACTCAATAAATAGTATACTTTTAAGTTTGTGACTCAATTAGTATAGTATACCTTTTAATTACGTATGACAAATGTTTTTTAATCATATGGCATTATCACTGTCACATATGTTACATGTATGTATGACATATCGCAGGAAACGTATTGTCATATACACGTGATAGCTTCTATAATGCTCCACTTGTCTTTCCTCTCAATTGCGCTTCTATAAAATCTCTAAGATATATCTAAGAGAACTCAAAGATGTTTAAATCTATTTTTCATCATATATGCATACGAATGAAAATGAAGAATGTCTCACTCTCGTATTCTTTATCAAACACAATAGAACGAGTATTATTTTCAAAATTCAATTCAATTGTCAAAGCGAAATATTAAAAACGATGTGTCAAACATTACTATTTCATTTGCTGTACGACAATTTTTCAAGCGTGTTGATTGCAGGATAGAAAAGAATTCTCGAGTATTTAGAAATTTCTTATTTTGTAGTCAATCGAAACGCTTAAAATAATTTGTCATACACAAATAAAATATATATTACTCTGTCCATTTTTATTAACGTAGATTAACTTTAATCTAATCTTGGTTTAGCTTGCTTTTCATCTTTTCTAGTTTTAAGAATTAGGGTTGCATTCCAAAACGTCTTATTTGAGGAAAATTTTACTCAATTTCTATAGCATATGTGACGTGAGTTATAGAGTATTGAGTAAAATTTTCCTCAAATAAGACGTTTTGGAATGCAACCTAGAGAAAGATAAAAAGTAAGATAAACTGAGCCACCGGAAAGCGGATGCAGTGTAATCTTCCATTATCGAGTAAAACTCCGGTTAGTAAAGTAAATTGTGAAACCGAGTCTTAGCCACGTGATCGATTAAAGTAAAATTCCGGAATGACGAAATCCACGAAGGTCTTCTCTTCAGTTTTCGTAAATCACGATCGATTCGTGTGCGCCCGCGTCGTCACCGACGCGCCAAGGCGCCTGCTCCGATGACTCAACCGCTGTCATTCGTGACCGCATCGCCGTGCGATCACGATATATCGGCCTTCTCGTCGCACCGAAGTGCACCACGATCTTGAATCTCGGGAGCAGGTAAAGAGTGAGTCTTGTATCGCTCGCGAACGGTGCGGTGCCGTTCTCCATTCTCAGTGCCATCGGTGAGCGACCTTGAGTGCCCGCCCGCCGATCTCGACTAATCTCGACGACATTGCCGATACTCGACGTCCACGTGCATTGTCTATCGATATGGAAGGACGCGGCAGTGGCGCCGGCAGCGGGGCGCATCTCGCGGTCATCGCTGGAATTTTTGCGACCAGCGGTAGTCTTCTGGGCAAGCTCGCCGGTGGCGCTGACGCGTCGTCATTGGTGAGTTGGCGGCCGATTCGAATCGCCGGTAAAGAGGCGAAATGAAGGGAAGTTTTGTTAAATGCAAAACTTTCCACTTTTAGGTAAAAATGAATTTTTGATGTATTCTTGTTTTTCATTTAACCCTCAAATAAATTGTAGACTTTTTTATATGTAAATTTAATTTCTAGAAGAATAGAATTTAATGATTTTAGGAATTTGGGATATTTATGATACTTACAACGTCTTTAATGTGAATCGACACAGTTTCTAAACAAGATACACGCGGAAATGTGTTTTTATAAAATTGATAATATTTGTATGTTATATTATATTACGCATCTTCAAAACTAATAAATAGACGCAAGAGGGACGATTAATGATTAAAAATTGAAAACTAGTAATAAATAAAAGTTGAAACTAGTAATAAATTACTGATAATATTGTATATAAGATATAGAGTATTATAATGTTCACTTGTTTATGTTTCATGATAGTCATCGTTGTTGCTAAAAGCAGCACTTCTCATCTTTATGATCGTGTGCAACACTGTGGGATGCATGTTTTTTGTCAAAGCGCTTCACGTCAGCGGATCTTCTTTGTCGATAACGGTCGCCAGTGCAGCTACAAACTATGTTTGTTCGGTGAGTTGTTAAATCTTATAATTAATCTCGTAAATAATGTTTTTATTAGATAACATGGTTTAATATTAAATATGAACTTTTCTCTCGCGTTTAATTTTAATTTTAATTTTAAATTCTTCAACAAAACTTGAACTCGATTTAGCAAAAATCCCAATAACTGTATTGAAATAACCAGAAAAAAATCTTTTCGAGAACTAAGCTTCAGAAAAGTCTTCAAATTAATATAATCTTCTCTCTTCTCAATTAAAGTTTCAAGAAAATTCTACTTCAAGAGAGAAATTTAATTCACAATTTATAATGATTACGAATTGAAAAGTTATGATATCAATGATAGCCTTTTGCTAAGAAAGAAAAAATTTAACTTTAAATTTTAAAATTTACAATTAAAGTGACTATAATATAAATTTTTATTCGGGAAATTTGAAATAATAATATTTTTCAATTAAATTTAAGAGAATTCTACGTCAACAACATTTGAATTCGTAACTTATAACGACACGTAATGAAATTGAAAAGTAAAAAGTTGTGATATAAATGATAACTTTTCTCTGAGAAAAAAAATCACCTTTAAATTGGAGAATCTGTTACCGAAATTACAACCACGATAGGACGATCATCCATCATGGTTATCACAGAAAGAAATTAAATTGTCGTGAAACATCTCGAGTTAAATATTTCTTTTTGAGAAAGTTTTGACAATGAAATTATAATGGAATGAAATGACGAAAAGAAATAATCTGCAGAAGGGCGGTTTGTCAGCGGCAATTATTCATCTATAGCCAGTCCGATACACTTCCGAGAGTCGGTTCGCAAAGAGTGAAAGTTGTTTCGCAAACTAGACGCAATTCCGCGAGTGTGCATAATGCGGTCATAGCAATTATATGCGCACAGGTACATGACGATTGAACGAGGACTGTACGATATGATACACGCTATTGAAACGCAATCTCGCGTTGCATTATACGCTGGGAAATGCAATACGCCGGAATTATTATTAGAATAATAGAAATAATTATTACGTTTGTCGTCTCGAATGGATTCTATTTTCTCGTTTCCTATGAAAATTATTTGTCCCATAATACAAGTAAAGTTCTGTCTCATTAGTCTGTTAAATAGAAATGATCAGGAATATCTTTTTACACGTTACGACAGAATTTTTCTATAATCTTCCATGAAAATTTAATCCGTTTGCGCGATAGTTAAACCGACGCAATCGATATACGGTTTAGGCGTGAAATTAAATATTTACGAGATTAAGTTTGGGTTTGCGAGGATATATAGGTGTTTTAAACTCAAGAATATCATCGATTGGTATCCTCAAGAAATAAAGATACAGTTATATTCGTATGTATATATATATATATATGACTTGTCCTATATATTATCTTATGTCAAACACGTGGCTGATTACATTGATTTCCAATATTTTACTTTTTTTCAAGCAATTTTAAGATACGAAAAAGATTTTATTTCCAGGATGTAATGAGAGCAATGATAAAAAAAAGAATTTAACCAAAAGATAATAAAACTAATGAGAAATATTTATATAAATATATAAATATGAGAAATATTATATAAATATTTTTTATAACTTCCTACATCTGCTATGTTTTTTATACTTATTATATTTCCATTTCTACAAAAAAGGATGAAATTTATTATTAGTTTTGATAGCAAGTTTAATTATTGAGAAACAACAGGATAAAAACCCTAATCACATTATTATAAAACCAATTTTACAAATATCTGTTGTCCTCGTTGAAGGCTTTCGTAGGCTTCATCGTGTTTGACGAATCTACTTCATTGACCTGGTGGTGTGGAACTTCCCTGGTACTCCTCGGCTTGATGCTGATCTGCAATGTTTCCGTTGAAAAGAAGACAGCTCCCGCCATCGAGGAAAAATTAAAACATCAATAGCTGACGACAGGCGCTTTTATATTACAAGCAAGAACGATTATGGTGATGTTACAACGACACGATTACTTCCATTTTTGTACTGACAGTATCGACAGATATTTATGTCCTTATGTCAAAAACGTATTGTTTATCTGTATTGTATTACATATGAAAGATAATAAGAGACTGAATCTCAACACAAAATCAAGATATTAATAGAGTATGAATTTAAGTGTTATAACTATATACATGAAGCACAATTATATATTCTTTGTTTTAAATAGTTTACTTTATTTCTGTGGTTCTGTTATTATTTCTAAAATGATTTTCTATGTAAATAATATAATTTTGAAGCGTGTGGATGTAATTGCGATGTAATCCCAAACGGGATGACGAATATGTATATATATATATATATATATATATATATATATATATATATATATAACACTATTATTAGATTAAATATTATATACCATTATTATTATTATTAGATTGATCACTAAACGCAGCAGTGCAATTTATTTAATACGGAAGGATAAAAATAATTTAAAAAGAAATGTTATATTATGTTTTCCTTTTGTTTTAAAATTATTTCTTTCAAAAAGATTGATTAGTCTTGAAGAATTTCAGCTAAGTATGGAAAGAGTGAAAAGCGAAAGTAAATTATACTCTACAATAGTAAGAAAAACATTTTATGTATTGCTTTTTGCGGTACATAAAATATCAATATCTGATATCTTTATGTTTTATGTTATGTTTTCTTTATGCGGATAGATTTTATGTTTTTATGTCGGGTTTTAAAGTGAATCTCCGAAAATCTCACGAGTGACGCTTATTAACATACAGCGAAGTAAACATTCGTATTTATAGTAATGGTAGAATAAGCGTAATGACGATGACGAAGAGTATATTCGTCGAGTGAATATTTCTCCCATTCATCTTTTAAAATAACGCTAACATGATGCTCATTTTTCATCTTTCATGCTGTTAAGAAGGTAACGTTTCACATTGACACATTAATGAGACGAAATTAGCGCGGCGAGCAAATTACACATCGACCGAGCACATCGTTATTATTACGTTACACCTGTGGTGATGGTTTCCGCGTTGATGTAACGTGTAATGAAGTCGGATGTATTTACGTCCCAGGATGTAAATATATCTACCATGCAAATGAATATGCGGCGTCTGATAGCGGGTTATAACAGACGTCGGACGAATCGATTTCTGTTGACGTTAATTCGCCCACAGGTATTGAGATAGTTCCCAGAATGATATCAAACGTGCACGTTAATTTCAACGCAAAATTGACAGTGTTGGTTTTTTCACATGCGATAAATGGTGAGTCGCTTTTTTTCAATCTCGTCGCGATTTTTCCAACGTTCTCTTCGAGATCACGTTGGGACGAGTTAACAAAGTAATATCGTGTTCCATAATCAATTAACGTAAGATAAATATCGAATAAATGTTGAGGAAACCAAATATTTTGCATGTAAATAAGAGAATATCATAGAAGGAAAAATTATTATTTTAATTGTTTTACATTGCATAATTATATGAGGAAATTATAAAAAGAAAAACTACAATATTATATTTTTTAATTATATTATTATTTTTTTAAATTATATTATATATATATTATATATTTTAAATTATATTAATTATATTATTTATTTTAATTATATTATTATATTTTTTAAATATAAAGCTGGCTGAAACATTTTTTGTTTTTATTCGCTTATTGAGCTTTCATCATTCCCTCCGCTCTTTCGAGATGTATCGCGTAGTGGAAAGAATGTTTCGGCAACCACATCTCGGGATGCAAGCTCATTCAGGATCACATCGTATCTTATATATACCAGAGCGTTTGGCCACGACGCAAGCGTAGCCCAGTAGCCGGTGTGCGAGTCCTACTACACTAGATTTCTCGTTTGTAGGGCAGGGTCGAGGGGCAAGGAGGGAAGGAGGGGAGCTTAGGGAGTGAGAACAGCCTTTATCGAGCGGCTTCTGCGCGAGTTCGTCCCGACATTCTCGACGTTTTCACCCTCAGGGGCGGATTATCCCCTCTAACACGTTACCGGTAATGTCGCGGAACATTGCTGTCTGTCTCTTGGCTTAGAAGATATTGCAAGGAGTTTCAACCCTTATTCAAGTCAAACAAGGAATTCTAATTTTACAGCAAAGGAATTCTAATTTAAAAAGATTCGCGGAGTCTCTTCTTTTCTATTTTTTAATTGTAGATTCTCGAGCTGCAAAATCACAATATTATTGTTTAGAGTTTGGTTACATAGAGTACAGACTACAATATTTTTATAAATTTCGGAAAATCTGCATACGTTTCTACGGTGTCAAAATCTCACGGAGAGACAGGATTTCTTCATCTCAAGTCAGGATCCGTACCATTTCAATTCGGTCCTGTCGATCCCCACCGCGTTCTACCCCTTCCTATCCTGTCGCGACAAATCTGTTACGAGATTTCCACCTTCATCCTCGCCCACCTCATGGCAATGAATTTGAACGGGACGCAGACTCCCGCGAACGGGGTGAGAACGACGACGTTGGACATTCGCGGCGTCTGCGTCGGCTCCAACGTAAGAGAAAGAGAAAGAGAGAGAAAAAGTGATATGATTCTGTCGCGGCCGCGGGTCCAGGCGCTCGTATCTCCAGTTCCGTGTTCAGCGCGGCGGGTAAGATTAATTGCTCGAAAAGATAACCGAATATCTCTTCCGACGGTGTCTTGCAACGGCACATAGGGCTGATCTGGTCTGTAGGATTAAACGTCATCCACCGCGCCAATCGATCGCAATAGTGCTTCAAGAGCTCAAGGTGTGCGTCCTCCGAGTGTACGACCACCCTCGCGGCGTGGATCGTCGCTCTCCGACGATTCGTCTCGGTCGTTTGTCACCCGTCTGGCTCTGACGGTGTTCCCAGGAGGTATCTCAGGTGTCAGGTGCGGAGTCCTGCCACAGGACGAGCCGTGCCATGTCGAAACTGGCCAAACGCGCATTCGAGGCAGGCTGTTCGCGCGCGTTGATAGGATCTACCCCACTATCCTGCACATTGCCCTAGTAGCTATTCCACCACCCTCCCCTGTTCCTCGTCGCAGTCCAGTTGCCCCCACTTTGCGTGCATCCCGCCTTTTTTTCTTTTCCCCTCTCTTCTCTCTTTCTCTCTATTCTTTTTTCACCCCTCGCTATTCGCCATCGGGGAAACTCCTTGCGCGCTGCTCCTCGCCGAGAGCGGGGTTTTCGTACGACGCGCCCCTTCCGTCGAGTTATCGAGAGAGAAAGAGAGGGAGAGGGGGGAAGAGGGATAAAAAAAGAGAAGGAGATAGGAACGCACACAACTGTGTTGCAATCTGCTGCAACGGTGTGTGACAGACGAGGCTGGAAGTGTAACCAAACGATGGAATTAAAGAGACGCGATCGGCCGTCTTGGGAATTTCTCCTCGCGGAAACAGTTGAGCAAAGTGCAAACGATTTCTCGCTTATTCTGGCTGCTCTCAGAGAAAAAGAATGAGATAGAAATATATATAAATAGAGAGGGAGAAAAAGACGAGATAGCATCTCCCACAGGTGCAACGAGCTAATCTGCGATAACGGAGATCAATCTCTCCCAAAGGGATTCTCCCCAACGTCCTTCTTGCGATATCAGTGTGGAACGTGAATTGTGCAGGTGCGTCTCGAATTAAATCGCTCTTTTTATCCTTTCTCTTTTCGAAGCTTCGTTTGATCTTGAACGTCGAGTCAGACGCATTCCTTAACGAAGTGTTCGTTTATCGCGAGTGATATGAGATTATTTATTATCTTCAGAACTATCTTGTTATTTCATGTGTAAATAAATGCTCTAATATCTTTGCTCTCGAGTTTAGCATTTGTAAACATTCGTGCAGTTTCTCTATATCGAGAGAAGCATCAGCCAGATGCTGCATCATTTATAATAGGTACAGCTTTTAGTTTAATTAATTACAGGCTAAATCATGCGATATGCATGCGAGATCATTAAAGCGAGATCAAAGGGAATCTAACAGTCAATCTAGATATAATTCACAAAAGGATTTTATGATGACCTGCGTCTCTGACACACTTGATTTTAATGAATTAATTTTATCTGATTGACTTGCACGAGAAAATAATTTACTGTAAAAGTGTTTCGAGTGACAGCATCCTATTTCTCATATACAATTGGTTTTCGCTGGATTTACCGGCCGCACATATCGGTTCGCAGTTTTATTTTAAGAGTAGGTCATACAGCAACAAAATAGTAGCATCCCTAGGCATTACGAATATGCACAAATCTGAACAATATCGAATATCCTGATAGCAGATTATTCATATTCAAGATGATTGTAATACCGATATTTTGCTCTCCGAAATGGCGATACTCTTTCTAAAATAAAAAAATCACGTTTTATATAGATTATTATTAGATTAGACTCTTCTAATTAGAGAATTTTATAGAATTATAGAATTTTATATTTTTTATTGATTGTGCAACTGCAATAAATTAAACATGCATTTTTACGTATTTATTGTATTTATTTTTATTATGCCAACCTCTTTATATATATGTATACACAAAGATTAAATCACGTAGATAAATAATGAAAAATTGTTATTTTATTTCGGTATTGCAATCGGTATTTCAGTGTTGTGTCATTAATTTATGGCTTCTCATCACGCTGGAGTGTTAATTTATTAACGGCTAATGTTTTATTTTTGAGATAAAAGATTAGTGAATAAAGTAATTTTCGAAATGTTGCAAATATTTAATGAAAATAATTTTAAACTTCAAACTTTTCAGTGTTCAATTTCCAAATATTAAATTACTAGCTGTTCAATAATTGTGGTATTAATTTGAGTTGAAAAAAAGGAAAAAGCATGCTTTGTAATATTTAAAATTTGTTACATTACGTTTAAAGAGTTGTTATATAATATGTTTTTAATATGGATAAACATTTCTGAAATTATGTTTGATATATATTTTTAAAAATATATTTTTAAATTTTAAAATCTTTTCCGAAATCTTATATTTAAAAGAATTTTTCTAATTGTAAGGTTGTTTCTCGTGTCGTGCGGTTTCAATAGAATAAGACTCATAACACATAACCGGCGACGTAGCAGTATAGTTACGAGGTCGTCGTGAGGAGTCCGTAAGTTGTGGTTGCAATTAATATAACTTTCAGTCACATTAATACAGTTACAACTTCTTTCTTGGCGGTCGACCAAATTAATATACGTTTCAACTGGAAATTTCTTGGACATCGTCGTACCGCAATTACATCAATGCTCGATTGCATCGATAGTAAATACATGCAGACAAACGAAGTGCTACATCTCATGTGTTTCACGCATTCGATATGTCTCGCCTTGGTGAGCGAAATCATCAGCGCATGCTGTGCCAAGCAAAGTGTGTTTTGCCGTTATGCAGCAAAATACGTCGCGTCAGCATCGTGCCAATATATTGAGCTAGAATTTACATAAATGCATGCAGCCTTGCGCTTCTGCTATACACATTCAAGTGTGTACAAGCAAAACACATCTATGCCCTACGCTTTGGCCACGCTATTTTTCTGCTAGAAAATATCGCGACACTCGGTGCTCGTAACAGTGAGCAGAATTTTCTCTGTGCGATCACAATTGCACTTCTTGAACATTGCAAGGAGAAATTTTGAACGTTGAAGGCAACTGAATCTAGGCGCATTGGCCATCATCAAATACACCCGGCTATACTACTAGCAAAGTGGGTTAACGTACTGCCAGTCCTTGTAATCCATCTTATTGATCCTGAAATAATCGATAAGCTCGCGTTCTTTAAACCCCTTGTCCGTTTTCTTTCCGAAACAATGCTAGTCGTTTTCAATAGGGATTTCGTTGTTACTCTTAAGGACTCGTAAGGGCTTTTCATGGCTGTTCGCTATTTCCGTTTTGCATCGATGCAGCAGCTCTCGACGCACGTAATTTAACCCTTTCGCTTCGAGCGTCGGATATATCCGGCATCCGCGCGACGACTTGTACGTACGAGCGCCGGATATATCCGACATCCGCGCGACGACTTGTGCGTACGAGCGCCGGATATATCCGACATTCGCGCGACGATTTGTGCGTACGAGCGCCGGATTTATCCGGCATCCATATGACGTACAAGTACCATACATGGTATACAAGTACCATACATTACATTATTAATTATATTAAGCATTTAATCGTAAAGTCTTGTAAATATGTAAACACATAAAAATATGTCAACTGTAATTGGTCTAATGTTTTTAGAATAACTAATATAATTTTGTATAAGTCTTTGCATATTAAAAATGTGAACTATACGTGTTATATTAGAGCAACGATGTTTTATTAAGCACAGTTGTTATTTGTGACTTAGAAAAACGTATATACAAAAACCACGCGCACTGTGCACATTTCTGGCGCGTGCTTTCGTTCAGTGACGGCACTTCGGCGGACTGGACTGCCGAAGCGAAAGGGTTAAAAGCGCGTCGTTATTCATTCGTAAAATGAAATTCCTCAGCTTTGCGCTCGCGCATTTTCAGACGACTAAGACGACTACCAAGATCACGCGACATACGTCGAGAACGCCAGCGACGATAATTTATCAATAACTTGTCCCACTTTCTCGAAAGAACAAGCGCACGTTTTCTTCTTCGAGCAAGGCAATCGTGCCCTATGTATCGTTAATCGATACCCAAGACAAATTTCTTTTATCGTTATTTTCGCTGCGCCAATCACCTATCTTGTTTACGTTTTTCAATTGTTATTTTCTTCTTCTTGCAGGGCGTGATCGTAGCAGACAACTTCCTAAAGACGATTCTATTTTTTGCGACACTTTGAATTGAAAAGTCGATTGCTCCGGTGCGCCGAAGGTCCGTTTAAAATACAGGTCTTTTCTGTTTCCCCGAGGCCAGGCGAGACAGAATCCGCATGTAAATGGAATCCTCCCCTTTGGGACAACCATACGGGAGGTCTTCGATAAAGAGGTCGCGAAAAGCAAGTCGTGAATATAAATGCGCTCTCGTGTTTTGAAAATCAAACGTGTCGGATGCCCCTGTTTGCTGAAATGCAGCTTTGTCACATAGGCAGATGCAGCTGTCCCGCGTTATCGAGAGGCATTGCAAAAACGATAAGCGAGACAAAGACTTAAGCGCAGAAAAAAATTCAGAATAACGTCACGCATGATAACATTATCGTGAGCAGGAATAAATCACTGATTAGCGGCGCGTTAGAATAATAAATTATCAAGGCGACAGATAAAAGAACAGAGACAGAGAGAAGGAGGAAGCGATAATACTGCGAATGTCGAAGGAAAAGGTCGACATTGAGAGACATGTGGTCCATGCATTTTCGCGCTGCGTGCCATCAATGATACGAGCGAATACACGTCAGTTTATCGAAGCCTCTATCTGTACAGCGACGATGCTGCTTGACAAACAATACCGTCTTCTTGCCGACGAGGAGCGAATCGGATCGTCGAGAAATAAGCTCAAGAGGCTGAAGATGACGGCGGCTGAATGAAGACTTGTGAACAGCTCGCGCTTTTAAACAACGATAATACTAGGAACGCGCTCATCATCGCGCCGGCATCATGGGGAATGGCATGAATAAGGTGAGAATCTATCGAGAAACTTATACCTCCAGATATTTAGTCGTTTAGTTGAAAGAGGAATGAATGCGAATGCATTTTTATACCGAATCGTACAGGACGTCTTATTCTTCGCGAAATGAATATATTATTAAATAAATAATTTACTGCTTTGGATCTTTTTCGAAGTCTCAAAGTCTCAAAGGAATCGAAACATTTGATACTTAATTTGTATTTATTTAGCGACTCGTATAATTTATTTGATGATATTGCATCCACTGTTTCCACTTTCAATTATCAGTCTTTCATATTACCTATTAATTGAATATTCTTTACTGTTTTAAAATATTCGCTTTTATTATCTCGTGTCGTCTTCCTTCAGTCTATTAATAGACACAACTAATTGGCCACTTCATACAAAAGATTTAACAAAGAGAATTTAAAACAGATTTCCAAGCGTCTGAAGAAACTTGTCTTAAAAGACAAGTTTGTTTCTGTGAAATAAAGCGAAATAAGAATTTAAAGAAGCTGAAGTATTGATTTTTACTAGTTGTTTGCTATCAAATAATTCCGCTTGAAATCGTTATCTTTTTCTTCAAGAGTTAATAGTTTTGAGAATTACATGTTTATATTTATCGCTCAGGATAATGTAAATGCTATTAAATAATGGCGGATCTTCGTTAAAAGCATCTGTTTCCTCTCGTCGCAACGGGGTGAGATTTCCTTTTTATAGTGTGACTATACGTTCCATTCTAACCGAAGGATTGACTTCACGCCTTTATTACTCGACAACTTGTTTAAACGCATTTCAATATAACGACTTACCTAGCGCTGTCGTAACGTCGTGCTTAACGACCGACGTAATACGCTTGATAATAATAAAATTTTACGTCCGGTAACGCGCGACACAGCTTGTAATTGCAGAACGGAAGTATAAGAGATAAGGCTGACAGAGAAATGTTGCGAAATGGAACTTTATTTACGCTAATCTCCTTTCGACAATGATTTATAAAATATGATATATTTCACGATAAGGACCGTTAAATGAATAATCAGTTAATAATTTTACTCACACATTCTCGTTATAGTTTTTAATGCATGTTTCTTTCTCGGAAGGAAATCAATTTATTATTTTACTCGTCTTCTATTTTAATATGAATCACATATGCAAAATATAATATATTTATAATCTGTTTTGATAATCTGCTGATTGTATTGAATGGAAAATATGTAAACGTCGATTATATTATTTTATTTTAAAATAAAATTATATAATCACGGGATTTAACAATGACGGAATATATAAGTTTAATATTAAACAATTTCGAAAAGACAAAAGGAAAAGAGTTAAAACAATGTGTACTATTTATAATCGTTTCAATTTTACTTAATATTACAAAAGTTTAACTATTTAAAACGAAACTTATATTCTAAGATTTTTTCTTCAAAATGAAAACTGCCTGATGGTGTTAAAGTTTCTTATATCTCTTATTAAATATTAAGTTATGATATATCGTTTTTGATTGTATATCTTATAGCAACATTGTACATCACGCTCATATATCGAAGCATATGAGTCGCATGTTATCTCGTTGTGATTTATCTTATTCCATGATCGCTTGAAGATCCAGTGTTCTATTCTCTAGCAAATTCGATCGCGTCTCTCACATTCCCGAGGTTATCTCGAAGAAATTCCTGATCAAGTACGTCAATAACGTTTGTTTTTCTTTTCCTTTTCTTTTTACAACTTTTCATCATGCATTTGATCTTCTTGCATCGTTATGAGGGAACTTCCGTCGGTAGGTCTCGTTGGTTGGATCGTCAGCTTTCTTCGTAGCAATCTTAGCAGTTTCCGTGGTCGTAATCGCCGTTGACGAGATAGCATCGGTGGTCGTAAAGGTTGTAATATCCATAAAACACTGCGGCGACGTTGATTCCGACGTGGGATTCAGAATACTCGCAGGAACTTTTGTAACGCCAGCAGGCATAAGTAGGTTCCTTAGGATAGACAATCTGTTCAATACTTTACTTTGCTCCTAAGTACTGATTCTATCTCTTTTAGACCGTCTCGTTTTTGGCAACTGCATTTCTTTCTTCGCTTATAGTACGATCCGCATTTCGCGGAAGATTCGATGATCTTCTCGCGATCAGCATTAGCTTTACTGATCTTGGATGCCCCGTTTTCTTGTCGATCCCGACCTTCGAGATCGCGTCCATAGTGTGTTTCGATGGAAAACGAAGTCGGGACATCGGAAGTAACAGAACGGATGACGCCAAGTTCGGAGTGTTTCTCGAAGAGTGTGTGAAAAGGGTTTCACCGGATGGATGATAGGTAGATCGCGATGTCTCGTCGAGCAATCGATAACCCGATGTTATCTGCATGCTGCTGTGAATCGCGCAAACACACCAGGAGTGATCGGAATCGCATTTTTGTCGTCAACAATACCAGCTGCACGATACAGTTTTTTAATTTATTATTCTTTCTCTTTACTAGACGGACGTGTTGTTCTCCTTTTCTTTATGTTTTAATTTTCCTTCTTTCTTTATTTCTGATCGATCACGAGACGGTAGCCACTCGACAGATTACTCGCTGTAGTCTCGTCGATTGGTCGTTCTTTCTCATCTAAAATCAACGCGTAAAGGAGCGGAGGAAGGATCAGACTCGATGACTATAGCACGGGGGGAAAGGAGGATAATCACTGCGTGATAAGAACAGGTCGAATGAAATTAAATCGCATGGGAACCGAGACTAACGACCTGCGTTGGGAGAGTATTTTTGAGGTAGCCCATTGCAACGAGAAAATAAATGTCACACACGCAGATGGTCGAAGAGATTATCATAATAGATTGCTTCTGTGAATATCTTCATTTGCCTATCGCCCATCATTAATTCTCAAACTCAGTGAAAGAAGACAACCCTCCGACGTATAATTGCACTATTAAAAACTGAATCAATATTTGCCGAATTGAATGAAAAAACAGCGGGGGATGGTGTTTAAGCTAATGTATGCCTCCCTTCATAGCTTAAACGTTACTTTTCATCAAAATTCAATATTTGCCAAACAATAAGTTAATCTAAGATTACCGCGCCGTCGACCGCCATCACGAATTCATCACGCAGCTTTGCATTTCTCCTCACTGTGACCTAGATTTCTTTGTCGTGTAATCATAAGTAATCTTTCATCAAACAACGAAAGAGGTTTGATATTTTAAATTAATATTACTGAGGAGAAAGGGAACGTTAAAAATATCTGATGACATATTTAGGGTCATGATCTGGGAAGTGTTTATGTTCACATTTTTTCTAAATGCCTTTGATTACGGAGCATCTAATGTAAAATATTGAGTAGTAATTAAAACTCAGCCGCGAAGTATCATTTCCCTCACGTTATTGTTTGCAGGTGCTTCCTGGTCTTTATGTAGGTAATTATCAGGACAGTAAGGACGCCGATCAGCTGGAGCGTTTCGAAATCACGCATATTTTGGCTATCCATGACACGGCTCGCCGTTTGCATTCCGTGAGTACAAACACTGTAGCAGCGTAGCATAAATTGTGGAATAAAGTATGTATCGAAATTTAAAATCAATAGCCATAGGGTAATTAATAAAAAGATTCAGATTCGAAATTTTATAAAATCGATTTTTATAAAAATAAATATATTGGACTGAATTTTGATCGCGTTTCAGGACAAGCATTATCTCTGCATCTTGGCCGCTGATAGTCCCGATCAGAATTTATCGCAGTATTTTTCTTTGTGCAACGACTTTATTCATGCTGCCCGTCTTCGCGGTGGAAATGTTCTGATCCATTGGTATATATATATATATATTTATTTATTGTTACATTAAATATAGGAAATTCTCGAAATTGTTGAGATGTTTTTTCAACTGTAAAATTTTTTATCGATTTTAAATTTATATTTTTCCTCAATGAAAATCTATATTAAAGTATAATTTTCAAAGTGATTAGAGGAATGCATTTTATTACTGAAGTAAAGTTTGGGAAAGAGAAGTGTAAACTAAGCATTAAGGAAGAGACAGGTAAATTAGTCTAAGAAACTTTGATTAAAGAAGAACATCCAACAATATAGAGTTCCAAAATTTTACAAAATTTACGATTTATAAAAGTATAAAATAAAACATGATATTTGAATAAAGATAACTTTTCCAGTCTGGCAGGAATGTCCAGGAGCGTGACAGTAGCAGTGGCCTACATCATGAGCATCTCTAATCTGTCCTGGAAAGAAGCGCTCAAGGTCGTTAGAGTTGGTCGTTCCATTGCAAACCCGAATGTCGGTTTTCAACAACAACTCAAGGACTTCGAGTCTACTCGCTTACAAGAAGTAAGTAATAAACAAACTTTTTTCAAATTTGTAGTTATAAAAAAATCTTCTTGTGTCAGAAGGCTCTATTCTATCATAGAAATCTTCAAATCGTCAAGTCGATGTTATTTTACATCACCAAATTAGATCTCTACTGTATTATATCATGATATAGGAGCGTAATAGATTGAAAGAGCGATTCCCCAGCCTCGCTCTCACTGAGTCCGATGCCGAAATCTGCAGTTCGACCCTGAGGAATTACGAAACACTTGCTCTAGCGAGAGAGGTGTGCGAAGGTAAGTGCGCTATGGGACGCACTTGTCCGACCGGGCTTTGCCGTCAAGCAACTTCTAAGAGGTGATTACATCGAAATTTTTAATTAAAACAACGTATACATATTCCATTCAAGTATAATTTAGTAAGAGAACTATAAAAGATTATATATATTATATAAGAAAATAAAATCAAAAACAAAGATGATAGAGTAGAATGTAATGTAGAATAACAATGTATATAAATTTGCAGGACTCTGAGAAGAAAATCATCCACCAGCAGTATCGGAAGCATGTCATCCAGCAGGACACCTCCGCAAACACCCCGGATGCTACCATCCGCGCCACCGTCGCCGGCTTTGCACAGATCATCCAGCATTGTGTCCACATCAAGACCGAGGAGTGGACCGGCAGGATTGCATTCTTACACCGGAGGATCTGCTCCGCCATCTAGGTAAAAGTAAACCTTTTCAAAAGAATCTCGTCTTTGTTTTTTTTGTATCTATCGAAAACTTTATTGAAATGTGCAAACGTTACTTTAACCACATTTATAAAAATAAGATGAGATTGAGAAGAAAAAAAAATTTTCTTACCAAGAAAGTAAGTTCATTAAAGTAAAAAGAATACGGACGTTTCTTTTCGGATGTTACTTGGATGCTGCAAATTGAGAAGCGTTTTTCGACAATTGAAAATTTTCCGAAAGTTGATTAACGTTGATCACACAGGGCTGTGTCGAGGGTGGATCTTTCAGCGGCAGTGGCTTGCAGTAGCAGCAACACCAGTCTCTCCACCATAGGCAGATCAGGTGCGTTCTCCAGTAGCAATTGGCGATTAACCGCTGGTTCTGCGCCGAACACACCAAGACCGACCCCGCCGGTCTCACCGCAACGATGGCCAAGGCGACTTTCGAATAGGCAAACACCGCAGTTGCCGGTACAAACACCGCAGTTGCCGGTACCACCGGAATCCTACCCTTCGACAATGACGTAGCATCGGGACTCGCGCGGTTCTCTGTCGAGCCTAATGGAATAACGAAGAAGATCGGCGGACCGCTCGAGGATTTTACCACCAACATTACGCGCTCTTCATCGTCGGCAGATTAAATTATGAATTTGCTATCATTTTTCGGGAATGGACGCGATCGTTCAGATGAGTCCTGGGAAGAAATTTTCGGTAAAAGACAAAGGAAACGTTTCGAGGTATCTATGAATTATATCAAGACGTGCCTGCGAATGTTTACATTTGGGACATTCGTGTTGTTTAGTGGAATATATAATGGCGGTAAAAGTTTGAGATCACGGGTACATAATGATCTATGTGGTCTTGCAAGATGATGTGTCGGTTTGAACTCGTCGCACCGGCGAGAAAATATATTGATACATTGAATGCGTGTAACGCATTGTTGGAAATTGTTGGTGATATTGACTTAAACAAGTTGTTACAAGTTGTTGCTTATATTTAGCGAGAAAGTGCTTTTACCGCGAATGGGATGGGAAACAATTAGATTTTCTTTTCGTACGCATCGGGAACACTTTGTGTTTTAATTTCGCGCCCCAAACCTTCGTCCTGATTAGATTCTCTGACGGAGAGATGCAAGTATAACGACATCGACGGATACTGACAATCTGTCATTTAACTATATCACGAGGTTGAATTAGTACGCTCGCATAATGGATCGATGTGTGAGGTGAAGTAGTAAATTGGAAAGATTGACACATTCGGGACATGGTATTAATCCTTTGGGGCTTTATCAGTTACAACGATAATTGCGTGCAATTAAGTGCGACTGGTTATTTTGCGCTTTTTACGGCGTCGTTCAATCGCGCTAATAATGCGCTCGTTAACGATCCCCGCGTGTAATTTTTCGAGATAATGCGCGAATCGTTATCAATCTAATCACTGGTTGTGAAAAAGAATATTGCTCAAAGCGGCAATTATGCAGTACGTACAACAATGTTCCCAAAGGATTAATTAAAAAAGGATTAAAAATGGAAAAATATGTATAAACATTTATAATCGAACGCATGAGCGCTCAAATGTAGCTTGATAATTTTGAAATTGATTGCGCAAAGTGGAAAGTTATCGAAGAATATTTTTCGACAGAACTTGCGGCACGTGTGTGTGTGTGTGTGTGTGTGTGTGTGTGTGTGTGTTGTGAGAGAATGTAGGTGAGTCGTGACGTGTTAAGAAAATGAAAACATGCAAAATATCGATTTGCTTCCATTGGATCCATATGCGATTTAAAATTCGTCCTACGAAAACCGAATGTGCATTTTGCGCGGTTACATTCGTAGGAAATAAGGGATCTTTGTTCCACAAACCTGTTCCATTAATTTCGTTCGCAACCGTCCATATGATTGTTGGCTTTCTAGCGAGATCGCACTGTTTTATCACAAGTTGTTGAAGAAGCAGAGAAAAATACACATATACGTATGTGTACATACGTATATGTACATGCATGTACATACATACATGTTGGAAACGTACATTGTTGCGCAAAGGGCTTTCAGAGAATTTTATAAGCGCGCTGGTGATCGCAATTACATTATATACGAGTAAAGTCGTAGTAGGCATTAGGCAAAACCGTTGTTGTTGTTTCGCCAGCACGAGCACCAGTCGTTTACGAATGAGTCGAGATTTAAGATAACGTCGCTTCGATCTCTCGCAGTATTACTAGTGTGCGCGATAAAATAATGTAGATCGTTTTTTAATCGTTCCCATGTACGTATAAAGCTATGCTTCGCGACGAATTATTCGATGTGCAAACAATCGTCACATCAACCGATTGTATCGAATCCGCATTTTTTCTGCCATTTTTCATACATTTTTAAAAAGAAACGCTCATTCACGAACAAAGTTGGATTCATAAACGTTTTATAGACACTTTCCTATAGGGGGATAACAAATTCTTAAGATATTTTTTTAGATAACAGATACTTATAAAAATTAATTTTATTATACTATACATTAAAAAAGGAAGACCCAGATTTTAGGACAAAACGTCCTAGGATCGTCCTGAATGTACATAGGATGTCTCAGGGCGCTCTGTATTGTCCTCTATAAAATGTGATTAGAGTCACAAATTATTATTTAATTCTAAGAGCAAACTTTTGAGATCATTAAACTACACCAAATTTTATTAAATTTGAATTAGATAAAGGTGGATTTATAGTTATTTTCGAAATAACTGAAAAAGCAATATTTTACGAAAAAATTATTATAATATGTATATATATATTTTTTTTAAATATATATATGTATATTATGTATGTATATATAGAGTGTCCTATTATTATCGTGAAACACTTTAATCGCGTATATTCTGGAGAATAGAAAATCTGAGTATTAAAGTGTCAAGGTCGTAATAATTTTCGAGTTATAAGCCAAGTTGACTAATGATACCATACAACGTTTGCACGCTTAGACTGTATTGATCTGTCATCTATTACTCATTTTCACGTGATTTTTGCTGCTCAGTTTGATTCTATCTCCAATTTCTCATATAGATATAGTATTACATATACATTTTGAAATGCAAAGGGATAAAATATTTAATATTTATTTTATAAATAATGTGTTAAATATATCGAGACGGTGAATAACTCTGTTTACATAGCTCTGGTTACATAGCAGTTGGCACACGATAGCGCATCGTTTTTGCATGCATATTACGCATATTACGTTACTTCTCGAAATACGAAATTCGTGATCATTTAAAGTAGGAATCGCGATAAGCTAGAGGATGGAATTTAAAATATTCCGTTACAATATTTACAAATAATTATTTCTTTAATAATGCTTAGACTCGAATATGTCGTGAACGTTAAATTCGCTCGAGGAATAATTGAACCATTATTTTTGTATTGAGAACGCGGGTTGTTGGATGATTACATCACTAATACATAACAGTTATACATAAATCCGAATCAGGTAATTCAACAGAAAGTCAAATAGTCGATGTGTCGATTATTTATTAATAATACGTGTGCTTTGCGAATTGCGCGTGCACTGAATTTTGACTGTTTATTAGCCAACGTTATCAGTACATTTATTTATCATTTTAAAATAATAATTAAAATAATAATCTTACAACGCGTGCATAAAATATTTTTTCCTCAAAGTACAAAAGTGTAGCTAAAAACAAGTTTAATACTGCAACAAGTCTTTTCTCGTATTGTTCTTTCGCGATATAATAAAATACGCGTCGTGTACGATTAATCTTAGAACTATTGTCTTGAGTGTTGCATAGTCGTTATTCTGGTGATTAGTCGTGCGTGTGATTGTAATTAATAGTATCTTTGTGAATTAAAGTTGAGTGCTAATGAAGAAGCGTTAACAAAGAAATAAGAGAAAGGGAGAAGGTTTTGGAAGTATCGAGCGGTAGTTAAACATCTGTTAGGTGAGTACATATTTATTTGCGGAATTACTTCTGTTTCTTTGGCTTGTTTATTTTGAGCGATTTATATATCAGAATTAGAAAAAAGACTTTTATTTATAAACATATTTATAAAAATTTAAGAAAACTTTTTTGATAGTTGTATAATTATATTATAAATCTAATTGAAAAAATGATGAAAAATGAAGTAACAATTATTTTTTAAGTTTAAAATTATTTTAGACACTGCTATAATTTTTATATTTCTATTTTGCAGATCAATGTATTGTTATTAAGCTGCCGCGCATCATATCGGTAAGTCTCAAATTATCTTTTATTTTAATCTGGTAATGGATTCGTGAATATTACGGATAGATATAACAGATTTATTGTCCTGAAATGGATCGGCTAGGATAGATTAATACACACAAATATTTAATTGTGGAAATGTACGGTCCATCGATCTATTATGCATTCAAGAATGCACACATACAAAACTCACATGGCTTATTGTTGTTGATGCATTATTGGACAGTTTGCTCATTTACTAGTTCATTTTGGTGTCGTGTTAAATAATAGAATATTTATTATAAAATACAAACCGCTTCAAAACTTTTAGGAAATTTTACTTTTGTATAAATAAAAAATGGTAGAAAATTTTGATTATAATAGAGCTTTCATAGAGTAATGAGAGTTTGATTAAAAAATGATAAATAATACTGCAGTACTTTAGAATGTCGAACATAAAGTATATTAAATTTTGTATCAAATATATTAAAATTTTTAAGTTTTCGAGTTTAATGTTAAACAAACAAAACTCTAAAAAATTAAAGAGAAAAGTAAGTAAAAAACTATATTATAAATACAAATATATGCTGACTAAAAGTTTTTGGAATATGAAACTAATTTAATTTCTTTCTTGTAGTGTTATCTTATGGACGACCAAGATGGAATAAGATTTCTTTGTAATTATACATGTACATATATGTATAGTTATTTTTGTAATTATATATATTTTGTATGTAAAAATGCACGTTGTACGTATATTTTTATACGTGTATATTATTTATTAATAGAAGTTTATTAATAGAAATTGATTTAATCATATAGCAGATTTCAATTAATTTATTTAAAGAGAGAATAAGATATGGAATCGAATAATTATTTCGTCACTCAATAAAACTTTCATAGATTATTTCAGAATTACTCACAATCAGTTACATGCTGATATAAAATGCATCATTACAATTATTTTTAATGTAATGTTAACTAATTTTGCAAATATTTTAGCAATATATAACAAGAAAATATTTATTAATATTTAAGTTACCTATTTCAATAAAAATTAAAAAAATTAGTTTTTTAAATTTAACTTTTATAAGAGTACAGAAATCAATATTTGATATTTAAACGGACAATTTAGTCAATCAACATTGTATTAACACAAACATTTTATTTGGAAAATTATTGGAAATATTGATATATCATACAAAACAAATAAAAACGATACATGTGACAAGTGATTGATTCTCAAATATACATCTACGTAATGTCTTTATTCATATACATTATTATAGACAATTATATAACATTAATACATGCAAGGAACAAAACATAATTATAAATCGTACGTTTCGGCTTTATTTTGAGCCATATTCAGCGAAGCGGTGATAACGGTGAATTAAATACTCTAATAATTTACAATTCTTCAATTGAATTTTATTTGAAATTAGATTATTTTATTACGATCTCTTTTGCCATTGGCCATTCAATCTTCTCTTCCTATCCTTCTTTTTCCATTTTCCTCAACTGCACTTTTTTCGTACACATTTACCTTTGAGTTAACGAACCGCCGAAGGAGCAATTTATTTTGAAACGTGTTTTTGTTTTTAATGCAGTTTTTAGTTTAATTTAATTTAAATTCAGTTTAAGTAAAGTGCTATTTAAATTACAAGCACCAACATTATCTTCACATATCATAGATTGTTATCTAATTAAATCGCCATATATTTATTAGTGCTGAGCAATAAAAATCAGACAAATAACACACGACAGACTCATATGCATATAAATTCGACTTTGAAACAGGATTTTTTACTCTATTCTCTACAAACTGCATTATTAAAATATTATATGATAAATATGAAACACTCTATATATTAAGAACAAAATAGAAAAAGCTAATCGTATAGTATCGATTAAGATCCCCGAATATCTAAAATAAAATTAGCATTACATAATTTCTTTATCTGCAATTAAATACAACTTTGTTTGTGAATCAGAAAAAAGAGCACAGAGAATAATTCATATAATCATTCTATGTATCATTCTATATATATATATATATATATATATATATATATATATATATATATATATATATATATATATATATATACCGTCGAGAAAATTGGCATAACATAAAAACATTATTATTACAAACTTCTCTGCAAACGAAGCAATCAGGTTTTCGTTTTACGAGAAAATAGTATGCCACGGAAAATGGGGTAATTCCGAGTTTAATGTCGCAACGGTGTCTGCCATTGAGATGGCATCCGTGAAACAGCTGCGCCATGTGTCTGGCTTTAGTGTCAAGCCTATCTCCGACGTGAGATATCGGCAGGACGATCGTAAACTCACCCGTATTGTCGCACGCATTCGTTTAATGTTCTTCATAAAAACGCGCTAATTAGTCTCCAATTAAGCTGCAACTGTAACTTAACTGTTGTTATCGGCTGACGCCAATTGGGCGCAAGCGAGGGCGATCGAGGATGCGTTCGTACATATCATCCGCATTTAAATCCACATTTAGACATATACATATATGCGTGCACACGCACACTCACATATATTTTTTAAGGTCACGATATACAAGAGATCGATGTATTCGAGCAGAGAGCTGACGATCAGTCGTAAAGAATTTAAATGCATTTAGCGTGCGTCCGGTTTCACGGAGCGAACAGGCGATTCAAGAGAGGAAATTTATTTTCATTGCGATTTTATTCTCCCCCAAGTTGTTCTCCCCCGTTGGTCTTGTTAATCGTACAAAATGGTCCAAGAGGAATCGAGAATACAAATCTGTGATCGTTATATTTTTGGAAGACCTACAAGGATATTCGCTCAGTGCGACTCGGACCCGTGTACTTTCTATAGGCGACGTACGTAGATGGTTCTACTTTTTTACAGCGTCAATGTTAACGATCACACGTAGGTAGATAGGTAGGTAGGCAGGTAGGTAAGTAGGTAGGTAGGTAGATAAATAGATAGAGACACCCTGAGAGCATCAAAAGTGGTATCGATGCCGAGGGGACGAAGAATCGGCAGCTTATCGATTTGAAGCATCGGTAAAACGGTAGCTAAGTCCTCAACGTGTGCAATCCAGGCTGATAAGCGAGCGACGCGAAAAACGCGGTGAAAAGAATCGCAAGACGATAATGATTGAGAATCATTTTGTGCGGATAAAACTTAATAATCTTTCTATTGTTTCGTTAGATCGGGCAAATATGATATATTGCTAAAAGAAATCGTCAAAATCAGACAGATCTGTCATTTATCAAAGGACAGATTTTTTACTTATACCTTATTCTACAAAAATCTGATAATATGAGAAGATACCATATACCTTTTCGCAAAAATATTGCGAAAAAGAGCATTCTCAGGTCTTCAGAAAGATTATCTATCGCGAAATAGAAAGATTATATAGTATCTCCACGAAGTACAAGGTTACTGCATATCGTAGCTACGTAGATTAAATATAAAAGTAGCGGTTCAGTTACTTCGGCCTGGAATTGCAAATAGCACTTTTACCCACTCGTTCATTATCGTGCGGTGAGGCACCGCGTAGTCGCGTAGCGTCGCGACGGCTCGGCGTTGCATGTGCAATCGTGATTTTCTAGCAATAAGCGAAGATTATCGACGCCCGCGAACCGGCAAATAGCGCGAGAAAACGCCAGGAAGCCGGTTATCGCTCGTAGATGTTAGCGAGCAAGCTTGATCGTTATTACACTGCTACGAATTGAATCATCGCGATATCGCGCGCCTGTACTCTGTCGTACAGATCTTAGAGATCCATTAGAGGCTCACGATATTTATTTTTCTAATATCAGTGACGATCGTCCACTTGATTAGGCGATTCGATTGCGACGAGGGGACCGCGGGGATAGAGGCAAGAGTGACGATTTGGTCTGCGATGGAAAGCGGACGTTTGGGACGTTGATTCGTAAACCTTCGTCATATATCAGCGACAAATCGTACAATAAGTTGTTGTATTGCGAGATTACTGTTGCACCGATAATGTTATTTTAAGGCCACCATGTGATATTTTTGTAAGCTGCAAAAAGAAACGTTTTGGTTCACGCTGAAAGTGGTCGAAGAGTTATTTCACTTTCCGGCGAGCGAGAGCCACCATTTCTTCCCACCGATAGTCTTCCACCTCTATCTTCCTTCCATTGTCATGATAACTATCCACGATAACTAGTGAAAGCTCTGTTAATTTAACTTTAATGAGTTTGCCCTGACTTGGGAAGGTAATTTGATCAGCAGTTTCTGTGCTTCTCATCCATACCGATCTCTCTCGCTACCACCTTTTCTGTTTAATATACGGGACGAATACGGAAGGTCTGTGATTAATTGGCTCAATTTTCATAGTCCCGGGTATTACAAATAACGGCTCGGATTATCGTTAGCGTTATAAACCTTAAGCTCTTTAGATACGCTGTATCTGCTGGCGAGACTAAATTATGTTAATATCGATTGATACATTTGATTGATGGCCTGTTTATACAGGTATTACACGGGGTGTCCCGTGAGGAAATGTTGACGCCTCCGCAGGTGATAGTTCCCGACCTAGACGGAGTCTGTTATGTCAATTAATCGAGACGTCGCGAACGAATCGAAAGCACGCGTGAGAAACAAATTCCAGTTAACTAAACGGTAATCGCCGATGGTAGTGAGTGAGCTGTAAATTTAGTTCTTATTCGCAGCAAACGTGATTTCTATCGCTTGCCCTGCCTCTCTTGTTCGCGGCACCTTAATTAATCCAAAAATATCGTACGCTTGCAAACGTCGAGATAAGTATCGGACTTTAACGCGCGCGATCGTTATCGCATTCCAAGGCATCGTGTGTGCCTCTTCTCACGCGACACCCTGTAAACGGCGTGTAAATTCGTGTCTATTGACAAACCGTATCGGCTCGGCGCGCGAGACACGAGGGGCACGTAACAAGGTGAGAAAACGACAGCGAGGACGATCGATTTGCCTTGTTAATTATCGCATTGCAATAGCAATGCACATATCGGCATGTTCGTGTGTACATGGGAGGGGCACCGCAGGCTACACGCCACGAGCAGTTCGTATATTTGCAATACAGAGTCGCACGACATTAATTATCCGATCTCGGCTACCGAGTAATTTGCCCGCGTGTGCCCCTCTCCCTCTCGTCACGTTTCCTTCTCTCTTTGCCCTTCTACCTGGCTACAATCTGATCCGGCGATAATCATTAAGTGCGATACGATACACGAGGACCTTCGGGAATAATGTACACGCGATACAAAAGAGCTGGCGATTAACTGTGGCCTGCTACGTAAGAACGCTATTTGCATAATCTAAAAAAGAATGCTATTTGGAAAAATACATATATGTACACATTGAGCCAATATATAAAAGCATATTCTTCTTTCTAAATATACTATTATTTATTCATTATGTTTTACTTACCGAGTCATCCTATATTTTCATTGTTGCGTCGATCCCTTTGGGCATTCTCTCTGCGAGAAGTTAATGTAATTTGGAGCTAACGACCTTCAAATCGTATTTGACGGCACGGCTGAATACACGCTTTACTCGGAGCTTCCTCTTCGTGATCAACCATGCGTTCTAGATCGGAATTGCATTAGGCGATTGTGAAGGCCAACTCGAAACGTGGATACTATTTCTGACCTTTCCACTTCGCGACTGCGTTTCGGATTGTTATTAGATCGTAACTCGACACCGATAAAGATAGGGTGATTTAGAAGCTTAAAAATAATTGATTGAGAAATAAATGTATAATCGTATTTAAGATAGACTTTTATTTTACTCACGAGCTTTTAAGATAATAATTCTTTTTTTGGAGGTACAGGCGACGATTCTTGTCATCTTCGCGTATCCTTTTCGTGACAGTATGAAATTTCCTCGGGAAAATGTACTCCTAATTTACTTGATCTTAAGTTCCGTTTCAATTAACTACACAGCAAAGACATAGCAAAGACACGGTAATTAAACGGAGGTGCTCTGTATAAATAATAAAACATTTCCGCTACTTGTTTTCGAGGCTACAAGCTTTCAGCGTTAAGTCGCTAAAGTTTCTCGCTCTTCCTTTTACTCTACTTTTGCTTTACACTCCCGCATCTGCCTCAGCTTCACTTCGATGTTGGCGTCCGTCGAGAGATTTATTTCGCGTATACTCTCCGTCGAGCACTCGACGGAAAAGTTGATGGAGGAAACTATGCAGAAAACACATACAGCTGTCGACGGGAGCGGTAACATCAAAATTTACACTTTACGTCCTGCAAAGTTACTCGACGACGAAAGTTACGCCAACCGGTTCGTCTTGGGCTTGCTCGCGCAGCGCCCAGAGATTGCCATTTCCCTCTCGCAATTTCCTTCGCGAAGTGCGAACGCGAACGACACAATACGTTAATATTAAACGTCATATAACAGGAAATTACAATTTACACGCGAATTATTACTCGTACGTTATTGTACGTACGACGCCGGTTACGCCGAGTACAACAGCGGGTACATTTATTCACGTTCAGACAGCCGTTCGAAACGTTAACGATCAAATGTCAAAATTGATTTCCTGCGGTGTGATTGGCGAATATCATCGAAATCGAAATGTGCGTCTCGTTCGCGCGCGGCAGGAACATTTTTGCGCTTCGAACGCGTGGTTAATTAACTGTGTCGATTAATTAGATAGCAATATCCTCGATATTGGCACGCATGCCGTCGTTACCATCGCCGTCCGCAACCACATATTTTCCATCCCCGTTGATTGTAGCCGAACCTCGGCTCGTTCGGCTCGATTCTCCTCTCATTTGTCCATTCATCGAATAATTGCTGGATGTCATAATTACGGGATATTTGGTAATTAAATGAAGAAGGTGCGGTGTCTTTGATTTATAGTCGAGTTTAAAGTTTCAATGGCAATCTCATTTGGAGTTCGATGACAGTTCGACTGCGTGCAACGTCAAATATTGATAGCTCTTTCATCTGTCTATCTCTCTCTCTCTTGTTACATAATTAAACGATCAATAAATAAAGCGGAATTATTATATATACTACGCGAAGTTGTAATCCCTCGCTATTGCGCGCTCGCGCGCGCTCAAGCCGGTTATCCGACTCTAGGGACGTGTGAATTTATAATTAGCGCGTCAATTGTTGTAAACCGCAAATGTAATCTCGTATTCATCGTGCAACAACAACGCGAACCATACATTTTTGATGGCGCGCCGACAAATTGACCGGTGCTCTTTGAAATTGCGCTATACGAAACTAACGAAGCGTGTGTGCATCGGCGATACATAATTCATCGACGCGCGCGCGGTAGAATCTATCCTTGAAATTTACATATATAGAGCCGTCGAAAGATAAACCCTCGCCGTATATACCGCCGTTTTTAACGTTGCCGTCGCTTCGGCACCGGCACCGGCACTGGCACCGGCATTGCGCGTTGTAATTTTCACGCTTCAGGCCATGCCGTTCGTGCGCGCGTCGTGCCAAGTGCGCGCGTATGGCGCGCGTCGCGATATTTTCGGTATTATGCAAAATAGCAGTCTTTTTTATGATGCAGGTATTATCGCAACATTTTCCTCGGCCTTGTACTCCGTCCACTGCTAGCAAAGCGTACCGCATTAATTCGGCCAGTTTCCGGTGGCGAGCCGGGAAATGACTCTCCCACCTCATCGTCCTGAATAAATTTCGCACAAAAATAATTTGGAGAAACTCATACGTTTCAGATATACTTTATACTAAATGAGCGTGCTCTGTTTATTTTCAGCGATAGTGTAGAGGTAGCGCGGAAACAGTCGAACGTTATTATTTGTTTTTTTATATAAATATCAATACGTATATGTTCTTTCACATAACAAACATTACATAACACAACATTAATGTACAGAGGCATTTTGCAAAAGTATCTGTCGTGCGCTTATTTAATCCTGTAAAAAAGGACACTAACAATTCTCTTCCATTTTATCCGGAATTTTGTATCAATTCGGATCAACACGTACGATAAATCTTCATACGTGCATGTTTGTACAAATTCTGTTGAATAAAATTTGAATATTAGCTCGTACGTATTACGTGCAATTGAAAGTCGCTTTAAAATTTATTGAGAACGTCAAAAACTCCTCTGAATTATCGAATCGAGTAGCGTACGAGTCGCTCGTGCCGCTTTTGCGGGACTTGCTAAATGAAATTCATGGGGTCGAGAGGATACTTTCGCGGACGCTATATATTCGTAAATGAACATCGTATTGTCGTCAAACATGCGTCATACGTATTTGCGACAGTGCAAAAATTAGAGCATCGTGACAGGCGGTAACGATACGTCGAGAGCATGCACGCAAACGTCAATTCAAGGCTATCGCATGCGTGTGGATATACTTATACAACATTTAATGTTTTGACGATATCGCGCCGTATAACATAGAAAATCAGTCTGGCGTTTATTAGAGCGTAACAGGCGAGCCTCGCCATCTTGAATAGCATTAAAACGATTTGCAAATGCATCGCGTTATGACATTTTTCCATTAAAGCCCGTTGCCTGCGAGCGTAATTATTTCTGTCGAATCGAGATTGGGGAAACGGTGGTGGGACACGCGAGCGTGGAGAAACGCTTAGATATGATTCTCGGAAGATTATTTTATTAAGTTCCCGGATTAGTGACTTACAACCGCAGAAATAACTCGACCTTAACACGGCGGGAGGAGAATAGCATTTTATCGACGATTTACACCTATAAAAGGTATCTCGAAAGGTTGAGTAATATCCTCGCGTCGTTGGCGCACGGATAATGCGACACGTTAAAAACGTGTAAGTCTAGCGTTTATGAACATTTGCGTCGGTTTGCAGGATTAATCCTTGACGAATACGAATCGATATACATTCATTCACTCGGTCGTACGTACGCCTTCCGACTTTCATTAAGAGAGTTCCCGCTGACGGGACGAGGTAACGTGATAGCGCCATTTGCTTGTGTCGTCGAGACCGAATGACTGTGCAACGAAACGACCGTATCTATTGGTAATTGCATTAACAGTCAACGGTAATTTCACGTCTATCGTCACGACGGACGGCCGTTCCGACGCGGTTCCGGGTCGATCTGCTGGGCGGTTCCGGGAAGCATCTATCGCGATAGGGAAAAAAGAAATGCACGGACAGGCGCCACGGATAGGCGATGCGATGGGATTTGAGAGAAGAGAAAAGATCGCGTCTCGCGGGAGCGATCAAATTATCGGGGAAACGTACTTCAAAGAACCGACCCTTTGCCCTCATCTTCTTTCTCCCGTCCTTTTCCCCTCTGTCTCACCGCAGTGGAGAGAAGAGCGCGGTTAAATTGTCGCGGTAAAGATCGCGAGCGAAGCGAAGTGGAGTGAAGTGGATAGTCGACGCGGCGCGCAGTGGTCTAAACGAATGAAAGCGGAATTTCCGAGGCAAAATATTTTCGCTTTTCTCTTTCTCTCTCTCTCACGATTACCTGCGTAATTTCACGAATCGATAAATAAAAAAGTCGCGGTGAAAACATTTGCGAGTGGCATTCGCGATATAGCTTTCTTGCGACAGAAATGTCACGTAAACGAGTGGCTAATGTTTCGTGAAACTGTTCTCTAATTATTTAATTGTGTTGAAAATTATTCCTGGAAATGAGAAATGTAACACGGGGGCAACATTTGCGGTTGAAGTTAAAGCTATTATTTTCGTTTTTCCTGTTTATCATAATTTCCCGTATTGTCGCAATGAAAATGTCACGATCTTTCGTTAAAGCACATCGCAATAAAATGGTTTTTATATAGATAGCTGAACTAACATTTTCTTTGATATTTCTGACAGTTTGACGTTCCATATGCGACAGTCATAACAATTTGTACGCAAAAGGACTGGGTATTTTATAAGCGATATGAACTAGTTCAAGTTGGAAATGGTCGAGAATAATTTGCAGTTCAAGATGATATGATCTCTTCATATCGTCCGTCTCGCATGTGACGAGCGGAAGGAAATAATAAAAAGATATATCATATATTGATGTACGAGTGCAGAGGTAGAAGTAGAACTAGAAGGAAGGAGAACAGCGACATATATATATTTATGTGCATTTATGTGTATGTATGTATATATATATATATTAATTATAGGATTAACGTCTAATAAACAGTTTCTTTTGTCAATGTACTGCGTTTGCTCAATTTAATGAAGTAATTATAGCATTTCGAGATTTCGCCTGCAAAATTCCTCTCAGGCATCACTGTGCGGCACGGGCAAAGCGAAGTCAGAACGTGAGGTCGTGTGGCAGACCCGACCGAGCCTCTTTCTACTCACTGGCAGCAGGGTTGCCCGCGGCGCGGTGTGCGGAGGGTACTAGGGGAAAAGAGGGAGGGAGACTGCCGCGACAGGGTCGGCGAGCGGCGGGGGCAGAAGAGGGGTAAACGGAGCGCCCCTTTGCAAGGGAATGGGGTGCTCCGGACGAAGGAAGGGTAGGACGAGGTGTAGTCGCGGGAAGGTTGGCAGAGTGGAAGGATAGTCGAGTAGAATAGTAGGGGTAGGCGAAGGGGGTTGGTGGCGCGGGTGAGAGGGGTTGCCGCGAGTTCGGTGAGCCCGCAGTTCTCAGGGTGGCTCGTCAGTTCGGCGGACGACCGTGCGAGAGCGCCGTCGTGGCCGGCGTGATCGATCCCTGTCGCTCTCTGTCCGCGGCGGCATTCGCGCGCCCGCATCCCCAATAAGCGGAACGTGGCGCGGTGGAAACTCTTCGAGGGAGAGAGAGCAAGCCCGTCGTACGCGCGAAGGGCGTCACAAAATCGCTGTCGTCGTGGCAATGACGTCGCGCCGCCGACGTCTGGTGGTTGTTGCGACGTCGCCAGCCGCCGAGTAGTAAGGCCGCATTATAGGCGCGACGACGCCAGCCGAGCAGTCTGAAACGGCCTTCCGACGGCGCGTGGACGCGGCGACGACGGCGGGGAAACCCCCTATCGACCCTATCTGCGGCGGCTGGCTAACCTTGCGGCCTGTCTCTAGACGTCCTATCTATATACGGCCAAGGTGCGTCCCGTTCCTCGCGCATACCGACCCGAGATTTTCGAGATTATTTGTGCATCCCTAACCGTCGTGCGTGCGACCGAATAACTCATTGCTCGCATCCTCCCCGCCGCCCGCGGACCTTGATCCACGTTGACGCGTCTAACCCGGTCAATCACCCGTTTGGCACGCGCAAACCCGTTGAGCTTGCCTGTCAGCCAGCCAGCAGCCAGCGGTCGGCGGTAGCGGTCGGTGTCGCGGTCGGAGCCGCGCGTCGAGTGCGCGTCGAGTGCCGGTCGAGTTTGATCGAGCCTCAACCGCGTGCGTCCACGGGAGAAGTGACGCCAAGTGTCGGAGTTGCGGCTCGCATCCTCTTCTCGTGCTGTGTCCCGCAGCATCGTGCATGCGTGCATGCATGCGTGCGTGCGCGCGTGTGGCGAATGCGGACCCGCATCTCGACAGGAGTCGACATAAATCAATTTCGCCAACGACTGTAGTGGAGAGAACCGTACATCGCTCTTTCATCAAGTCGCTCATCACACGTTTGGCACGCTGATTGCAATTCGTGGGGTGGTAGAAAATTACATTCCGCGCGGGTCCCGCGAGGATCTCCCGTGGAGACGCGCGTGAAATTATTGGTCAACGCGGCCGGCGCGAGCCGTAATTAATTTCTCCACTTCGGGAATATTACATCGTCCAGCCAGCGATATCAGGAAGGTCGAATCGAGAGAGGAAGAAAGAGAAAGAACGATCGGGCCGAGATTACATCGAGGGAGGGAGAAGTAGTACGTCCCCCCGTGTATGTGCGACGGACGATTTTCTCTTCCTGCACGCGCAAACGAGGGGGATATACGCTCTCGCGTTCGACGACACTATCGTAATCAGTTAATTTCCGGGCGTTAAGCGGTTTCGTCGGCCGGCGAACTGGCGATATTCGGAACGGCGTGCGCGAGATACACCGCGTATGACAATTCGGCGGCGGCGGCAGGTGCGCGGGATAATCGCCGACGGTGCTATCGCGATCAATTCCTTCACGGGCACTGTGGAGGTCTCCTCGCGCCTCTTCGTCGTTCACGGGCAATTACAGAATCGGCTGCGACACGCGAAAGGGCAGAACGCAAGAAGAGGAATCGAGAGCGATTACGGATCGATACGGTACGTCTCAGTTTGAGGGATACCTCTGGACTTTGTCACTGTCGCGTGTTAAATGAGATTGGAATTTTTTTTCGTTATATTAATCTGATAAAGTTAAAAAGATGAGAGAGAAAGAGAGAGGGAAGGAGGGTGTGAGAGAGTGAGAGTGAGTCAGTATTAGATTTTCCGGTACTACTATTACCACACCTTGGAAAGTTGGAAATTCGATCTTGATAGTTTCGAAAAGGGTAAGGGAACCAAAGTTGGAATTAGATTCCTAGACTTATTATTGCTGTACTTGATATGAGCGGAAATGGGTCGACAGTATTTGCGCACGGAATTAGTCAAAGTAGAAATTCGACGCTGTTGTATTTGAAAATATTAAAACTCGAGTTTAATGCATATCCAAAGGGTAAAGGGATTAAAACGGTAATCAGTTTTGCGGTCATTGACACTCGCATGCGTGCGGCCTCGCAAAGCCTCAATATTTGCGTTAATTGCATCATAATTAAACAAATTTCGCATTATTTCGCTGGTATTGTGCATTGACGTTGTACGACATCGCATGATAGCGCGCAATAACGCGAATTCGATTAATTCTCATGCAATTAACATAAATATTGAGGCACGATTGTAAAGGCGGATATATTTGTCGCTTCGTTCTGATGTTTTATTAAATTTCATAGCGACGGGGTGTCCTTCACTATGAAATCGGTGATCGATAGGTAACATATGTTCTACTGAAAAACGGACAATGAAAGATAAATGTTGCGCTTCAAGTGAATACTCGCGCGATTAAAGACGACAGAGGTGCGGCGTATTGTGAGCGAGCCTATTTTTCGCTAAAATTAATTAGTCGTAACAAAGTCGAGACATAGGTACGCGCGCATGCTCTCAATTCTATCTGTTTAATCTATCTAATTACTCCATGACGAAACGTAATGAAATTATGAATGGATTAAGCAGAGCTGCGACAGAGCGTTTCATGTTACCTTAATTAAGTCGCGTGACACGATTGCCGCAAGTTTCCTTCCTTGAAGAAAAAGAAAACTTTCGATTATCAACAGTCATAGTTTTCACAAACCTCCTGGAGAAACTCGAGACTACGGGAGGAAAGACGGAACTTATTCTTCAGTGTTGTATTTTTGTGCAATTCAATGTTACACACGTATTCTTTGATATTTGAGTCATTATTTGAATCCTCCTCGTTACGTTGAATTCATTTCGCGAACAAGAGTTCCGACAAGGATTCTCTTCTAGCTTGAAAGCGCAACGTGTACACGTGTATATATCGGGAGATCGAAGGGCGAACAATTGGCTTTGGCACGATTTGCAGAGGGGGATATCATTCGACAAGTGTATTACCGCTCGTGATAAGTCGCAGAAATCGAGATTGCCCCAAGCTGTTCGATCGGGAGACGGTACATGAATGCCCATTGTCCGCGATATCTATCTTTCAAACGATCACGTTGACGAGGATTATTCAACATTGCTCCCCGACTCTTAAACCTTCCTCGATCATGGACGTATTTTATCTCCATTTGCGATAGGCAAACACACATAAAATCATAATATTGGTACTATTTATTTCCTGATTCATGTATTATACACACAATACACACACACACACACACACATTATATATATATATATTTATTTATTTATTAGTTCATATTAATATATATTGTAGGTACAGCTGGGAAAAAGACGACTCATGAATACGTTATAAATTTTTCAATTTTCAAAATTGTCTCTTTCGAAAATAGAACCCTGCATAAAAAAGTCATTTTTACACGCTTGTCTCACTTTTTCGCGTCCCCTTTTTGCATTCTCAATTCGGAACACTCTGTATTCCTACATAACGTAGGAATGGGCTCTATATATTCGGCTTGATGTAATTTTTTAAATAAACAAACATTACAGAGACGGAGAGATAGTGTATAATTGAAGATAAGAGATCAAAGCGATGTGGAAGAGCGAGAGAATCGTTTCATTCATCGAGAGATTCTTAAGAATTTTCGGAGGTGTCTGTATCCGTATGGAAACAATATTCACGAAGAATGAAAATTTTCCTCTCTATAAATAGAGAAGCTCGAGAGAGGCACCGAGAGGGTTAAAGTGAGCGAGGTAAACTAAACGTTGACGCGCATGACTGGTCGGCTCTGAGTAGAGCGTCGCCGCGCACACACTTGGTCAATTTTTTACTACCCTTGGATTGCCCCCGAATTTGTTTTTGGGATCAATAGGAGGGAGCGGGTCGCGGTTTATATATATATATATATATATATATATATATTTTCTGTAGATTCTTCCGGACCTACTTCCGATCGGAGGGGTTGGGAGAAGGAGAGCGAGCAATTCGACGCGACGGCGGCTGTCGGAGAAAACAAATTCCAAGGCGATAGACGGAACGATCGTGTGAAAAATTGACAAACTGCGCGCGACTGTTCGCCTCGCTCCACCATTTTTCAACCCCGACTCGACAAGTAGCGTTTTATTTTTGACAGTTTCGTTATTCGATATTGATCAAGCAGTGCGGAGCGATAGTGCGGTCGCGGCGGCCGATACGACGAGATTAATTATTAAGAGACAATCGGTTTGGCGACAATTTATATTTCCCATGGGTCAAAGGGCGTGCGATATGCATGCCGCTCGCATGTATAAATGTAGTCCACCAAAAACCGATAGCAGCAATATTTCTTTGTGCAACTGCTGGCATAGCTGTAGGTTTAAAAGTAAAAATTTATGAATTTCGCGCTGCAGCCCAGATTTATTAAACTTAATAAGATGCATTGTTTTTTCGGGGAAACGTTTTCAGATTCGCATTTATGCGGATCTTCTTCATTTTGTTTCACGTATAAAAAAAAAAACGCACGCTTGAAATTTCGACATTTCATAGAGTCGGATTTCGTCGGTAAAAATACTTTGACTTTTTTCAGCGATATTGCAACAATGGAATCGTGTTTCATCAAAACGCCGCAGTGCTTGAAATTTCTATCGAATATTATATAGTACAGAGAGAGAGAGAAACATAAAAAATGAGAGAAAAAGAGAGAACCCCATTGCACGGACCCGCGTAACCAAAACACTCGCGTTCGATATCTCGATGGTGTAATAAACACTGTTGGGCTAAATTGAGAAAATTATATTCCTCTTGCCGCCGTGAGCGCTTTCGCATTATCGAAGCTGAAAAGGCGGCTAAGTGTTTGTGTACCCTGAAGATCCCGGGAGCGCTGACAGTGGCACACGGCACCTCCACCGGGGTATTCCCTCGGTTAAAGTGGCTGTGCGCGCGCTGAAGAGGATACCCCAGGATAGAGTGTCGGAGCGCGAGAGATGGAGGGTTGAACTAAACAAACCTCCCGTCCCCTCGGTAAAAACTTTGAATGCCACGAGGTTTCCGGCGCCCCGAAAAAGAAAAATTACTTGGTCGCAAGAAGTAATCGTCCTCGTCGTAGTCGTATGGCATGAGTTAAAAATAAACATTGACACTCTGGAGAATAGTCACCTCTCTGAAAAGTCTGAATAGCGGGACACAGTGAGATGTAACATGTAGGGACGGAAGAAACTCGCAGAGAATTGTTTTCTCCGGCGCGATTCTTCTAGTAAGCGCGCCGTCGTGTTTACCGTTCCAAACGCGAGGATCCCTCGTGCATCCCTTTGTCACCGGGAAAGCCTAAGGGGCCTTCGATAGGGGCATGTTCCGCGACCGGAAATTGAACACGACCGTTTACGACTGTGTAATAACTGGCTTCGTACCAGACCACTTAAACAGCAATTGTAGGTCATCTCGACGAGGCACTTGGCACGACACAATACCGTGCTCTTTCTCTCTCTGTTTCTCTCTTTCTCCTTTCTCTTCGTGAGTCGAAGCCAGTCGAGATTGTTGACAATGAGATAGGAAAGTAGCTCTCGAACGAAACCATTGAGAACTAAACGCCGACGAATAATGATTTGCCCGTGAAACGGAATCGCCACTGATGGCCACAACGATATGAATGTGATTAAAAATGTATCGACGTTACATTTAACCTTTAAGACCCGGGAGACGTTGTGTAATGTTCCGCTCTCATGCGCTACCTTTTTTATTTTTTCATTCGAAATTCTCGCGATCAACAGATTTAATTTCCTCCGGCTTAACGGGCGTAATTAACTTTTGCAAAAACTCTTACAGCCATAAGGTTCGGGTAATTGCGTTATCATCTCAGTAAATCTCATCTGGAAAGAGACAAAAAGTGAATAGAACATTGAATTAAAGCTCCTATCTTGTTAATGCTATAAAGTGATGTTTGAATGATCGGCCTAAGTAATTTATCTCTAATTTTGTATTAATATTGTATTTCGGAATCCTGACTAGATGCTTGAGCTAAAATTTTAATTTCATCGTGCACCATTGCACAAACCGCATGAACATCTCGAACAGCTTTAATAAGATCGCGTTCTGTACGTCGGACTAGAACACTGACGTATACGTATGGTTCTAAAAGGTAGCAAGTCAACTGGGAATGCATCGATCGTCATTTCAAGTACTGCACGAGGTCGTTCTACGAGCCGTTCTTGACGCATCGGCCAATCGCAACGGCGATCGAAGCGCGTTTCAAATTTTATAGCTCTAATTTCGCGGAAGGTCTGATTGGCTTGAAATGCTTTTCATGTTCGATCTTTCGGTTGAGAGATTTCTTGACTTTGATCTTAAAAGTCTCGAGAAAAAAAAATAAAAGAAAGAGAGAAAGGAATTTGTTAGAATAATTTATTTATTCTTCTTTTATTATTAATTTATGTCTTTTATATCTTTAAATTTATCCTTAAATATATCCTTTTTAATTCATCTTTAATTTATTAAATACTAAATTAGTACAATAACTTATTGTGTGGTACGAGTTGTTAATTTTTGCTGTATAGCTCTCTTATGTAGTCATATTTCGTCAGAATTAAAATTATTGTCCGACAACTTGGAAATCTTGCCAGGTCAAAATAGTCGTCCCGTTAATGTTGCCACGCGACTCGCCCAACTTATCAGGTTCCGCATAGTTTCACAGAAAGTTTCTAACACATATATTTTTACGAGAGATTCTTCGTAACGCATACACTTTTGCGGAAGTTTCGCTCGAATTTAAGGAATGCACAAAACCACGCGGATGTTTATCAAGTGGGAAGTTTGTCTAGGTATAATAAAAGTCGACGGGCGAAAAAAAAAGGAGACCGAAGGTCTCGCGGGAGACTTGTGGGTGTCCTCCTTCCCGAAGTCGGACGGTCATGTTAAAGTAAGAAGGTATCCCTGTAAATTTAATGCCGCATTGTAGTCCGCAGATGTCGACTTTCTACACCTTTTTCTTTTATAACCCTTTCTCATCACCCTTTGCCACATTTCGCTCTTTTTTTTCTCGTGTCGCGTCCAGCCTCCATAAAAAAGTTAGCGGCATGGTCGTGTCATCTATGTAATCTTTTTCAATTATTAACACCAGCGAGATCACTCATTCTCATTTCCGAGCATAATCCACCGTGGGTATCGCGTTGGCAGATCCGTTTCACACATTTCCGAAATACTGCGTGAAATACTGGCTTTCCCTCCTATCTCTGTCTCTCTGATTTCTCCTTCCCTCTCACCCACTCCTCTCTCTCTCACGTGCACATAGTCACATCAACCTCAAATCCATGTTCATTATGGATAGATTCCTAAGCCATTAACATCCCTATAATCTTACCCATTCTGAACAACGCCATCAATCCTCTCCGTCCTAAGCTGCCCCTTTCCATCTCAATTTTCCCGATTATCCCTCACAGTCCAGTAATCCTGTAAAATGATAATACGATAGTGTCGCTGGATTCGATGAAATAAGTATGTCAGCGTTAATTAATTAATTAATTAATTAACTCATGTATGGTGAAAACACAGAAAGTCACATTAGTATGTCACGAGATATATATTTTTCATTTTGTGCGCACAGTACTTTTTCCGAGCGACGAGAGAGAGAGAGAAGGGGGGAGAGGGACGATTTTTGCCTCTGGCTCGGAAATAGATTTATTCGATTCCGTGATCAGAGATGTTTTCTCACGCGTTTTCCAGGGAACGGATACTACGGAGGAAGAAGTTCACCGGCAAACATCCGAGACGACGTCGGGGGAAGTGCGCGACGCCGACGACTTGCGATTGCTAAATTCCCGTTTGTCCCGAGGATATGTTATTTTCGAAGGCACAAGGTTCGCATCGCGCGGATCAAATGTGCCCGCAATGGCGGCGGAAAGTGGGCCAGGTCGGCTGTCGGAGCCGGTAAGTTAACGGCGACAATGTAAAGCAAGTCTCATCCCTTTGCCCGGTTCGATAGCGCCTCGCGGGTGCGGGATTAAACTTTAGATAGAATCTCGAACTTTATTTATCTACTTTGATAACGTGCGAGAGACGAAGGGATGCTATATATACCGAAAATGACACCAAACGAGATAAAGCTTTAATTTCGGATGTGATGTACGATATAGCGCGAACGGCGACACGTACCGTAATAGATACCTAACGAACGAATTTGCTTCGTAAAGAGATTCCATTTTTTTTAATAGTTATTTCAGGAGAATATATTTTTTTGAACAGTTATGCGCATGACCATTTGCTCAGGTAAACACGTCATAAACGTACGGGAAACGCGTCGCGAAAATTAAGGTCAGTGGTTTCAAGATACCCCGCGGGTTCGGGGACAAGATCTCTCGTGCTCGATTCCTTCATTAATTTTCATTATTCTTCGTTAACCTTGCTCTTGTCTCTCATTAATCTCCGTTAATCCCTGGCGGAGTTATCGCCAGCTCCACTCGTCGGGAACAGGCGAGGCAATGAAACTGATAATATTCTTGATTCACTTCGCGTCCTTTTGCAAGCACTCTGTTCTAATCTAGCAAAACAAATAACTAAGTTGATTCAAGCTTGTTTGCAGATGCAACCAGGAGACGTCAGTTGCGGCGCCGATGAGACACGAACGACGTTAAGGTGCGATCGCCTGGAATGAAGCGTTAATAGATAAAGACCCCTATGCGCATTACCGATGAGCGTGCGACATTTATGAGATCTCGCCGGTTGTACCGCGAACTCGGAACTTGAGAATTTATTGGCGATAAAGGTAAACGATACCGTGTCCCCTCCTCCCCATGAAATATCGGCAGCTCTCGTTGCTGTCGTCCTCCTATCGAATCGAATGTCGAGCGCACAAAGGCCCGTGGATTTTCGCGACGAATCGCGATCTGCCCGTTCAATCGGACTCCGTTGAATCTGCGAAAATCATCGTTATTACGAACGCATTGAGAAACGTACACGGACAATCTGCGAAATTTTCAATCGAGCCGATTTCGCGTCGTACGCTCAATAATTGTCACGGATTGTTCACGTGAGTGGAGTCGCGCTCCGATCCCGGTGTCGATCGACGCGGAACGCGACGCGCGTTGTCTCGAGAGCGGAAACGGCTGTCGTAATAAAAATCGATCGCGGATTCTCGCTGTAGAATCACGCCGGCCAGTGTGTCGAGTGCTCACTTTCCGGAGTCGCTTACTTTCTTCCGTCATGCGAACGGAAGTCGATGGACGTGTGGCGACGAGCGTCGCGCGGGGCTTCTCGTCGGGCTTGTACCCGGTGACCCGGGTGAGCATGAGATGAAAACGCGCGTTGTGTCTACATCGCGAGATGTCGTCGGGACTGACTGGATGAAGGAGAGAGGACGGGAAATGTCCGGGGCGATCGACAGCAGGATGAGACGTTGTTCGCTGATGCTGCTGGCCGCGTGTTGCTGCTGGCTGCTGCTGATCGGCGAGTGCGTCGGCCAGAAGCCGATCAACCTTGGCAGCAAGAAGCGTGACGTCTACATCGCCGGCTTCTTCCCGTACGGCAATCACGTGCCGGAGGGTCACATCGGCCGTGGCGTCATGCCCGCGGTAAAGCTCGCAGTGGAGCACATCAACGAGCACCCGACGATACTCAGGGACTATCGGCTGCACATGTGGTGGAATGACACGGAGGTGAGGTTCTCTGTAAGATACGCAAAAATCCCTGAATGCTAGTTAACGAATCCCTAAATGGGAATTTGTCTCTTCTTCAATAAGAATACTTGTTTCCCTCGGGGACGCAATGTCTTTTCTTTTTTCTTTCTTTTTCCAATTATCTTCCTTATACGTTGTTGAAGGCAGATTCTTTTTCATTATTATTTGATTAGGGATCCGCCCGGGTCTTTTACCGAGTCGCCCTTATTGCAAGAGGGTCGTTAAAGATTAATAATTATTACTTCGTTTATAACTTCTTTCATTACTGCTCAAATATTTCTCTCGATCTTGTTTAGATTAAAATTAATAATTGACCGGAATCTCTAATCTCTAAAATCATCTCTAAAATAATAATATTTAATAATAGTAATGTAGAGGATGTACAGGCCACTAGAGACTTCAAATGCCCGGTCGCGTGACTAAAATATCGTAAATTCAATCGAAAATTGATAAATTATTAGCATTTGGATTGATAAATTATTAGCATTTTGAACTTTATATCTTTTTTTATTTCATTTCTCTCATTGAGATATATTTCTCAATCTTGATTAAATTGAAAACGATGGTTGATCAGAATTCCTGAAGGCTTTCCATAAAAATATCAAGATTTTTATCCCTCATTTTTTCTGCTTTCTATTGAAATGCAAGGGATCTAATTTGATATGTAAGGGAAAAAGTAGTATTATGATTCTACTTAATTTTTAATAGCCTGGAAGCTTCCAATTTCAGTAAATGTATTTAATGAAACATCAATTTGTAGAAGATTCAATGCCTTACAATATAGCGAAGAGAGATAAATAAAGTAGCGAGTTTTTAAATTTTATCTTACGAGAAAATCACGAAAAACACTTCAAAAGTAATTTTCTAGTAATATGAACTACATAGAACTGCAATAAATATTTTTTAAAAATAATAGATATATGTGTGAGATGGTGTACAAAAGAATTCAAATCTTAAAACATATTATAATTATAATTGTTGCCACGTGTAATATTATATCTAGTGCTTTGCTTAATAGCTTAATATGCTGTAAAAAATTAAGTTACAATGTCGAAACCACTTAAATTCCTCTTCTTGTACCTAATAATCTTCTTGTACCTATTTTTATACGTTTATAAAAATTATAAATCTGTGAAAGCGATGTCGAATGATTGAATTTCTGTACTTAACAAAAAAGTTGTTTGAAAACATGTAACGTAGCAAAACTATCAGATGATATTTTTACCGTAAGAAATTCCTTGAAAATACACAATATAACAAAACTGGTCCAACTAATGTTGCTCCAAAGGACGAAAACATTTTATTGGTATACATAAAATTCAAATAACTCGCTATATAGACGGTCGGACTCAAAACAAAATGACCCATCGGTGGATATGCGGACTTTCATGAGAAGAAAAACATGTCTCAGCATTAGATATACACAGCACAGAACAGAGAAACCGATAAAGAATGCTGGAAGCAGATTCAGAGTTTACGCAATGTCATCGTATAGACTTATCGTTTACAATCGTATCCGTTAATATAAAAAAGGTATCTGTTTCCACCGTTCTTTCAATATCTCAGTTAAACAATCATATATGAACGTACATGCATCTTTTTTTATACAACTTATCGATCTGTTCAATTCAATTAACAATTCATGATTCGGAGGTTTTAGTAATAATAACATGAATCTGTTTAAGTTTTACCTAAAAATATTTTTATGTATGCCCGTAGAAACTAGATAATGGAAATAGAATTGGACCTCGACGTACGAAAATGCAATCTGAAATTTAGGTCAAGGAACGAATCAATTTTTATAGCTGGGAAACTTTTACAAAATGAAAGAGATGGAAAATGTATATTATACATATTTATCGCAAAATATCAGATAAGGAATCTAATACTCGTAGACTGAAATTCGTGATTCTATCTCACTCTTCCTTTTAAATCTATTATCGGATTTTTTAAAGCAGTCTCGTCGCGTCTGTTTTGCACAGATTGACGTGCGCGGAAGAGTAGCTCACTGTTAGTGTTATTACATCCTGAAAAGTTATTTTGCTATGTTATTATTATCACGCGGCAGCGTCTCGACGTCAAGTGTATAAAAATAGCGTCAGGCCATATGCGACCATGCTCACGCTATTATCTATCCTCGAGCGCTACCTCAACTTCTCTTTTCTGGAAATTTCGCACTTCCGCCATTTTGCTATTAAAATTTTTCACAGAATAATACTGCACAATGGGAAATCTAATGAAATTCTTCACAATTATATTTTTAATAGGTTAGTGGGTCAACGAATGTTATTACTATTTTTTTTTAAGTATGCTGGAAATGGCCTCCATCGGCTGCGAACGTGACACTCGTTATTCTTTTTCATCTATTCTAATTACGAGATTAAGTCCGTATATTTATTGTTTCGAAACAATATTAACTGAAAACGGCTTATAAATTGTTAAAAACTAATATTTTTGCAGCAATAATTAATTGAATAATTCTTAATCCCTTTCGTTTGTTCATTTATTCAAAACAGCGTTAAAAAACAATTTTATCTGAAATTTTAACCAAATTCGCATTATCTCTTCGCAGCGCTACAGCTGCGTATAACGATATTGAAAAAATGGTAACATTTTTAAACATTAATCGATTAATACATTTTTTTAATTATTAAATATTTATTTTTGTTTGAAACAGTGGTGAAAAATACGAAATGCGGATAACTCACTAGCTAGTTATTAATAAAACTTTGATTGATATTGATTTTTTCGTATGCGTCATCCTGTAACATCATACATTTTAAAACACGTTCCGATTCGCTCGACGCATCGAGACTGAAAGTCGTTATTACGAATCACACCGTGTTACAGCCGCGCGAAAATGATCTCTACTCGGGATAATGGTAATGGGGACAGACGTGGAATATGCTTTTTCCATTCTGTGAATCGAGAATTAAACTCACCCCGAAATCACGGCGCTAGGCAAAAATCGTCGCGCAAACGTGACGCATTTGGATCTGTCGAGAATATTTGACGAGTGAACGCATTGTCCCGCGGGAGAAACAGAGATAGGGAATCGGAAACCGGAGCGGGGATGGTTGGGCTTTGCCTTTGCCAGCCATCGCCGATGTTGCGCATCGGTCGATACATCCAGCCAGCAACCGCCACTTGTATCTCAATTTCCGCTGAATTAGGAGCTATCGACGCGGGACGATTTATCGCGTTGTTTACCACCGCGATCGCGACGACAGTGATCGTCGCGAATTTCGTGGAATCCCTCTTCCTCGATCCCGCGGTTCGATTCCACCGCAATATCAACGATCGTCCACGCGCTCGTCCTACAAACGCAACCCCCGTCTCGTCGCGAGCGTGTACTTTTTTCGTGGCTCTCAGACATCGAGATAGTCCGGTTTCCGTTTCGACCCGTGCATATACCCAGCCTCTCTCGAGTCGCTCCGAACTAGAAAGGTAGACAGGGGGAAATTGCGGAGAAAACTTGCTGGGAGTAGGTACGCACAGCCGAGTCAAGGATACCCGACCGCGACTGCAACTTCGAGGGAGAAAACTTTACGTTTACCTTTCTCTGCGTCTGGAACTATACACGAACTCGCGCGCGAGTCTCGCGGAATTAGGTCCCTCCATGGCTGACGTCTGCATCCGAAGGGGGTGGCGCGGATCTGCACGGTCGCGCACGCTTTAAATTATGGATGGAAATTTATGCGAGCGCGCTATGGGTCGCGACGATGCCTATGAAAAACATTGCGCGAGCGAGTCGTTGAGCGAAACTGCGGGATGGTGTAAATCACAGGTTTCTCATTTCGAGAAACGGTAGGATTTGCGGCAAGCATTCGACATAAGATATTTTCGGCACTTACCCTATTTCTTACCCTCATTTACAGTATCCGACCGCGAGGGAAGCGTGGAATTTTATCTCGGGTCAAAGTGATGAGAGAGAGATAAGAGAGTGCTTACTACATCTGTAACAAAGGTACAATATTATTGTTGTACGATATCAGCTGTTATTTTGCTCACTTATCAGTTTTTCTTGCGAAATATCTGTACTATCAGAGCAGATGTAGAGACCTGTTGGAAATTTTTATACTCGTGCTTTACATCAGAAACGTCCGCTGACCGGAAAGAAAGAATGCAATGAAATTATCTCGTTAAGTACTCGACGTACTTTCGATGTGTGAGAGACACGCTTTATATTTTGTGTGTGTGTGTTTATCGTTAGTTTGTACATCGTTAGCCACATAATATAGTATTATCCTCTTTTCCTCGCAATGGAAGGTAAACAGCCGTGAAACAGCGTTTTTTTCTTCAACATAATTTCTCGTTCGCTGAACCCGGCGAATCGTGTCGCGATTTACGGCGCACTCACGCTCGGAAAATCGCTGAGACTTCCAGACATATCGAATTATGAGAGTCTCCAAGTTAGCCCAGGAGGAAGCTGAGCTGACGACAAAAAGTAGAGCAGCTTGTACGAAGACGGGAAAGATTAATCGCTTCCGATTACTTGCCGAAAGGATATTGTGAGCTGTGTATAATCACGGTGTATAACCACGTGGTATTTTGAAGTACGCCACAGTAGTACGGCACAATACACGTGTAGACACGTCTGGCTATTTTCGTATATTTTTCACTGCGAATTGCTTTTATTGCATCATCAATCGATGCGCATCGGATTTGATTAATTCAGCCGTGTAATCGGGCGATGCAGCTTAAAATTAATTTTTTTCATTTTCTCTCGCGAAGGAAATTGCTGCTTTTCGACGCAATAAATTTTCCTCATGGATGTTCCATGACACGCAATCGCATAATTAAGGCATCTGCCGCCTCGTTGAATCGATATCGTGATTTAACCCGAGACATCTAAGCGAGAGGCTTTTCTTTCGTAATGGTGGATTATTCTTTACCATTTATTGTGACAATGCGGCAACCCTTGTTGTTCGAAGTCGTTGAAACGATGCCTCTCCTCGTTTTCATAGCTCATTTGAAGCAGACTCGGGGATTCACTCTTCTAATAGCTTCTTTTCAGATCTCTAGTATGATGATCGTTAAACGGTGACTAATGAACTTAGAGTTCTTCCTCGAGTTGCCCGATTCTCTCGTAACATAATTTCCAAGAGCGGATTTTTATCTCTGCTTCGTGATAACCAATGTATCGGAAATCGATGCAGAATAGAACGAGAGGAGGTGCAATAAACGCGAGACGGAATCTCGTAGGTAGCGATAAATGTAATTTTTAAAAAAATTTCGAAGAACAGTCGCGCTTACCTTTATGAATTTTAAAAAAAGATTTAATGCGAGGTAGTAGCTTGCAACGGAATTATGAGGGCGGAAAATGTAACTGGAGGGAGGGGGGGAAAGCTAACGGAACATCAAGGAGCGATTTAGAAAGTGTGACTTGCTCGTTCAAGTCGCACAGTTTCTAGTTTGAAAATTATCTCGATTGATTTTGTAAAAATCTCAGACTGCTTATAATAGATTCAGCGGTTCGTACGCGGGAAAGAACTCGTTCCGTTTCTGCCCAGCCAGAATTCCTATTTTCATCTGTACAATTATATCCTTTTACATCTTGTCTTCAGAACGAGGTCATCTACGGTGAGCGCAAAGGGAATATAGCGATACGTTGGAATCAATTTCCACGTGAAAAAGAACACTCGAAACGGTGCTGATATCAAAGGAGCATGTAGACACCGTGACTCAAACGGAATATGCGATGTCAGTTCCAATGATCGTCCGTCGCCGGGATAACTCATAGCTCAAGGATCATTCCTGTTTGCTTTAACTGTTATTTCAACTACAACGCACAAAGCGCTTATATCCGCGATCGCATTAAATTTATTCGTACAAAAATTCAACTTTCGAGAACAAAGTTTTTCCTTCGATGGAATATCTAAAATACTTTCCCTATTTTTATTATAAAAAACCTATTACGAATAGTTAGGGCTCTCTGTGCTTCCTCTCCGAGGTAAATAAAATCGAAGAGTGTTACGCGTTCTAAATTTTCTCTAGATTTATTAATATCACAATTTTAATGCCGCGCAAGCTCCGAGTTGATCTTTCGCTAATTAGAATGACGTCGACATTACAACAATATTCATCCCTTCCAACTCTTTTGGCATCTATTCCCCGCTTTTCTCTATTTCCTGGCTGTACACCAACAAACACTTGTTGATTCTGTAAATATCAAAGAGGATTTTCGATATAAGAAATGATCACTTTTCATCTTGATGCAAACATGAACTGTGAAAACGTGAACGAAACATAAACGAAAAAAAAGCGTTCCGTATTTGCGCCTGATATTTTTGCTAGGTTTAAACTGTTTCTCGTTTGGTATTTCGGATGTTTTCCACATTTCTACGGTTCCTGGACTCTTAAATTCACCTTGAATTTTCAACCTTTCATAACGTACAAGTATTAACGGAAACGGACATGGATAACAAATCGCGTGTAATTGCAGTGTAGCGCCGCCGTCGGGATGAAGGCGTTCTTCGACATGATGCACAATGGGCCGCACAAGGTGATACTCTTTGGTGGTGCTTGTACACAAGTCACGGATCCGATAGCGAAAGCCTCGAAACACTGGCGCCTTACACAGGTAATACGACGGCAAAACGTCGACGTAAATATTCATGGTTTGCGGGAGACTGTCCTCCTTCTCGCTCTTCTGCTTATTTGCATACTCATATACACACACACACACACACAAAACATGTGTGCACGCACAGAGAGAGGGGAAAGAACAGAAACAAGTTCGTAAGAGAGGTCTTTATCAATACTTTTTCTTGTTACAGCTCAGTTACGCGGACACTCATCCTATGTTTACAACAAATAGCTTCCCGAATTTCTTTAGGGTCGTGCCATCGGAAAATGCTCTCAACGCACCGCGAGTGGCGTTGCTCCTGCACTTCAACTGGACCAGGGTCGGCACGATTTACCAGAACGAGCCCAGATACGCACTGGTAAAGCTAATCTTGATGTAGCGATCCAGAGAGAGTACTTGTTCAGTAATACAGAAGAAAAAGAAAAAAAAGCAATTCATAAAATTTTCAAAAACAATCTTCTCTACCAATGGTTACTCCGAAGTCGGAAATGTAGTTAAAATTTATAATTTTGATTCCGTCCTTACGGCGAATATATACTTCTTTCTATGACATAAAAACTCGGTACTATAAAAAGAAAAGTTTTTTTTTAATTATAAAAATGGAACAGGGAAACTTTTAAAAGTCTCAAGACTCTCTTATATGTTTTCCACGCGTTAGATACTATTAAGAAAGTGATTCAAACAGCGGTTCCCGACAGTTGAAAGCAATTCGGGGAAATGAAAGGGTTAATTAATCCCGTCGCGAGAGCGCGTCGTTTTCCACGGGCGTGGGTGATGTATATGCAGCAACTGTTCCATTTACATTATAAATGGAGATTTGCCGTCGCTAGCGGCCTGCTTGAACAAGCTAAATGCGCGAATGCGCTCACGTTATGGCACGTGATAAGCATTCGGATTGAAAGCTACAATTCCTTCTCCCCCTCTCAAGTCGCGTCTTCCCTGTGAATCGCGTTTCCAGGTGCATAATCGGTTGGTGGCCGATCTAGACGAGAGCAAAATGGAGCTTGTGGAGACGCTGAGCTTTGCCACAGAGGTGACAACGGCACTCGAGAAGCTCAAGGAAAAGGACGTGAGAATTCTCCTGGGAAATTTCAACGAGGTGTGGGCCAGACGGATATTCTGCGAGGCTTACAGGTTCGGCTTATACGGCAGAAAGTATCAGTGGATCATCATTGGGACTTATACTAGAGACTGGTGGATGCAGCCGGATAATGATGCTGGATGTGCCCCTTCTGAACTGGTCGAGGCTCTTCACGGGGTCATTCTGACAGATCTGCTTCCGCTGACAACTGAGGAGCAGCACACTACGTACGGAATCGTGAGTGTACCGCAATGAGACTGTACTGTTGGTTTTCGATTAAATCCGCGCGGACAGCTCCGGGAAGTCGAATCCCGTTCTTGGAAATTACTTGGTCTCTAAATTAGAATTGGTTGAAAGGTAGTTTCGCTGTTTTTTCAATTTAATCATATCCGAGGTCTTCTTTCCTCGGCAGGAACACGACAGAATGTTATTTCTTCTGTTCCACGTGAGTAGTCGAATACGATTTTGAAAGGATTACGGAAGAATTGCGATTCAGATTGGCTGAAGAATCCGTAAATGGAGTATGTAGCGCTACAAATATCGTGCATATCTGCTCGAATGCATTTCTGATCGAATATCGGTTCCCCAAAAATTGCGTTTAATCGTGCCTCCGAGCGATCGAGAGCGGTTCAAACGGAAACGACGTATACATGTGTATATATGTATACATACGACGACTCTTTGAGATTCGTCATACGCGAGAGCACATGCCTGTTGCGTCTCCATGCATTCGGTTTGATGCGTTTCACCCCCAGACCCCGGACCAGTATCAGCAGGAGTACGACTCGAGACGGGGCAACGAGTATTCCAGGTTTCATGGATACACGTACGATGGCATCTGGACGGTCGCGTTGGCTGTAAAACACGTCGCGCGCAGGATACGACACTTCCATCGTAACCAGACTATATCCGACTTTCGGTACAGAGACGTATTGTGGGAGAAGCTCTTCCTCGATGCCCTCAGGAATACAAGCTTCGACGGTGTCACGGTAAGGTTTGGCCCGCCTCGCAATTTCGCGTTGCAACAACGCCCCTTTTCCCTCGTGCGCCGAACACAAACCGGATAATATCATTCGACATAAAACCCTTAGTGCTAAAAACGAACGCCGTTATAGAATGCGCCACATGGCAAGCATAAAGAGCTGTAGCAGTAATTTCCCGAGGAGATTATCTTGAATGAGCAAGTTTGTGATGTCATTTTCCGCTCCTATTTTTTATTGGTGATAAACGGTTTCAGACGACCTTTAAAAAGGTATGTAACTTTTTTAACTTTTTTTTATTTATTGTAACTCTAATCCGTGTATTTACTTAATATTTTATAATTGATAAACAGATAATTGTTGAGAAGAAATTTTATATCGAGTAATTCTCTTCCAGAAAATTACGATCTTACAGTATTTTGCGCTGAGGCCATTGGTTGCTAAAGAGTTTCTGAAAGGTATCTAAAAAGTTAGGTAACTATAAGAGAGTAGGACTTTTTAATGTTCCATGAAGTAATTTTTCTATCTTTCTTGATATAAAATTTTTTAGTTAAAAAAACACATTCTGAAAATATGCTACAAATATATATGTTATATAATTTAATTTTTCTATTTTAAAGAGCTTGTTTTTCTTTTTTCAAAATATTGTACAATATATCACTTGTTACATTTAATTTACGATAAAAAGTTTTGGATGGGAGTAATAAAATTTTTATTTTTTATAGCGATTCTATCTTTCCATTATTTTTTATTTTATTTTTGATTAGAATAAAGCGTTCATGATATTTTTTAAAAACCGTCCTACTAAATTCTCAAGACGTTTTACGTCAGTTATAACATATATTTTACTTTATGGAAGAAAAAGAATCTCGTTGGGATTATCACCTTTCACTTTAGCTTTTTTTAACGATTTCCGTAGCTCAAAGCAAAATATTTCTCTTTCCGTGCTCGCACAATTGATTGGCGTCACTTAGCTCCAATTCGCCAAGTTGTTATTTGTGTCGAAGGCATTGAGATATCTGTTGTTGCCATGGGACTACCCTCCGGGTATTGTGAAGTCCGGAGAAACTTGCTTAAAAAGACGAAGGAGAATAAAGAGAAGCAGAAGACGTTTATAAGGAAAAGCGAAGATTGGAGAGCGGATCTTTATGTTCTCTCATTAGAAGAGCGACACCCTTACTTTCGATCGTCGAGCGCATGGACTCGACGACGACGAACTGCTCGACACTTTATGCTTGTCGTGGACAGAGAGACGCGGAGAAGCACGGAGGGGTCGCGTTCTTCAGTAATCAACATTCGTCCTGGGCGCGCATGTTACACTTGATCGTCTTTTTGCTCGATCTCGAATGTCTTGAAGCGCAGGCATGACTTTTCTACGCGCGCTTAACCACGTGAGCGTTACCGGCAAACTTAATGAGTTGCTTTTTTCTTTACCTTTTTCATCTTTTTTTCTTTATTCTCTTTTCTCTCATTCGTATACACATATACCCGTGACGCAGTGCTTTGCAACGCTACAGTTGAGCGCGTTTTAGCAAAAAGGGATGCGCACGTGTATGTACGATAGCAATAACAGAGCGGCAGAATGGGACCGATCGGCGGTGAACCGAATTGAAATTAAAACGAAATCAAAAACACGACAAACCACCGGGCGAGTTAGCGAGGCAAATTGGCGTGAGTTGATAGCGAGTTGAATCGGTGAACGGGCTTTTATTTTAAAATCTGATTCACCCACGATTCCGATCGTCTGTGGTAACCGTCCTGTATAATAACGCGACATGGATGTGAGAAATATAAAATTTTGCAGGGACCGGTCCGCTTCTACGACAACGAGAGGAAAGCGTACATTCTTCTAAAACAATTTCTGAGTAAGTTACTTCTTGATATTGACGTAGAAGAGAGAGAGAGGGAGAAAGAAAGAGAGAGAAGAGAGAGTTTTGTATTTAGAATTAAACAGATAGATTAAAGTACCTATTTCGAAATAAATTTCAGAATACTGGTTTGTAGCAATTAATAAAGGAATTTAAATGAAAAATATGTCACGTGGAAAGTGCGAATCGCAATTTTGCAAGAGAATTTTTAAATTGTTGCTATGTGAATAAAGTAATTTTTGCGACAGTTTTAGTTAAATTTTTTTGCTCGATTTTGATAACCATTTCACGTAGTGGTGTAATTTACAGATCAATGCGTATGTTTTTTTGCACCAATTCGATTTAATAATAATAATAATATAGATAAAAATTGTTATCGGATGTTAACAATTGATCGAAATAAGTGCTTAACGCAAAATAGGAATATATTGGTGAATATTTTATCGGCGCATTCTTGCTTGAATGTGAACTCATCCTTTTAGACGGTCACGAGGTAAACGTAGGCGAATACGATAGCATAACTGGCATTCTGAATCTGACTAGAAGAGAGAAGCCGTTGTGGAACGGCAAATCGCCGCCGAAAGACAGGACGGTTCGCATCATCGAACATTCTACCGTGGACATCACCCTGTATGCGGTGCTAGCCTCGGCCGCTAGTGTCGGTATCGTCTTGGCATCCATTTTTCTCGCCATCAATATCAGATACAGAAATCAAAGGTGACGGCTCCGCCGTAATATATAACAATTATAGAACACGCGCGTAACACAGTTCCTCCATTTGGCTCCCAGATCATTTTCCCAGCCCCGAGGAGCCAACGTGCGAGGTTCACACGCGAAACTCAATATTGCAGATACATCAAAATGTCATCGCCTCACCTGAACAACCTCATCATCATCGGTTGTATGCTGACCTACAGTAGCGTTATCTTCCTCGGACTAGACTCACAATTATCGAGTGTAGCGGCGTTCCCGTATATCTGTACGGCCCGAGCGTGGCTGTTGATGGCTGGTTTCTCGTTGGCCTTCGGCTCCATGTTCTCGAAAACGTGGCGTGTACATTCCATATTCACTGATGTGAAGCTCAATAAGAAGGTAACTCGTTAACGATCGTAACGAGTATGCGGCGCGCGTTTTCGTGTTCAACATTAACGAGCCCGTATCGTGATTCAGGTGATAAAAGACTACCAATTATTCATGGTCGTCGGAATATTGTTGGCTGTCGATCTCACGATCATGACTACGTGGCAAGTAGCTGATCCGTTTTATCGAGAGATAAAGCAAATGGAGCCCTATGTGAGTAATAAAATATGCACGAAGATTTATGTACGTTAAAATATATAATATATAGCTTATAATTTCGTCTATTTTCTATAATATTTCGCGAAGTGATCTCGATTGCATTGATGCCCGCGTTAATACGCGAATTGCCTCTCGATTGCAGCATCACCCTTCCAGCGAGGATATAATAATCATCCCGGAAAACGAGTATTGTCAGAGCAATCAAATGAATATTTATTTGTTTTGCATATATGCATACAAAGGCCTTTTAATGGTAAGTTAAATCGAATCGCTAAGCGCCTTAGAGGATAAAATGGCACACGATAAGCTCACTCGACCCCGCTTTCAGATATTCGGTGCCTTTCTGGCATGGGAAACGCGGCACGTTAGTATACCTGCATTAAATGACAGTAAATACGTGGGGATGAGCGTGTACAACGTTGTTATAATGTGCGTCACCGGTGCTGCTATAAGCTTCGTACTGACTGACAAACAAGACGCCATGTTCATAATGTTGGCAGTGTTCATTATATTTTGTAGTACAGCCACTCTTTGTCTGGTTTTTATTCCTAAGGTACGTTTAAGGTTACAAACGACGTCGTTTGCATTTTAAACTGACTGACCTTCGATCGTAGACGCTCCAAGAGATTACTTAATTGAATGCTTTCCGCTTAGCATTTTCCGAACTGGAACTTTGTCAAACGGATTTAATTTTAAATCGCCAAAGTCTGAGGAAAGTTCTCGTTCATTTAAGCATGATATTGATTCGTTTGATACTATCCATTTGTCACGCGTTCACTCTTCAGCATTCTTTTTATTGCAGCGCAGAATCCTTCTGTAGAGTTTTCTTTCGAAATGTAATCGAAATTCTTAGTCGATATATCACTTATAATATTTATTTAAAGAGACTTTTCAATCACATCTATGAAGTCAATCTTCTTTTTGGAATTTATATTTATATTGTTAGAAAAAAAAATATTTATCAAAATATATTTGGCGTCTATATTTTGTATATTTATCTATCTAATTTTCTTTTTTATTATAAGTTTATATTAATACGTGTTGTTTCAGTTAATATTCTAAACACATTTAATTTACTTTATGCGCATGTTTTTAAAGGACCTGTCCTAGAACGATAATAAAAGCCCATTCTATTCTCAGAGTGAGATCGACGAAGCCAAGTAAGTCTTTTGGGATTTTCAGGTAATAGAGTTACGCAGAAATCCACAAGGAGCGATAAATAAGCGGACCAGGGCGACTCTGAGGCCGATGTTGAAAATACGAAGGGACTCGACGGTCAGCGAGCTCGACGAGCGCTTGAAGGAGGCGAAGCTGACGAATAAAAAATTCCGGAAGCAATTGTTGCAAAAGGATTCCGAGCTTCAGGTAAGTTTTTCGTTCATCAAACTTTCAATCAGCATTACAACAAGAATTACTTCGCTGGTATTACGAACTTGCCACACGGACGGCTACGTTACTGTCGTAAAACCACCTTTATTCCTTCAGGTTCTGCGACAAATTGGTTTTTAATGTTCAGCAGTAAAATTAAGTTTTATCGAAAGGATTAAATCTTACAATTAGATAGAAATAAAGAAAAAAATGTATCATATATTTTGTATAATAATTATTTGTGTTTTAAATATTTTATGTTTATCTCTGTCTAACAAGCAATTTCACTAAAACGTTTTCTTCACGAAATACATGCTGTTTAATAAAACACCTATCCGTGCATTGGACTAATTTGAGGGAGGTTGATAGCGGTTCGATTAACGGAAAAGCGAACGATGCACCATCCATCCTTAATTCGTTTATATATAAATAATCACGACGTCATTACTTTGCGCAGTTTGCCCTCTGAGAATAACAGTCTAAAATTATTTCGTTGGGTTTCCAGTACGCTCGCACGTTTAAGTAATATTGTGTTTAATCTAGAAATGTTGCATTTATATCGTACGTGGCGGCGGAGGAAGTTATTTCATTATCTTGCATATTACTTCAGGGATTTTTAAGGCAAATGGGCGAGGAGGTTGAGAGCGAAATACAAGAGACAGTCGACACGTTGCCGGTCCCGAAGCCGGAAGAGACCGTTAAGAGGGAAGGTAAATATTCCATTTAATTTTTTATTAAAAGAGATTTTGTGATATTTGTCGAACAAAATTAAAAGCTACACAGTTTCAAAGTAGTGTAATTATTAATTTAAATGTATATTCAATTTACATTTTTTTCTCACGCGGAAAACAATTTTTCGAAAATCTCTCTTTTCAAATATTTCGAACTGCAAATTTTATAATAGATAAAACAAGAGACGAATCACAATCTCTGCGTCAGTTTAATGTATTCAGAACGATGGATAACATATTAAATCACTATATTGATAATTTCGGTTTATTTATTTGACAGGACCGTCGATAACCACAGAGACGACCGATGTTTCAATGTCCATGTGCAGCTTGAACTCATCAACCGTTTCGCAGCCAGAGGGTGATTACGTCAACGTGGATCAAGTAGCAAAGTACGTGATCATGTTTGATATTAAACTCCACCTTTGGATCAAAATTCCCTTTAACGGAATGTAGTTAAATTGATCAATGCGTATAGACGAATTATTACAAAAACAATTAATTGATACGATTGACGATTGAGAATTCAATGATAATTCCACGAAACGCTTATAGAAATGGAAAATAGAAATTTAATAACAATACAATTCAAAAGAAACGTTATCTCAATCAATTTCATGCCGTTAATTTTATCTTTTTTTCATACAAAAAGTTAAAGATTAAACGTTTGATTATTTTGATAATCCATCTATCCCGTTGACCACGATCCAAAAGTCTCCGGTGCACCCGGTTCGCCGTCCATCCTCAGGGTAGTCGCGTGGTACTTGTTTTAGGAAAAGGGCGTCCCTCTCGAAGGCCACGTCAATCATCATCGACAACGAAAGAGTGGCTGTAACGAGTCGAGAAGAGGTGATCGAGGAGAGCTCCTCTCCGGGCCCTGTGGCGGCGTTGGATACAATGCCGCCGTCGTTATCGTTAGCAACGACGACAACGGCGACAACGGCGATAACAACGACGATCGCGCATATGAAACATACGTGTGGTGCGGATGCGTCGCGACGCAAGAGCGTTCCCGAGGAGGCGGCAAAGGATGGCGAGCCGTTGCTGAAGCGTCACAGGAGTCCGGAGCCGCTCCCGAATGAGGCCGTGACCACGCGCTACGGTTTTGTGCCGCCAGTCGTCGAGGAAAGCGACTCCGTGATCCTGGAGCAGACCGAGATCGCGAAACACGTGTGTCGCGTGAGGAGAAGGAGCAAGGACGAGCGCAGGGCGAAGTTGTCGACGCCGCCGCCGACCAAGAACGTCTCCTTCGGCGAGCTCCACGAGCAGAGTTACATCGAGCATGTGATGCCATTTTCATTGCAATACGTGCCGAATCATCGGCATGCCGGTAAGAATTGATGTTCCTGAGGTTCTTTCTTGCGGTTTGCAATAGCATGATATATGAATATAAGTACAATTTTTGTTAAATATGAATATTTTTACAATATATTTGGTCGTAAAATGCCTTTCTTAAAAGTATTTTTTAAAATGCCGTAAGGATAAATATACAAGTGTTAAAAAGAGAATTTTACAAAGGAGACGATATATTTATCAAATAAGAAAAGAATAAGAAAACAAGTTTGATATAAATATCAATTGAAAAATTCTCAATTATCGGAGTTGGAAGTGACTTTCGGTTTTGATAAAACAAGTGATTTCCTTCCTTTTATTTATGTGATGTAAAAGATAGAAAAAATTAATTTAAAGGTTGATTTTTCCATTTACGTTTACTGAATCCTTTTTATTTATCAAGCTACTATTTATTCTACAAGTCCTGCAAACAATATGCCAGGCTAACTATTGTATGAAACAGCACGTCTCTCAAATTTCGCAGTCAGCCCGCATCTGAGATTTGATTTGCTTGCCTAGATCTCTCTTAGAAATCTTTAAACATTATGCTGGAGCGCGAGACGATATTTTGTTGATAGGCAAGTACGACGAGTCGATGTCGACGATTATCCAGCGTTCCATGTCGGAGCGTACGCGGGAGAAGTGCCTGCGGCTGCACATCGGTGGCGGCCACCCCATAGTCGAGTGCTCGCATCGCGTCGCACGCCGCATGTGCCGTCACGCGGGCTCGAGGCTGCGCCATCAGGCACGGTTGGAGTACGTGCAAAGCACCCCCAATGTGGCGACCATGCACAACGGCAAGCACGTCGCGGCGAGTGCACGGGATGGAAGCAGCGACGTGAACGGTACCATTCCTCAACTCCGTTGATTATGCGTCCGTACAGCAACGGAAATCTGCGGAATACTAAACGGAGTCGGGCTGGAAGAAAGAAAATTCGCAAATAACAATTAGGAACCCTAGCGATTCAGCAAATCTGTAGCTGGATAAGATTTTCGTAATAACTAAATCTTGGGGTTGAATAAAATTATTGTGACATTTTAATGAGATACCGCAGATTTCTTGTTGTGCAAAAATATTGTTGCATTCACGCCAAAATTAAATGCAAAAATTCGGTAGGTTCTTCTAAATAAGACGACGATATAAATTTTTAAGCTACCGAGTCAATAGTGGAAAATAGGAAAATGAGAAAGCAAATATGTTTGTTTACATGATACATCATCTTGTTACTTTTCGATATTGATTTCGTGATTAAACACTAAATTCAAAAGTATGTTTGACGAATAAATTATAATAACTGTTGCATTCGAATCCATACATACATCATGCTCGGCAGCTATCGCATCTCGCGAGATAAATTACAAATACTTATATTAAAGTAGAAACAAACGTTTAATAACGAAATCGACGTCAGCCAACAAATTAGCAAGGTATATAATATGTCCGAATAGCGGTATAATTACACAGCAAAGTTATTGATATCCGACTAATTGAATGCATCAGATAATTACCTATCCGAGAATTTCGCGAAATATTCATATCTTCATTATTCGAGTATGCCAAGGGTACGTCGTGATACACGCAAAGTTGTATTCACCGTATACATGAGACGTCTACATCAGACGTCGTGTCTAAATGTGTGTTTCGAACGTTTGCCTTCGAGAGTGAAGGACGTTCGAGCTAGATTTTGGCGTGGATACGGCAATAGAGCCGTTATTGTTGATGAACGTTATTGTTGAGACAGTTCACTTCGACCTTGGTGTCCTCGTTTGCAGGTTCCGCGGTGAACGTGTCGAAGATGTACAGCGCCGTGTCGGATGGTGAACTGCTGGACCTGACGATTCTGCCGATCTTTCAGAAGCTCCTCACCGAGCGGCACAAGAGCACTGCCAGGCGGGGCTATCGCTCGAATATAGCTAGTTGCCCGAATATATCCATCAAGTGCGACATCGTCGAATACCTCTAACGGCCAAGTCGGCGGCGACCTGACGCTTTCTCCTCACCGTGCCGCGCCGGCACGCGAAATCACGATTTCTCGTCACAGACCCACCGATCGTGTAGGGTGTGCTAGATTGGTTATTCAAGTTAATTAGTTAATTTCGCGTTCGCGAGCGTCTTTTAGATTATTGCGCCCCGAGCGAGCGGGTCGATGACGTCGTTAAATCGAACGTATTTCAGGTTTTTACCACTTCGTTGATTTATTTATAAAAATGATGCTGGACTTGGAATATCGCGCCATCGCGGTCAGTTTAATTAATTATTCGTTCCGTCTCTCGCGCCCTCGCTCTACAGCTCGATATATCACGTAAAGTGCGGACGAGGACGAAAAGAAAAATTGGGTAACACAACGCTCTAGTAATAATGACATTCGAATCGTATAGTTCTTTCATCGAGATACGAGAAAGACAACGGTCGACGAATAAAGGTAAGACTTTTTCTATAACACACGAGAGATATTTTCTAAAGACGACGATTATATTTAAGTGTAGGAAACGTAGAAAGCGAGATAAAGGGAGAAAATGAAGAGAAAAAAAACACAGAAAATAAATTCAGAGTTTAACGAAGCCTATCGCGAGCTCGAAGACTCAAAAAGTCACAGAGTCAATATTTGGCTCGTCTCATCGTTTGGCTCGTCTCATCGTCGTTATTCGGTTCTAGAGGTAAACGGAATAAATGTACGAATTTACGCGCGATATTATCGAGCACACTTAGTTACTTGAACGTCAGTCAATAGATCCTGTATCTCATTAGTGACGCAGCATGTTACGTGACATATAACAAACATTACGGTGAAGCAAACGAGGGAAAAACTTCGTACGTATACCCGCGATACACAGTACACGCATTTTCGAAGGAGCGAAACGAGGGGAGGAAGGGAGGAACGGAGGTCGTCTATGCAATCGATATAGCGTATCGCCCTTTCGGGGAGTGGGAGAGAGGGTGGGGTAGACCCTAGCAGCGAACAAATATTGTTTAAATATTTCCTAGTACGACCGAAGAATATTTTTGTGACACGACTTTGAAACATTGAACTAGTTACTAGTTAACGCGATTAATTAATTAACGAATATATACCTTCGAGATATTTACAAGACAAATTACAGGAAAACCAAAAAAAGGAAGATACTCGTTAGCCGCGGCAGATCGGAAACTAGATTTAACTGTTGACTGTTGTAATGATTCCCAGCTTGTAAAGCATTTTTCATTCGTGACGAGAATAAAAGGTCGCATTTATAAGTGTCTCCGTCGGCTAACAAGTGTTTTTGAATGAAAGTGAGAGAGAGAGAGAGAGAGAGAGAGAGAGAGAGTGTGTGTGTGTGTGTGTGTGGGCGCGCGTGTGTGTGTGTACATATAATCTATAAGGATTGTTGAAACAAAGATATCGAGATCGTGTTAATTAGGAGTGTGTCCGTTTTCTCTTTCGAGCGCCCGTTTTCACGAGGCTCGCCAAATCTCAGGCCGGAAGGCGTTAGAAGCGGTATTTTACAAATATTAAGAGTAAGTTTTCCCTCGCGTACATTTCTAAAATAAATAACTATGTGTTTGTAAATACATGTTACAAAGTAATGTATAATTCATTGAATATTTCCTACACACAAAACACACACGGAAGACACGTAAACATGGATACGCATATACACACGTCTAACTTGGCGCGTCTAGCCAATCCTAGGGGGTAATTATGTGAACGTTCACCAGATATATTTCGTTCTCCGCTAGGGTGCTGTGTTCAAAAATACCTCGAGGAGTATGGCGGAGCATATGTTAATAAAATGCCTTCGGGTATATCCCTAGAACTGATAATTATCGAATCGAATCGAATCAGTGCATGCATTGTCAATTGCTCCATATCCTTTCGTTTTCTACGAGGAGTAATAAAGAGGCATGATTCATTCTACGTGAATTACGACGAAATTCCTCGTGAGAGGAAATCGAAATTGAACGTCTTTCCTGCTCAAAAAACGGGGTGACTGTATCCGAATGCGGATCGCGCAGGGGGAAGGGGGAGGAAAAATGTGAAAGGTAAAAGCGGATACACCGCTCCTTTATGCGAGTGAAATTGAGTTTTCGTTATTCCAACTTGCGAGTGAACTCATTAAAAGTAGAGCTCGCGGAGTATTTCCGTGAGAGATTCCTAAGTTTCCTAAGTTGCAAGGGTTTCGAGACGGCTCGGCCTAAGTCGACGTAACTTACGACGTATATTCACGACCGAAGTTAACGGAGAGTTCAACAAGGAATGGATAAGATCGCGTTTCTTTCTCTTCTTTTTTTTTTTTTTTAGCGTGACGCACAGCTAGTCGTTCTCGTGTAACAGTGCCCCGTTTTATGGCACGAAGACGGAAGTTCGTCGTGCAACTCGCGTTTAAATATAGAGACACAACGATTTCAAATTCATCAAGGGCGACATCGTAACTCTCAATAATGGTCTCGCGTCGTTTGAACATCTAGTCGGAGAAAAACGACGCACTAAATAACGCAGTGCAATATTCAGATAAGTTAAGAATAAATTTATTTCCGGTCGATACCGATCAGTATCACACGACGAAACACTCGACGCGTTTGTACTCGTATTCCTATTGTTAGAGCATGATATCCCGTAATAATCACGTAAGTCAATGGTGTCGCCGGTAGGCAAGCCATGCCAAAAAAGTTTTTTACAAATCGTTGCGAGAACAAAAAAATGGAGAAAATCCGACAGCAATATATATCTATATATATGCGACTAATGTATGCGTGCGTGCAGCGAAGCCAAAAGTGATTAAGTCAGTGTGATAAGAGTGACGAAGCGCTCTTTCTTCGAGATACATGATACATCACTGTGACACATGTATCTTTGTAAAAAATGGGCGAATTAAAAGTGATCGACTGGAATTCGTTCTGTAAAATCCGATTGCACCACAGTTCGAAACTGGAATATTGCCGTTGAAACTCGATAGTTTCTTCCCGTCTCTTCTCGCAAAGAGAAAAGTTTCTTTCTTCCGCCTTTTTCTTCTCTTCTCGGTCAAATAATACGATTCTCGAACAGTTAAATTTTTAATAAGAACGGAGCAGAGTTAAAACGAATTAAACATGATGATTCCGGAAACTCTATTCCCGCCGATTTCTTTTAATTCAAGAATTTCTTGCAGGAATACCTTGCAAGAGGTAGAATTTTTTGTTATCAGCAAGCGTTACTTACGAAGAGTAACGACTCTAGGAGGAAGGGTAATTAATATTTGTTGACATTGTTATTAACTTTTATATATTATTACTATATATTTACATCTCTCTACCTGTACATATATTTTCGCAAGAGACAATGCATGTATCGTCAATTATCACGCGTTCAAAATATCCATCGTACCTCCATTTCGAAGGAACTCTGCAAAAAATAAGTAAATTCAAAGGGATTGTGGAGAGAGATAGAGAGAAAAAGAGCTTATTCTCGTGTGAATGAAGTTAAGAACACAGTGTCGCAGGTCGCGTTCCCGTCCTTTTAGCTCGCCTATTTTTTGCAGTAGAAAAGTAAAATAGTTTATGAGTGCACTTACGAGACGAGGCTCGTCGTAACGTGAGAGATCGATAGCATGGCGGATAAGGATAGAATTCTTACAAGTTACGGGCACGTGTGATATCTTACTATCTCTAAAGTCTATCGAGGTAATTGCTGCGCAAGGCGAATCTTAATGTTCACCGCTGTCTACTCTCAATAAAGTGGCTGTCATTCAATAAATACTTTTTCATTTACATCATAACAAAGAAACAGGCAGTTATATATGTTATATTAATATATAATTATTTTATGTATCAGTGTATAAATATGTTATTTAAATATGTATCACATATAAATATGTATCTTTTACTTAAATGTTTTGTGACACTTTGTTGTAAACAAATCTTTTTGCATATTAAGTAGGTATAAAAAAGTAATTCCTGTTTTTTTTCAAGTTTGAATGTAACAGGCAATCGAAATCCATCAGTAGTTTAATACAGTTAATTTTTTTTCATTGCTTTTATGATGTGTAGAAGATGGAAACATCAGTTTAGATTTTTGATACACGTATGCAAATTAAAGAAAAGCGTGAAAAAAACAAGGATTTTTTTATGCCGAATTGAGTCGAATTGAAATATAATTTTAATTAACAATATAATTATTAGATTGAATTTTAAATAGGTTGTAAAAGAATTTTTTAATGTAAAGAAAATATTGTTGATTATATAATGTAAATTCGTTTTTAGGTAAAAAAACATACTTAAATATTTAACATGAAACTAATAAAATATCTCAAGTAGCAAGCTGACTTATTTGTCGTTATTTTGATGTCAAAATAACATTTCTGAGCATATTTTATTTAATGTCGCAATGATTAGGCGCAAACATTAGGCGAAAAATCATACATAAAATTAAATTAATAGTATTAAAATTTAATTAATTAATATTATTAAAATTAAAAATTAATATTATTAAAATAGTCTAATACAAAATCTATTTTACAATATTTGGTTTGGTCGGATCCAACGTTGAAGCCGAAGAAAGGTAAGTATAATTAGAGGTATTAAATACATCTATTAATATAATCGTACTATTTTACTATTAACGCAGAGAGAAGACTAAGAGACGCCACGGGCCGGTTTTGGGTGATCCCTGAAAGCGATACGCCCTCTGTGGACATTAAAACGTGGACATTGAACTATATAGCCAATGTCCACGAATGTTCCCACTGGTAACGCATAATGTGCACATTTCTGGTTGCGTTCCGTGCTATGTGCACGAAATGTCGATAATACAGTTTTGTACTTCTCTAACAATAAGATATATATCTATATATATATACAATATATAGATCGTATATATAGATACAATATATAGATAAGATATATATATCTTAGACCACCAGCCTTATATATTAAGTAATATAAATTAAGATTGAGGGGGAAAGATTATAATAAATTTTATTTTATTTCTATTTATTTTATATTTATTTTAAGAAAATATTTATATCACGATGTACATGTGTACATATAAATACTCTTTCATCATAAAATATATATTAATATATTATATTTTAATTTTATTTATTATAAGTAATAATATTGTCCCCCGCTTCCTTTTCCTTGTATTTCCCTTTTCCTTTGTATTTTCCTTGGAATTTTGGTATTTTTGTCCGATTCGCGCGTGTAACTTGGCATTTGTGTTGTCCCGCTGTGAGCGTAGAGTGGGCCTCGGCGTAGAGTGACTTCGCGCGCATCGCTTGAGCCGTCGAGTCCAACGGACGTCCCGTGCGTCGCATTACCTTTCGTACCACCGAACGAGACGGTGTGTTCAATCACTCTCTCACAATTAAGCGACGTCACGATTGAACTCTTCGATTCCATAGGTACCGCGGAATGTTGTCTTCGTTTCTCGGAGCAGAAAATACGGGAAATGGATTGCGAAGGGAAATACAGATTGTTGCTTCGCGAATTTGATATTAACCGCGCGTGCACGCCGAACGTCAAAAAACGTCTCGTGTATCGCTTTACTTTTCGTATCGTATCTTTAAATTGAGCAAAGAAAAGCCGTGATGGCGTCGGTTGCTCGTCAACGTGTATATTTCTTTTCGTATTTACACGATTATTCCAGATACATCGGGTGAATGATTCTGAAATTCATGTTGCGTCGCTGATTTGGTTCGCGTAGTACTGTGCAGTGCTGGGAAACGTCGCCATGTTGGGCCACTGGCGGAACGTTACGAACAGTGGATCGATCTCGCGCAGATGGTTCGATGATCGTTACTACACATTTAATTATTTCTTAATTAAAATGAAATAGACAAATATGCTTAATAAAAAGTAATAAAATTAGTAATTTTTGATTAAATGTTGATTTAAAACACGCGATATAAAATTTTCATAAATGTTACGAAAACTATTTCGGAGAAACAGTCGAAACTGACAACACAACCTTGGTGTTGTTTTCATCCTTGTATACATGCTTTGTTCACACGAGGTCACCGCGGAATAAAGTCACCGGCAAACATAATACAGATCATTGTCGTCCCGTGTGTCGTAGCGTTAAGACGTATCGATCGCTCTTCGAATAATATACGCAATTATCTCTCGTACAATTAAACGCGCTCTTACGTTTAGTGATTCGGGTATCGAACTGGTACTTGATCAAGCGGATACATGCACCGAATGCATTGTTATCGGATGACAATTAATTTGTTACGTGCTGAATTGTAAGAGTGCAGTGAAAAAACTTTGATAAGGAAAGAATGCGTTGAAAATTATTAATAAATATTTATGCGTGTTATTTTATTTTCCTCTCTTTTCCTTCCCCAAATATTTTTTAAACAAAGTCTGAAACGCTTGCATTTAATATCTCTATTTTCTACCAGAGTTAAATATTCTCATTTATTCATATTTATATATTGATAATTTGATTTTATACCACCAGCAAAGTAAAGTACTTCCCTCCCATGGGTACGACCTCGACGCGGTGGGAGGGCCCAGTACCCCGAGGTTTTTACTCAAGCAAAATTCTTGTTTCGCTTGGATAAAAATCCAAAGACGGGGAAGCCAATGTACCCTCGTCGCCGATTTAACTGAATAAACGAGCCGCAGCCGGTTCGTCGCGTTTGTTTCGGGAGTGCCGTTCCAGTAATCGGACTAATTAATTTAATTTAATAAAACTTTCACGTGGATTTTGGGAGTGTCATACAATATCGCGCGAAAAACTTTTACTGCTAATTAGTCCGCGCGCGACTTATAGTTTATTCGCGTTTTCGCGAGTGTCCTGTGCAACGGGAAGAAACAAGACCCAAACGTCCTGAGAGGAGGAGGTCTGGGAAAGACATCGGGCCTCGGCGGAGCAACCTTGGGGTGAGTTTCATCCCTCCTTTATGTAAAATTAATAGTTCCTTTTCACTTAAAAAATTAATGTTTTATCTCATTAAATTAAAAATAATTAGAGAAAGAAAAGTCATTTAAAATTTTATTAAAGTTTATCCTTGTAAAGATCTTTTTTGGAAAATAGATAATTATACTAGTTATAAATCTAATTCTGAAAGACGAATTAACCGCGCGTATGAATTATTTTTTGAAACGTTACCGTTCTCACTATGAACGTTTCTTTAATTTGAATATTTCGCTTGTGTGTTGCAGTATCATCGTAGCTACGTGGCTGATGAACGCCGCCCGTTGCGCATCGGATCGGTAAGTCAAAAATTTCTTTACTGAGGTTACGAATCTACGAAGAATAAAAAATAAAGCAGAAGTACTTCGGTACATGTCACATTGCAATAATAAGTTATAGTATAAAATATCAAATATCGTAGATTCGTTGCCTTAAAATGGATGGGCTAAAAATAATTACGGAGCAAATATTTAATCTTGGTTTATCAATGATTCTACATCGTGCGACTGTGCTCGAGGAAATACTCGCACACTTCGCACACACGGAGCTCGCAAAGAGCTCATAATTCTTAATCGATGAACTGCCGTGTTCTGTAGTTAAAATAGTTTCGTAAATAAATTTTAAATTAAATAAATATATAACAAAACATTTTATTTTGCGAATTTAAATTAGCACTAAGTACGTAAAAGATTGCATTTTTCAAGTTTTCTTCTATGATCAATCGACTTATTATTATAATAAATATTTTAGAAATTAGAATTATTTAGAATTATTATAATAAATATTTTAGAAATACAGAGAAAAAACAAAAAGTAAAATAACAGTGCTTTTACAGTTAAAATAAAAATAATTTTTTTTAAATATAAATTTTTATTTAAGTTAATTAAGTTAATTTTCTTATAAATAAAATACTCGCAATTAATTTTTTAAATTATTTTTTCATTTTTCTCGAGTAGGAAAAAAAATAAAGAAAGATATTAGGTAGGTGCAATAAAAAAAAATGTCAATAGATAGGGAAAAATTATGAAATTATTAGTTAGAATATGTTTTTATTTATACCTATCTGTTCCTTTCCCACATATTTAGCCGAGATTAAATATTGTATAAATCGATGCAAAATAGATCTATAGATTTTCATTACATACAAATACAAGCGTAAATTTAAAAAGTTAGAATATTTTGGTTTTTATTGGGCAATTATTATAGAAAACGCTATAATAATAATTAATTAAAATTTATTTTAACAAGAAGATATCGATCTTATCCTAATTTTTTATAACCTATCCATGTATTTTTAATTGAGAAATTGGCTTTATGCTGGATAAAGTCATATAACATGACGTGAGATTTAAATATTTTAAAAACTCTTTATATTGTTATAAAGTTTATCACGGTAAAACTAGAAAAAAATATATCTTAATAATTGAACATTTTAGTAGAATAAAAATATATGGGATGTAATTGTGATTCGAAAAATGAACGTCGTTAACTTGCTGCCGAAATGACCGCTATCGGAGGAAATCCGGAAGATCTGGGATTTATTCCTTCCTACAACGGGGCCTTTGACATTCGCAGTGGTTTCGGCACAAGTACGCGACGTCTTCGCGAAGAATATTACACTTTAAAATATTTGATTTTGAAATATGATACATATTATATTAAAATAATTTTAACAAATACGATATAAGATATAAAGAGATATCTTATCAGTTCTTATAAAAGAAAATCAATTAATCGATTCTCATAATATAAGAAATTTATTATCCTTCTTGGATCTCACGTTATTTATTTGAATCATATTTGCATGCCTTTGTCATAAAATTCGGCAACAAATTGTTCGAATCGAAAATACACATATGGGCCTTAGATTCCATCGAATGACGCGTCTAGTAATTTTTATTCATTTTTAAATTAAATTTTGTTATTTATACCATAAAAATTATATTGCATATAGTTAAATATAAAATTCAGATAATACTTACAATCGAATTTTTTCGAATAAAAAATTACACTGTCCACGTAGAAATTTTTTTAAACTCAAAATTTTGGTTCTAGTTTATTTTACAATATTTACTGAATATACGTAAAAGCAAGCTAAAAATAAATGTAAAATTTGTATTTTATATACATATATAATAGAATTATTGTTGTTTTTAACTGTCAACTTGGTAATTGATTTAATTAATGGTTCCTTCGCGACGCGTTCGTGTTTCGCGCATCATACAAAAGCGTGAAATTTTACGCTTATTGTCAATGATTGTCGGCAATAAAAGAAGTATTTCTCCTTGCTGTCGATTTCTGGCTTTATGAAGCCAGGCTATGGCCAGGAACAACGAAAGGTAAGACCAATTTGGCCAGAAGAAAGAAGACGAAGAGGATCTTATAAGGTAGGTTGGTGTATAACACCAATCAAAATATGAGAAAAGGTAAGGTCATAAGATTTTCTTGCATACGTGCGATTGTACGTAATTAGAGACGGAAAGTCCGTCTTGAATTAAATTCCGAGATTTAAATAATAAAATTAAAAACTCCCCGTATAAAATTCCCTTACTATTTAAACCAAATTCGCGCACTCTTTTTCGGATATTCGGATATTCGCGGTCCTTTGCTAGAGATAGGTAGGAGTAAATAAACTATATAAAACTATATAAAAATCGGGTAGGTAAGGATACGGAAAATGAATAACGTAGTAATAACGAGTAGGTAGGGATACGAGCAGGGATGGGGAAATGCAACTTAATAACGTTTAAAATTATTTTTAAGTTTTTAGCCTTCGCGGTATTACTTTTTTTGTGAAATGTATGTAGCT